>CM046875.1:58170321-58587821 GCA_025667525.1 Glebionis coronaria | reverse complement strand
AAAAGAGTGTTGTTTTCAAGAGATGTGAGGTTCTATGAAAATGCTTTTCCCTTTAAGATGAAAAACAAAAAGATAATGATTTGGCAGATGTAGTTGCTACAAGTGATGCTTAACTTTTGATCCTTTTTGATAACCAAAATTCTTTAAGTCCCAATGATGATGAGAGAGCTACACCTTGTGTGGAAGGTAGAGTTCACTCTACTAGTGAGGCTGCACACTCTACAACCTATATAGGTGATAACCTACAATCTGAGGGAAACATTGAAGATATTAATCATTTTGTCACTTACATTGAGCATAGTGGGGACAACCTTGAGGAAGGGCAACCTAGCATTAGGAAGTCTACCAGACCTACCAAGTTTCCTGCTAAACATAATGACTTTGTGTTAGATAGTAAACTTAAGTATATGATTGAAAAGCATGTCAATTATTCTATGCTTAACACCATTAACTTTTGTTTTGCCACTACTCTTAACAAGTCTTTTGAGCTTGCCACCTACTATGATGCCATTAAAGATAGTGGACGGGTAGAAGGCATGAACAATGAAATTGAATCTCTTTTGAGGAACAATACTTGGACTCTTTGTGAGTTGCCCTGGGTAGAAAGGCTATTAATAACAAATGAGTTTTTAAGATTAAATATAAATCCTATGGTCAAGTTGATAAGTTTAAGGATAGAGTAGTTGCTAAGGGCTACAGTCAAAAGGAAGGAATTGATTTTGATGAAACCTTTAGTCCTGTTGTTAAAACGGTCATTGTTAGATGTCTTATTAGCATTGCTGTCTCTAATGACTGGCCTCTATTTCAACTTGATGTGAAAAATGCCTTTCTCTATAGTGATCTTGATGAGGACATTTATATGACCTTGCCTTTAGGCTTTAACTGTCATGACAAAACCAAAGTCTGTAAGCTTAACAAATCCCTTTATGGACTTAAGCAAGCCCCAAGACGGTGGAATCCCAAGTTAACCACTGTCTTGGTTGAGCATGGCTTTGTCCGAAGAAAATTTGACTACTCTCTCTACATTAAACAAACTGACAACAACTTTGTTTCTCTCATTATTTATGTTGATGACTTCATCATAAATGGTAAATATCTTGAGGAAATTGAAAGGTTTAAAAGTTTTCTTAAAAGCAAATTCATGATCAAAGATCTTAGGGTGATGAAATATTTTCATGGTATTGAAATTCTTGATAATGCCATTGGATTTACATGACCTAAAGAAAACTTATTCATGAGTTTGGTTTGCTTGCTGCTAAACCTGCAACCTCTCCTTTACCTGAAAATTATGTTATTGTTGTTGATGAAAGTAAGAATGATAAGTATCTTAACAATATCTTTGAATGCCAGAAGCTGTTAAGTAAACTTATCTATCTTACACACGCTAGACCTGACATCTCTTATGTTGTTCATTGTCTTAGTCAACATATGCATGCCCCTCTTTAGTCTCACCTGAAGGTGGCCTTGAGAGTCATAAGGTATCTTAGAAACTCTTCAGGCACTGGGTTTAAATGTATAAGGATAATTCTTTGAAATTGTCTTGTTTTACTAATGCTGATTGGGCTAAATGCCTTAAGACTAGAAAATCTATCTCTGGTTACTGTGTTTTTCTTGGAAGGTCTCTTTTCTCTTGGAAGAGCAAGAAACAACCCAGAGTATCCAGATCCTCTGCTGAGGCTGAATATAGATGCATGGCTAGTGCCACTTGTGAGGTGATATGGATCACCAATGTTCTAAGTGATCTCAGAGTTAAAAATTTGCTTCCTGTTAACCTTTACAATGATAGAATTTATGCTATCCAAATTGTTGTCAATCCTGTGTTCCTTGAAAGGACCAAGCATTTTGAGGTTGTTGTTCATTTGATCAGAGAAAAAGTTCAGGATGGTGTTATAAACACTATCTATTGAGAAAAAGTTTAGGATGCCTCAGCTGATCAAACAACTGATATATTCACCAAGGCTCATGGAATCTCTCAACATTTGGAGCTCTATAATCAATTGAGACTTGTGAACTTGTTTAGGAATTAATTGGTGCTCACCTTGCTTAGTTTAAGGAAGGGTGTTAAATTTACAAACTAGTCATGTTATATATTGTTTGGTTCCTTTTGTGCATTTTCTGTATGCAGGTTATAAGTGAGGGACTAGTCTTGGCATTCCTCTTTCTCTTCATCGTGGGCTTAAGCTATTGGGTTGCATATGGGCTTGGTGTTATGGGCTTCCCACCAGTTGGTGTCTTAGATATTTTAGCCTAGCTCTCATTGAGCTGGGGTTAGAAACTCATAACTCACACACACACTTTGCGTGTTTGCTCTCTCTATCTCTTATATTTGATAGCCGTTTGTGGCTACTTTCATGGGAGGATCTTCATCTTGTTTTATAGTTTGAGTGTTAAGTGTTTATGTAGTGAGGAGATCAGATCAACCTAGTTGGAACGATATCATATTATTTCTTTTGTATTTGTTTGATTAGCACTCGTTTTAGAACTAATCCGTTTTTGTACTTGAATCTTTAATAATATTCACCAAGGAGAGGTTGGTTAGGTGATAGATCTGTGTTATTATCTTGATTCTCATGTTTTAACAATAGGCTTGTAGTCTAGTATGGTAAAGCTGTTGAATGTCAAAAGGAACCTAAAGAAGACGAGGACTTCACAAAACATGAACTGGAGAGCAATTCTTCCTTTTGATAATCCCATAGAAGCGAAAGAAGGTATACTAAAAAGATGTTTGAATTTTTTTAAAAGGAATGGATCTTCGAAGCTACTAATAATTTAACATATGAGACTTTGAACAAGAGTCCTGAAGTATTCAAAGTATAAGGTTGGCCAAATAAATACTAAGAAAATTATATTGATAACTTCTGTTTATCTGATTTCGTGCATGTCACATGTTCTTGTGCTAAGTTTGAAACATGTTAGATTTTATGTACACACATCTTCTACCTGTCGAAGAAGAGGAATATCAGAACACTTCCAATTGTTAGGTGGATACTTGATGCAAGTCACAAAGTGGATAATAAGGGTAAACACAATGAATACCCTATGTACCCGCTCTAAAAACTCATTATGCTGAACAAACAAAAATAATACTCATTTTGCTCTTAAAAAATCTTACACGTTATTCCATATAATTGCAGAATCTTGGAACGTCTATACTTACCGAATGGCTGTTTGTTTTTAGGTTTATTTCTTTGTAGGGTGTATCCTTTTTACCAACGACCGTTTGTAATTATTTTCTAATTTTTGGTTTATACGTTTTAACCGTTTTTGTATGTTTTCCAAGGTGTTTCTCCGTTGTTATACGCTTACATCGTTTTTGTTCATTTTTGTATATTGTCATATACGTTTTTGTACGTTTTTTTGGTTTGTACACGTCTTGTACTTTTCTTAGGTATTGATACACTTTTATCCGTTTTCTATAATATTTTATGTTTTCATAAATTAGTGTACGTTTTAATACGTTTTTACCGATTCTTAATTGTTTTGTACGTTTGCTTACGCACTTATATACTTTTAAACCTTTGCACACGTTACATTACGTTTTAATCCGTTTTTAACGTTCTAATACATTTTTTACATTTTATACGTTTTGATGCGGTTTTATACATTCGTATCTGTTTATGTACGCTTTCTTATGTTTTTTTAGAGCTTTATATGTAAGTAAACATATAAAAACGAATAAATATGGATCAAAACGTAAGAAAATCCAAAAGAAATAAAAAAATATAAAAACGTACCAAAACAGATAAAACGTGGTGAAAAGGTAAAAAACGTAAAAGCATGGATAAAAACGGTCGAAAACGTATAAAAATGTATAGAATCAGCAAAATGTTGGAGACGTACATGTTGGGAATCTAAGCTTGTTAGATTCCCTGATCATAGATTTAAACATGATTAAGCTGTTAGATAGTCCATTGCCTGTGCCTAGGAGGCAGGAAAGTATCGCAAGACTTACAGAGATCCAAGTCTCTGTGAGCAACCTCAGAGGAGTCCATGTCAGAGACATTGTCAAGGAAGTCAAAGATTACTTGAAGACATACTCATTGGCTGTGATGGATAACAGCCAAGATGTATCAGAGACTCTGAGGGGTTGAGGGTTAACAGGGGTGGCAATACCCTGTTAACACTCAGCACACTTTGGACATGCCATTTGTGTGTTCGAGACAATAAAGAAAAAGGAAACTGTTTCGACAAC
Source organism: Glebionis coronaria (assembly GCA_025667525.1). Classification (NCBI taxonomy): domain Eukaryota; kingdom Viridiplantae; phylum Streptophyta; class Magnoliopsida; order Asterales; family Asteraceae; genus Glebionis; species Glebionis coronaria. The sequence continues at coordinate 58,583,629 of CM046875.1, read as the reverse complement.
TGTTTCCTTAAAGCATAATGGCAAACTACCAAGAATAGAAGAGCATCATGTGACTGATGTCTGAAAAGTGAAAGTCTTGTGTAGTCACCATCAAGTACTATTTAGGTCAACCTCGTATCACTATAAATAGGATGTGTATCCATGCATTAATGTTTAACACTTTGAGTATATTCATAACATTAATGCTTTGAACTTATAGAATCAAACAGCTGCGACTGTATTCATAAGTTAAGGTTTATAGTTGTTCAACGTGTGCACAACACATTGTCATCAAAATGTGTTATCCATAACACTTGTAATTCTTTATTATACAATAATAAGATTACGTTTGAAAAGTAATAACTTGTGTTGATTAGCTAAGTTTAGGGCTTCTAGCATTGATTAGGGACTTTCAATTGGTATCAGAGCGGTGTTTGATATTAAAACCTTCAAGAAACATCGTTCTCAGTTTTACAATCAAGATCCACCATGCCAGGAACTTCTAACCCACCACATTCACCTTCTACAACATCATCTTAACCAATACTCACCCCTCCTCCCAATGACGATGATCTACCCCAACTTCTTGACTCAAGAGGTGGATCACATGTCACAAGTGTACCAGTCTTTGATGAAGAAGATTTTGCCAGTTGGAAGAGTCAATTTCTTGTGTATCTCGATGGACTTGAACCATTTCTTCTAGAAATTTTAGAAAATGGTCCTTATATTCCCATAGCGCTTACCTCCACTGAAGAAAACCCTCTTCCCAAACCTCTCAAACAATAGACTCCAACTGATAGAAAATTGGCAAACCAAGATAAACGTCTCAAAAGCATCATCATATCCTGTCTTCCCAAACATACCATGAAGTCTGTCATTCAGTGTCCCACAGCCAAGCAAATGTGGACAGACCTCATCCTTGGCCATGAAGGACCCTCTGAAACAAGAGAGACAAAGATTCAGGCACTCAGACTTCAGTTCAATGCCTTCAAGTCACTTGAAGGTGAAAAGGTTCAACAAACCTATACAAGGCTGAAGATTCTTCTCAATGACCTAGCAATGAATGATGTCACCATTGGTCAAGCTGAGATTAATGCCACATTTGTCAACAGCCTTCCAAGAAAGTGGCTGAGTATGAATCAGACTCAGAGAGCAAATAACTCAATCAAGAATGACACCTTAGCTCAGCTTTATGGAATGTATAATTATGAAGAAGGGCTGATTGATACTATTTACAAGTCAGAGACTGAAAGATTTGTAGTTCAAGGAGCATCTTCCAAAGCCTTGATCTCTGCACCACATCCTCATGACAATGACTCTGATGTTGAAGAAGACACCCGTAGCAGCCAAGAGTTCTTGACTGACCTTAATGCTGAATTTCATGAAAGAGCCTTGCTAGCCAACCAAAGAAGATTCTTCAAAAGATCCGGGAGAATAGGATCAGCTAGTAAACAAACTGACAGATCAAAAGAAACTTGCTTTGCCTGTGGAAAGCTTGGACACTTCCAAAAAGACTGTCCTTCCACAAAGACATCCTCACCCTCCTATCCATCATCTTCCTCCAAACCTTACAAGTTCAAACAACACAACAACTCATCTCACCAATCCAATTCATCAGACACTGAGAAGAAGGATTACAAAATCAAGTACAAGGCACTTAAGGCTGAGTTAGAACATATAAATTTGAAGCTTGAAGCTCTGTCTAAGAAGAAGGGAGGTGATAAAAAGACAGAGAAAGGGTTGGTAGCTGAAGCTTATGATTAGAATGATGAGTCACTGACTTCAGATGAGGAAGATACTACTAGAGTCAGGGCTTTCATGGCTATAGCTGAGGATGAACCAGCTGTTGGAAAAGGTGATGCAAGATCAGGACAATGGGTTGACATCACAATGAAAAAGGTACACAGGCTTTTATCCATGTCTGATAGTGATGAACGCAAGCATGTCCTAGATTACACCATTGTTGATTTACACTTTGTTGAGGAACAAAGAAAGAACCTACTTGATAAGTTTCACTTTGTTAAAACTGAACTGCTAAATGCTAAATCTGAATGTTAAACTCTCAGACGGGTTAATTTAGAGAAAATATCCCTGCAAAATGAAGTCACTAGGTTAACCTTGAAAAACATTGCCTTAAATGATCAAGTTTTTGAATTAAACAAGGTTATTGAAAAATGGCTGTGTGCTAGGTTCACTATAGATCAATTGCTTAATTATGAACTGCCTGCTGACATTAAAAGGGATATATCTGCTAAGAAAAATAAGTTGAGAATTCTCACCAAACCAAAAGACATTGTTTTCAAATCTACAGAGACTATTCATATGTCAGATACCACTTTGACTAATGACCCTGTCTCTGAAGATGTGGCTGAGTTACCACCTTTGCTCAAACGCTCTGGAGTTGAACCTAGCAGTTCCTCACGAGCTGCTAAGGGTGAACTTAGAAAAGATGTTGAAAAACCACCAGCTAAAGTTTTTAATGTGCCTGCTAGACAATCTGGTAAACAAGTTGCTTTTAAGCTTGTCTCAACTAAAGCTGTGAATAAGGGTGACCCTTCCACTGAAGATCGCCTGTTGTCTCTAATGAAAGAAGTAGAACTCTTGAAACAACACATTAAGCCTTCTGCTGAATGCTCTACTTCTCATGAACCTAAGTCTGTCCTAGGTGAACCCAAAGGGGAAAGCTTAATCAAACCTTATTGCAATATATGTAAGAACTCTCACCACATGACCTTAGATCATGATAGACATATGGCAGTTAAGAGAGCACAGACACCCTCTAGGGATAGCCAACAGGGTTCAAAAAGACAACAGGGAAACTACAGACCTTATCCTCCCTGTAAATTCTGTGGATTCACTGATCATCACTCAGACGAGTGTGGTGACTTCCCTGGGTGTGATATATGTGGAAGTTTTACCCATGAGACAGTGAATTGTCCCTCCCAACGCCAAAAGTTCTACAGGAACACAAGAATTGCTAATCAGCAATTCAGGGAACCCACTGGAAAGTGGGTTCACCATAGGAACTAACCTGTTTCTATGTATCTGTGCAGAAATATCTCAAAGAATCGGTATGGTATCTAGACAGTGGCTGTTCTAGACACATGACATGGATTCAAAAATACCTGCACAGATACTCAAAGGAGCCAGGTCCTAAAGTGGTGTTTGCAGATAACTCTTCAGGTGACACAGAGGGATACGGCTCAGTGAACTGCAATGGGATAACGTTTACTAGGGTTGCATATGTGAATGGTCTTAAACACAATCTTATTAGCATCAACCAATTGTGTGATGCTGACTACAAGGTTTTGTTTACTAAGACTCAGGGAACCATATTCAACAAAAATAATGATGTTGTGCTTATTGCACCTAGAAGGAGAGATGTTTATGTCATCAACATGGCTATTTGCTCTGAAGACAGCTCAAATTGTTTTCTTGCTAAAGCCTCTGAAAGTGTCAATTGGTTGTGGCACAGAAGACTGTCTCATCTCAACTTCAAGAACATCAACAAGATAGCCACTCAAAACTTGGTTGCTGGTCTACCTTCAGTGATGTTTTCTAAAGACAAGACTTGTTCTGCCTGTGTCAAAGGAAAGCATCAAAGGTCTTCATTCAAGACTAGGCAATCATTCTCTATTGATAAGTGCTTACATCTCCTTCACATGGATTTGTTTGGGCCTGTCAAACCTCAGACCATTAATCACAACAAATACACCTTGGTCATAGTTGATGAGTTTTCAAGATACACATGGGTGTTCTTCCTCAGAAGGAAAAGTGATGCAGCTGATACCATCATGTCCTTCATCAGACAGGTTGAAAATATGAATGATGTTAGATTCAAAGCTCTAAGAAGTGATAATGGTACTGAATTCAAGAATCATCAACTTGAATCTTTTTGTGATGAAAAAGGTATTTCACAGAACTTCTCTTCAGCTGGCACCCCTGAACAAAATGGTGTGGCTGAAAGAAGAAACATGACTTTGATTGAAGCAACCAGAACCATGTTGAATGGTGCAGCCTTACCAAAGCAATTTTGGGGAGAAGCTGTTCACACTGCCTGCTACACACAAAACAGATCAATCATTGTCAAAAGACATGGTAAAACTTCCTATGAAGTTTTCAGAAAAAGATCTCCAGATGTCAGCTATTTTCATGTTTTTGGATGCCCTGTGTTCATTTACAACTACAGGGATAAACTTGGAAAATTTGATGAAAAAGCTGATGATGGTTTCTTCTTGGGATACTCTCCAACAGCCAAAGCCTTCAGAGTATTTAACATCAGAAGACAAGAAGTAGAAGAAACTTTCCATGTCAGATTCAATGAAGATGATGAAGTCTTACAGAGAACTGGAACAGAGGGTGATGAAATTGATTTTAATGAAAATGTGTCTTTCCCAAGTGATGAATTCTCAGAACCAAGACCTACCAGTCATCACATTCATCACTCCAACACTCTCACTCCTTATGTTCCTGCCTTTGACCCGCTGTCTACTCACAACATAGAAGTTCCTACCTCTCAGGAACTTGATGAAGAAGAACCACAGACCTCTGGTAGTCCCTCTTCTTCTACTGCTATTGATGACTCACCAATTCTTCAAATCTCTCAAGAATCTCCTGCTGATAATAAACTTGTACCTCTTGATATGGCTGAAGAAGACTCTTACACTGAAGTAGTCTTTGAAGAAAGCCCTCCTAGTCAGCAGGATGAAACTCAAATTGTACCAGCTGTCCCCACAAGTGTTACTGTCCTTGAGTCCCCAGCTCCTCAAAATAAGTGGTCAAGAGATCAACACATTCTTCTTGTTAACATTATTGGGGAACCTAATGCAGGGGTTACTACTAGACAGCGAATTCATGACTCAAATTCTGCCTCAGCCAATGAATGTCTCTTTGCTGAATTTCTCTCACAAATTGAACCTAAGAGAGTAGCTGAGGCTCTTGTAAAAGAAGGGTGGGTAGCTGCTATGCAAGAAGAAATCAATCAGTTCAAAAGGAACAAAGTATGGACACTAGTGCCAACTCCACCTGGAAAGAATATCACAAGCACTAGATGGATCTATAGAAATAAGATGGATGAGATTGGAAACATCATCAGAAACAAGGCCAGGCTGGTGGCACAGGGGTATACTCAGACTGAAGGAATTGATTATGATGAAACATTTGCTCCTGTTGCAAGACTTGAAGCTATCAGAATCTTCCTGGATTATGCTGCTTATATGAACTTCACTGTGTATCAGATGGATGTTAAGAGTGCATTCCTCAATGGAGATTTGGCTGAGGAAGTGTATGTTGAACAACCTGAAGGATTTGAGAACAGCGAGTTTCCCAACCATGTGTACAGATTACACAAAGCCATGTATAGACTGAAACAAGCTCCAAGAGCAAGGTATGAAACTCTTTCAAATTTCTTAACTGAAAATAAATTTTTCAGGGGTTCTATTGATAAAACACTCTTTACCTTCAAGGATAAGAGTGATTTCATCATTGTGTAGATTTATGTGGATGATATCATCTTTGGGTCAACAAATGTTAATCTTAGTAAAAGATTTGCCAAATTAATGACCAAGAAATATGAGATGAGTATGATGGGTGAATTAACTTACTTTTTGGGCTTTCAAATTAAACAATGTCCTAAGGGAATTTCAATTTGTCAAGAAAAGTATGTTAAGGATTTACTTAAAAATATGACTTAGCTGATTGCGCATCAGTGAAATGCCCCATGCTTCCACCCAACAACTTGGGCCCTGATGAGTCAGGGGTCTCTGTTAATGAGACTTTAGATAGAGGCATGATTAGGTCACTCATGTATCTGACAGCTAGTCGTCCTGATATCCAATTTTCTACATGTCTCTGTGCAAGGTACCAAGCTAACCCAAAAGAATCCCATCTAGTGGCTGTTAAGAAAATCTTTCAGGTATCTCAAAGGAACACCATCCCTAGGTCTATGGTATCACAATGAATCAGGCTTTGATCTCAAGGCCTATTCAGATTCAGACTATGCTGGATGCTGTATTGACAGGAAAAGCACCTCAGGCAGCTGTCAAATCCTAGGAGGAAAATTGGTTGGATGGAGTGCCAAGAAGCAAAACTCTGTGGCTATGTCTTCAGCTGAAGCAGAATATGTCGCTGCAGCCAGCTGTTGTGCTCAGGTGCTCTGGATGAAAAGTCAATTGGCTGACTATGAAATTTTATATGACAAACTGCCAATCTTTTGTGACAACCCCAGCGCCATTGCCATATCCAACAACCCTGTTCTTCACTCTCGTACCAAACACATTGATATCAGGTATCATTTTATCAGGGATCATATAATGAAGGGAGATATTGAGCTGCACTTTGTTCCCACAGAGCTGCAACTAGCTGATATTTTCACAAAGCCTTTGGCTGAACCTTCGTTCAACAGGCTAGTTGCTGAGCTAGGGATGCTCAATATCTCAAAGCCTGTGGCTTGATAATAAATGTGTTCATTAAATGACTGATTCTATATTAAATGTTTTTCACATGAAACTAGGTAGTTACTTTCCAAGTAAATGCAAAAAACATTCTCAATATTTAATCATTTATTTTTCGAATAACGAGGAGACAAATAAGTTTTGAAAGGTCAAGGGACCCACATGAGCAGTCATTTTCCCACTTTGCATTAAATGCGGTTGAATAACTGTTTACTTATTTGAATATATATATTGTCTCTCGTCTCTCCTCACCCACCACTATTTTCTTTTCACAAATCTACTTCTCTCTCTAAGTTCTTCTCTCTCTTAAACCATCCTCCATTTTCATTCTCTTTCGACCTTGAATCCATGGCTTTTCCCGTTCCCAAGGCAGCAAACGTTAACTTCGAACTCAACGAAAGCATCCTCGCCTAAAACAACTCCATTTGATGGATCAAGGCTCCAAATGACACCTACTCAGATCTTGTAAACTTCATGCAAAACTGTGATGTAAGTGAAGCCTTCACCAAATCCCCAACCACCTTCTACCAAGAATACCTTAGGGAATACTGGTACTCTGCTGAAGTAGTTGATGACACCATAACCTTTAGCCTTTCTTGCAATGAACATCCATTTGCTTTCTCCCTTAAAGAATTCTCGAGTGTGGCTGGATTAAAACATGGTGATGAATGCCTTAAGGTGGTTGACAAAAAGGCTGTTAAGGATGCCCTGGCTACACTCAAACCCTTCCATGATGTAAACCCTGCTCTTACACCCGTTGAGGTCCTCTCGAAATCTCCTCTGAAGATTAAGTACTTTACACCTATGTGGCGTGTCCTCTTCACCCACATTGTTAAATCCCTAGGAGGAATGCAGGGATCCCAAGATCAGATGTCCTTTAACCATCAATCTATAGCTTATGGGCTGATCTGGGGAGCTGATGTTGATGTAGGAAGCATACTCTTTTCCAACCTTGTTGAACAGCTGAAGGGTAGAAACCAAGTCAGGGAAAAGAATATCTGCTATGTTCGCTTCTTGTCGCTGATCTTTGAAAGCCTGTTGGGAGACAACTACCATAACTCTGCTTTGACTGCTCTGAAGCCCTATCGTATCACAGGTGCCATCTACAAAGAAATTGGAGCTGAAGATGTCCCTATCACCTCTCACATGATGAACGTTGCCAACAAACAACCAACTGCTGAGAAGTCCTTGCTCCCTTCTTCTGAGAAGGTGATTACCTCTAGTGTATCTGGCAAGTCTAAGTCTTTAACCTCTGGTCAGCACACTACAACGTCCAAGGCTTCTTTTGGCCAACAGCCTAAGAAGAAGAAAAACCCATCTTCTTCCCACACCAAATCTGTTGCTAAGGCCAAGGGAAAGAAGACTGTGAACCAAGACACCTCCTCTGTTCCAGATACTCATGTGGAATCAGATACTTCTGCTGACCAACAACAGGGGTCTAGGGTCTCAAAGTCAACTGAGACAACAGGAAACCAGCCAAATCCAGCTGATATCTCACAGGTAATCAGTGTAAATTTTTAGAGGTTCACAAGCAGCCACTCTCAATTGTCTGTAGGAGAGAGTGGTGAAGTTAGGGTAATCCTCGACCCATAGAAGTCTGTCTATGCACTTAGAACTCATTAAGACTTCTATACACCCTGTCTATGCACCAGGGAATGATCCATTTGTGTTTATAAAGCACCTCGATGACCCTGCACCCTCTAGACAGTATTCAGGCTAACAACAACCTAAATACACATATGTCTCAACCTTGATCAGCTGTACTTCATACAGCCTCTTGGTTCCCTCAGAAAAAGAATCCCAAAAGTTTTACTTTTAGGGGAGCTGAATAATCATCCTCAGCTCTTCTAGGGACAGCGTAATAATACGATCTTAACCCTTAACTTTTTCACCTTAAAAGAATCCCAAAGGATTTATCCTTTTCAGGGGGAGCTGAATCATCACCCTCAGCTTTCCTAGGGGCAGCGTAACAGGCGACCTTATCCCACATATGTTTCACTCTTAAAAGAGTCCCAAAGGTTTCTTAACCTTTTGGGGGGGGGGGGGGCTGAATGATCACCCTCGACCTTCCTAGGGGCAGCGAATGGCGATCATTAAACAACATATGTTTCACAATCAAAAGAGTCCCAAAGGTTTTAACCTTTTTTTTGGGGGGGGGGGGGGGGGGGCTGAATAATCACACTCAGCTTTCCTAGGGGCAGCGAATGGCGATCATTAACCTTATATTTTTCACACTTAAAAGAATCCCAAGGATTTATCCTTTAGAGTGGCTGAGTAATCACCCTCAGCCTCTCTGGGACAGCGAAATAGTGACCATTCCCCTTACTTTTTTCCCTGTTACTAATTATACCAACTTGCAGGCTGAAATTGTACAGCCAGCCACTGAATCCCAGGTACAACAGGAGAAAGAGGCTGATACAATTATTCAAGACCAAACAAATGACGAAGAGCCTTTGCTTAATATTGAAGAAGAAATGTTGTCATTAGTGGATGATATCTCTGATCTTGAATCAATGCCTTAAGATGAAATCCATGAGGGGATGTTTGAGGAGGAGGATGAAGAAGATGAGAAAGATCAACAATCTGTCTCTCCTCCCAAGGAAATAGCTGTGTCCACTCCAGCTGGAAATAATACTCCTCATCCCAAGGATGCTGTTGTTACTCCCAACTCTGCTAACTCCACAACAACAGTCTTCCAACGCCCAGCCTATGATCCAACAACTGAATTTCTCATGTTTGATCATCCTGCCCAAACCAACTTTGATCTTTTACCAAGGGAGGATGATTATGCTCAACAAAGCCTCAACATACATAATCTTCAGCCTGTTCATCATCAATCTGACATTGAACGTTTATCAAGAAAGCTGGATGTGATCAAGTCTGAAATGCATAACTTTACTGTCACATTTCCAGGGATAATACAAAAGGCTGTTGCTAAGGCGGTTACTGAACCCATTAAGGATGGTGCACGAAAAGGTGTAACACAAGGACTTAGTCATCTATCCACAAGAATCAAGGATGTAATTGACTCAGAGGTCCCTGCCTTATTCCAAGAACATGAGCAAACTATGCACAAACAGTTTGAAGCTATTCGCAACAGGCAATACCGTCATGCAAACTTCATTGTTAATCGCGTTCAGGCCAATACTAATGGGAACTGCAACCTTCTGTTGAAGATTGCCAGGGCTTCAAGGAAAAGGCAACGTGCTATGGCTGCCTCTGTTGAACAGATTGCAAGGCACTTTCAAACACGTTCATCCAAACGTCTGCGTAGACAGGATGAACGTGAGGGGGAGAAGGAAACAACACTTAACCTTGAATCTGCTAATCAAGGCTCATCATCAGCTGACAACACCATTTCACCTGTCCTCCTCCAAGTCATCACACCTGTTACCATATCTGATGATGAGGATAACACTCAGGGGGAGCAACAGAATCAAGATGGAGCTGACTCATCAAAGTCCCTGACTTTGGTTAACACCAGCGAGTCTGGGGATGATGGTGAACCAGCTGCCATGAAGCTAAAGTTCACTGTTAGCTCCCTTCCCAAAGCAATACAAACTCAGGCTCAGACAGCATTTATCAGAAGAGCTAAAGTTTTGAAAAACATGAATGTGGAATCCTCTGTCTCGAAGAAAGGAAAGGAGATAGTTTTGGTTGACACAGACACCAAACTAAAGAAGATAGTTGCGACGCTATAGACAGGAGGATCCACCACAGACCTTTCCCAATTTTCAACCTTTACACCTTCCAATGAAAATCCTTTAACCCTTGAAGAAATAGAGAAACAGGCTGAGGAATTCAAAAGACTAAATGAACTCAAGACAGCCAAAGAATTGAATGAAGCTACTCTGAGGAAGATGACTCCACCTGAAAGGGAGAAGCAAAAACAAAGGTTGAGGGAAATGGAAGTTAAACGCGCTGAGGCACTAAGAAAAGTCAAAGCTGATTATGATGCATGCGTCAACAACAGGTATGCACCTGGCAAGATAACCAAGTTCAAATACACAATTCACAAATCCACCAACACCCCACAGATGATGTGAGAACCCGTACTTTCCCAACATTATTTTATTCTTTTTATTCGTGCTTCTTGAATTTTTCCAACGTATTATGTTTTCTTGTATTGCTATATGTAAATCCTGAGATTTTTAAATTATACTTTTTTAAGTATTTTTCTGATCATCGATAAATACTTTGTATGGAATTATAAATTTTCATTTTATTTTTTGCATATTTATTTTAAATCAATGTTTTTGATTTAAAATCACCCGTGTGAGTTTTACAACGAGTTTATTCAAATCAATGTACAACGAGAATTCCTAGTGATCGCGATACCGACGGATGGCCAAAATTTTACGTTTACTTATCGATTGTTTCGATAATTAATATTTTCGATGATGTCGTTTTAATTACGTATTAAGTCGTGTCGAGAAATCGTATAATCATTTTTACGATGCATTGTAACTTTTGAAAAGTATTTTTACGAAACCCGAGCCCCGTAAATATTTTTAATATTTACCAATAACCATTTTCTACCTTTTAAAACTATTAATTGTATTTAGATCCACAAGTTTGGAAATTGGCAACTTTGGTCCCTCCACTACCTACCATATATAAACCCATTTCTTCCACTTCCACTCACACATAAACACATTTAAAAAAAAATCACCACTCCTCCCTCCCCTTTCCATTTTACCGCCACTTCACCATCACAATCCACCACCATCCATCATGATTTGACAAAAACTAAAACAAGACCCATTCATAAAATTCAATGGTGATTCTTTTGATACTAAAATCACCCACATGCATCAAGATTTCAAGAACTTTTGATTTCATGATTGTATGGTGTTGTAATCATCTTGCATATGTTATATTTGGTAAGATTATCATGTTTTGATCCTTAAAAGTCTTGTTTTTAATCTTTGATTTTTGTTAGATTTTTCATACAAGTGTTTTTAGGAGTGTTTGGTTGATGGGTATGATAGTATAGTGATCCTAGGGGTATGGGAATGATTGGTTTTGAGTGAAAAATAGATTTGTCATGTTTTCTAAAAAGCTAATTTGGGACAGCAGCCTTAAACAGTATGTTTCGTGGGTTTAAGGTCTGTGAAAGACTGAGATTATTTGAAATTATTGTAGAGTTTTCCGAGACGGTCGTTTTGGTATAAGATAGAGCTTATAACTCATTACGAGTCAAAAGTTATGCTAGTTTTAGTTTTCGTGTACCGGGAGACGCAAGTCGGCACAATCCGAAATTGTGGCTGATTTTGGGTCGACTCTCGGGGACTTTAGGCTTGGTTAGATAGTTGATACTACTGATTTTCAAAGTTTACAAACTGAGTTTGATGAGTCTAGTAGTGGTTTCAAAATACGGATTGTCGGGTTAGTACTTTTAAAGTGGTCCAAACGGTTTTACAAAACAAGTGTACAAATCTGTCCTAAAATTTGGAGTCGAGTAAAGCGTCGAGCTGATGGATTTTAAACTGTGAACTTTGGCTCAAATTTTGGGGAGGTCTTATACAGGTTATAAGTGACGTTGACACCAATTTTCATGTAAAACGGACAAGTCTAGATAGGGTAGATCTGTGTGTACATTCGGGGTGTACTTGCTGATTTTTATTTTGGACACGTAGTTCAATGCTTGTGTTGCGTGAGTTTGAGTGTTCACCATCGGACATGGTGACTTACTCAAGTGCTTAGTCATTATATAAATGACTTAGCTACTGGTCCAAATAAGGGTAAAGGATAGTTTGACTTGCGTTGACTTGGCGTCGTATGACGAGTCATTTTTAAGTGTTCAAGTGTTTTAACGAGTAACGTTGGATAAATGGGTAGTATGAATTCATTTGATTCGTGTCAATGGTTTTCAAACGTGTATACTTTGAAAACATTTGAGTCATGTTATATTTGGTATATATATCGATATTGAGTTCGAGTTTTAACGCGCGCCTTATTGTGATAGGTTGCGGTTTTCGTGTTTTCCCCGGGCATCCATATCGTCGGTGATCGTCTCACTACATTGTTTCTACTCAGTTGCTGAGTACCGTGATTGACTTAACACGTGGCTAAGGGCCACAAAATTTCTAAGGATCAAGGAGGAGGAATTGTTTAATTTACGTGTTGGATTAATTTCTACGTGTTATGAAGGTATAGTCACTCCTAGCATTTTAGTTTTGATGTTACTAGTACTTTGATTCTTTTTATTCATGGATTTTGAATTCCTTGGGTGAAACCCACTGAGATTATAGATACTTATGGCATATTAGGACTTAGGACACTTGCGTGGCGATTTGGTATAGCCTAAGTGTTGCTTGATTGAGGTTAGGTAGCTAAATGGAGTCATTTTTGTAGTATGGAAATCACCACAGAAACAAACAGGTCATGGCAATTTTTTCTTAAACATATGACCTTGTTTTTATTTGAAAATCGATACCCACTGATTTGATTAGTATGTGTTGAGTTGGATGGAAACGGGAAGTGTCCGGATGAGTCCGAAACGGTCGTTTTACTAAACTAGGTCAAATCTGAATGTTATGCTTAAAACGTGGGTAAATTGACTTGGGTAAAAAGGATTAATTTATGATTTTATGACTTTTTACAGTAGCTACAAATATAATAAAACTTCTCTTTTTGGTTTCGTGTCAAAATCTTTTACCGATTGGGATTTATGCTTAATCTACCGTAAGGTACGAAAGACGTTTACAACTTTCTGTTTTGATAGTCTGTCACTAAAAGTGCATTTCCCGTTGATTGAAAATAGTTCTATGGCTATTCTTTCCCAACCTTTAAAGGTAAGAGAAATACCTATACATGTCAAGAAATTTCACCTCCTGTACAATTATAGATTTTTAGATATGACCAAATCTTCACAGCCTTTTTCAGAAAACTGAATGCAGTCCCTTGTTTTGGTTTTTCAAACCGAGTCTTAAACGTGTTCGGAACACACACATAAATGCTTGGACCATCATGCAAGGTTGATATTAGGTTATTACAGTAGGTTCAAGGTGTTGGGACAAAACTTTAACTTAAGCTTAGGTCTCGCCATCGCACGCAAGTTACCTAGTCATACTATGTTCCACCACTTCTAAAACGTTATTGCTTCATTGAACGCATTCTTATTACGCGTCACCATTGCATAGGTCCGTGAAGACTTCTTTTTGCTCAGCCCCTTTTACCTTGTGATTACTTACTAAAGGTGAGTTCATAGCCCCTTTTTACTTGAACAATGTTTCTAAATGCGGGGTGAGATTTTACATGGTGGAACACATCCATTTAAAACTGTATACTATCCAGAACTTTTATGCTATTCAGACTTGTATGCTTTCCAACAGTTTTCATTGATATTATTGCTTATAGTTAATAGCCTTAAGTTTCCTCTCTTGATCATGAACCGTTAATTGTCCCGTATGCTTTGCGCTAAGCGCGAATGTTGTGGGTGGATCCATCGAGATTGACAATCCCCGTCCTGATTACCTTGACGCACTTACATTTGTTTATACTTGAGTATTTAGGCTGAATACTCCCTAGAGGAACTTACTTTGAGTTAAGCTTCGGTTCATGAACTAAAACAGCAATAATATTGGTTTCAAACTATGGTTAATGATCATAACCATTTTCTCTATTTACTTGTTTTACAAATGAATGCTTGTGTTCCACACCTTTATTGCTAAACCTATGAATTTCACTCAACTTTGTGTTGACGATTTTACATGTTTAATCTCAGGTATTATTACTTAGCTTTGCTTGGATGGGAGCCCGCATGATATTATCGCAGCTTGGAGATTTCTGTGATGCTTTTAAAAGACTGGTTTTAGTATAAACTGTCAGAAATTTATTATATCTTTTGGGCAACTTTATGTTATAAATCATGATGAAATAATATATCTTTCCGCATATAAAACTCTGGGACCTATGTTTAAAACTCTGATCATGTATGATGTGATATATATGCTTTTATTACGTCTGCTTTGTGTCAACTGTAATTCATTGTTTCTTGTACTATGACGTGTTACCCCCTCGTTGCCTAGTTGTTCCATGTCAGTTTTTGGGGGTCTCCCAGATTGGTATCAGAGCGATGGTTATAGGGAACTGAGTCGTTTTTCAAAACTTAGTCTATAACCGAAAGTTCAAATATTTTATTGTTTCTAAGTGTCAAACACAGAATTTGCCATTGTTGTTCGATATCTTCGCGGGTAACTCTCTAATCCTTATTATTTACTTTTAATTATCGTTGTAGTATTTCATCTCTTGATTACATTTTGAAATATTACTTTACGCTAATGACGATAATTACTATGTCTTTTCAAAGCCTATGTGCTTCTTGAATTATCATTGAATGTTACTGTGATTACATCTGCCTATACTGTATTTCTTGAATTCTTGTTCTTCTGAATTGATCTTATTGCAATGATATTATATCGTTATGACGTTACATACTTGTATTCGGAGCGCGTATACTGCCGACTTTTCGTACTCATTTTTCAGAGTACTATTGCTATTTCATTTATGCGTGAAACGACTGACTATATATGCTCGTTCGGTTTGAACCGTCTGTTTTTCTTGACTCGTTGATACGTGTTGTGCATACTCTCGCGATACCATTGTTCAGGATTGAATAAGTGTTGTTTTCGATGAACTTCTGATTTTCATTCTACTATCGTGTGTGTTGCTTTCATTGTTTATTTCCCTTAAAATATCTACTTAGATACGCAGATTTTCTTTCTGACCATTCATAATTGAATGTCTAGTCTCTAGACCATTGTGTAGCTCAATGTGTCTCCCAGAAAGACTAAAGGACATCGTGTGAGTCTCACATCTCGAAGAATTCGTTGAATCAGTGCTGAATAATATTGTGGGTTTTCATAATCTTGATTTACCTTTACGCCACCGTTTTACGCGATACTTGTACATGGATTACATCTTACTTCATTGACCATTCTACGTTTCGATTTCAACTTAGAACATCCGTTGTACCTTGAACACATAATCGTCATTTATTATGTGATGATTGTTTAGAATACGATCCTACTTGTATCCTCCCTTTTCATTGAACCTCCTCGCTCCAGGAATGCCACTTGTTATTGTCCCGTTTCTTTCTCGATATATCTTGTGATTTTGGAAATCATGCCACCAAGAGACCTTCTGCATTGCATCTTGCAGCCGAAGACACAGATAATATGCGTCGTTGGCATTCTTGAACCATTTCTATACTGTGTTTTCTTTACATGACTAATTATACAGTTTACCTTCTTTCATCTTTATGGAATCCACAAGTCATATGTGTACATTAATTTTGAGTTATCATGAAATTTGGATTTAATTTCAAACTGTGTCGAAAAATATACTTTGTACAGACACTTTACAGGAAGTTTAACAGTGTCGAGAAAATATTTTTATAACTTTAGACATAAAAATATATATATTTCTACATGTTGAGACGTCCGTTTAGGACATAAAATTTGACCAGTAAACTTTAAAATCGAGCAAGTTACGCTCATCTGAGATTGTAAAATCTAAGAAGTTATTTTCTGAATAATGCTAAAATATCATTTTGTTAACAGATTTAATGCTAGGGCATTTTCGTCCATTTTTATTCCGTTTCAAGTCTAGGGTAAAACTAGAAAGTTGTTCAAAACATTGTTTTACATCGAAATGCATTAGACTTTGAGTCTTAGAATATCGTTTAGTGAGTTAATTGGTCTAGTCAAACCCAAAGGTCAAAACTAATAAAAGTTAAATACATGGATTGAAGCGTTTTTGAGTTCGTTGAGCTCGTAAAACTTTAACTAATGATATTTTGCAAACTAAAAACAAGGATTGCGTTTGAATAAGTATAAAATAGTAACTTTGTGTTCGGTCATACATGTACATAGATCTTGAACTTTTGAAATTCGGTAACTTCCTAATATAGAAACTTTTCAGTGTGATTGTACTATTTGTTAACTGATACCTTACTTTCTTAAAATTGTATTTTTGTCAAATAAATTACGATGTGCACATACAGATTCCTTATTCCTTTCTTTTGTTTATGACTTATTTGTCATTCTATTTTCTTTCATTGCTTTGATCGTACCACTGAATTGGATCGAGATTTGAAGATCTTGCTTTCATATCGTTTGTTATCATCTTGACACGTGTCTCCTGACGATTTCGGCTAAACCTCTTGAAACCTAATCACCTTGTAACCATTTTATTGGTTGTATTGAACTACTCCTTACTTCCCTCTTGTAACCCACTCGCTACTTTATAAACTATTGTCATGTTACCATACAACTCAAACTGGTCTGGTTTACGAATCATTTTAAAAAAAGGTTTCATTTGGGCTTTCTTAAATAATTGAATGCTATCTTATAAGATTAACTTATATTAATTTTACAATGTATTTTCACAAATTGTTCTAATACGGTCTTATAAAGAACCCTTGTAACTATACGAATTGTCGATTTAAAACAGTTAGCCAGTAACTTATTAGCAAATAGTTTCATAAACTATTTTGATTTCTGTTTTTACAAATGGCATTATATGCATATTTTAAATCATATGATATGTAATATTGGTTGACGAAGTTGAGCATCACATTGCTAGTCCTAAATTATGCATGGCCTGATCACCTATGCCTAATTTAGAAGGAGCCATGCAAGGCCAAATAGTAATCACCTTAAATATTTAACCAAGAATCAACTTTTTAATTATGCTTCTTAAAAAGTTAGATAAATATAAGTTTTTAAAACTTTTACTTCCTGTGCAAGTAACAACAGTTCGCGACATACACCTATGAACCCTTATCTTTTCTTGAACAAAATACACGCCTCAAGCACAGATTTCTTTACTCAACGATCCTTGCTTTACTTGTTACCTCATCATCCTCATGATACAATTTTCGTTACCATTTGCCTAAATTCTTACCATTGATACCCGACTTGAAAGTTTCAACGTTGCTATGCTCGTACATCGATTGACCATCTCTATCTATTTTGGTAGACCTTCGAAACGTCTCTGGACGCGATTAGTGATTTATGACTGGACGTGAACGATGATTACGTGTAATTGCCATGATATGTGTTAAGATACTATCGTCTTGAAATTTCATTCGTGTAAATCATGTGTTGATTTCGCCTTTCATTGCTAATGTTGTTCATCTTACTGGAACTTCTATCAATTGACTTGTTAAGAATTTTCTTTTATTCGAAAATTTGTTGTGTGGCTTTTCCTTTTCGATCGTATTTCGACCACTGAGAACTTAATAAGCCGTTATTGGTGACGCCAACCGCACTCGTGAATTAATCTTGCTATAATCATTGTTTCTTATTATTTTTATTATTGACGTGACTATTCTACCACGTTTGTTAAGAATTGATACGACTTCCGTCTTATTCCTTTGTATATTGCTCGCATACAGATTGTTGACCTTTATATGATTCACATTCGTTGCTGTCTTGTCACCTTTTGAAAACCAGAAACTGTTACGTGTTTATCGTTTGATATCTTAAACACTTTCTTAAATTTCTAAAAAAAAAAATTATTATTAATTTTGAAGAACATTTTATACATTTTATCAAATGTTTAAATTACCAAAATAACTGTTTCAAGTTAAGTAGCGGATCTATATATCCTCTTTGGTAAATTTACCTAATGTTTCAAAAGATATCAAGCTGTATCTTTTAAAGTATTTGATTATATCATACTTTATTGTCAACCTAATGAAATTATTTAAATTAATTTATAATTTCTAACAATGATTCAAAATAACTTGGAAAAAAAAATCTGAATTTTCTCTAATGGTGACGATAAACCCGAGTTTTAACGATAATTTAATACAGTCATCCAAAAGTTCTTAAGCCGATAAGGATAACTATCTTGAACTGTTCTACTTTTGCTTTGAAAATCCTGATCAAGAAAAAGATATAGCAATAGCTTACTCCCTAAATATAGATAGTTTGATTTTAAATCACTACACCTTGTGAAATTTTCTTTTAATCAAGGAAATACGTAAACTGAGTTTTAAAGTGATACCAAAATCCTAGACAACTGATTGTGACAAATTGTATTTTAAACGATCATATGTTATTCATTTTTCCCTTCTATTTCTCTTGTAAATAGATTCTTACGTTTTAAGATTTTCACGTTTTGCAGTTGCACGATTTGCGACCCCTTGTTGATTTACAATCTTGGTTCATTTTATCGCACTTTTCCTGTTTAAGCGATTCTTGTGTTCGTTCTTGTTAGTTTATCGCACGTATTTCCAACAACTCTATCTCTCAATGTATCTCCGTATTGAAAGATCGTTATCCTAATCCAAGACTGAAAAGTTATACGAAAAGGAGTTAAGAAACTGAAGCATAGTGAATTCTAACCGTTAAGATTCATCATGGTACGGAAGTTTACCTGGGAAGCAATGAATTTTGTTCTACACTTTGTACCTCCTCTTGTTTGCATCTTCTACTGTTTTCAGGAGAACTCTGGGGACCAGAGTTCCTTTATGGGGAAGACTGTGAGAACCCGTACTTTCCCAACATTATTTTATTCTTTTTATTCGTGCTTCTTGAATTTTTCCAACGTATTACGTTTTCTTGTATTGCTATATGTAAATCCTGAGATTTTTAAATTATACTTTTTTAAGTATTTTTCTGATCATCGATAAATACTTTGTATGGAATTATAAATTTTCATTTTATTTTTCCATATTTATTTTAAATCAATGTTTTTGATTTAAAATCACCCGTGTGCGTTTTACAACGAGTTTATTCAAATCAATGTACAACGAGAATTCCTAGTGATCGCGATACCGACGGATGGCCAAAATTTTACGTTTACTTATCGATTGTTTCGATAATTAATATTTTCGATGATGTCGTTTTAATTACGTATTAAGTCGTGTCGAGAAATCGTATAATCATTTTTACGATGCATTGTAACTTTTGAAAAGTATTTTTACGAAACCCGAGCCCCGTAAATATTTTTAATATTTACCAATAACCATTTTCTACCTTTTAAAACTATTAATTGTATTTAGATCCACAAGTTTGCAAATTGGCAACTTTGGTCCCTCCACTACCTACCATATATAAACCCATTTCTTCCACTTCCACTCACACATAAACACATTTAAAAAAAAATCACCACTCCTCCCTCCCCTCTCCATTTTACCGCCACTTCACCATCACAATCCACCACCATCCATCATGATTTGACAAAAACTAAAACAAGACTCATTCATAAAATTCAATGGTGATTCTTTTGATACTAAAATCACCCACATGCATCAAGATTTCAAGAACTTTTGATTTCATGATTGTATGGTGTTGTAATCATCTTGCATATGTTATATTTGGTAAGATTATCATGTTTTGATCCTTAAAAGTCTTGTTTTTAATCTTTGATTTTTGTTAGATTTTTCATACAAGTGTTTTTAGGAGTGTTTGGTTGATGAGTATGATAGTATAGTGATCCTAGGGGTATGGGAATGATTGGTTTTGAGTGAAAAATAGATTTGTCATGTTTTCTAAAAAGCTAATTTGGGACAGCAGCCTTAAACAGTATGTTTCGTGGGTTTAAGGTCTGTGAAAGACTGAGATTATTTGAAATTGTTGTAGAGTTTTCCGAGACGGTCGTTTTGGTATAAGATAGAGCTTATAACTCATTACGAGTCAAAAGTTATGCTAGTTTTAGTTTTCGTGTACCAGGAGACGCAAGTCGGCACAATCCGAAATTGTGGCTGATTTTGGGTCGACTCTCGGGGACTTTAGGCTTGGTTAGATAGTTGATACTACTGATTTTCAAAGTTTAAAAACTGAGTTTGATGAGTCTAGTAGTGGTTTCAAAAGACGGATTGTCGGGTTAGTACTTTTAAAGTGGTCCAAACGGTTTTACAAAACAAGTGTACAAATCTGTCCTAAAATTTGGAGTCGAGTAAAGCGTCGAGCTGATGGATTTTAAACTGTGAACTTTGGCTCAAATTTTGGTGAGGTCTTATACAGGTTATAAGTGACGTTGACACCAATTTTCATGTAAAACGGACAAGTCTAGATAGGGTAGATCTGTGTGTACATTCGGGGTGTACTTGCTGATTTTTATTTTGGACACGTAGTTCAATGCTTGTGTTGCGTGAGTTTGAGTGTTCACCATCGGACATGGTGACTTACTCAAGTGCTTAGTCATTATATAAATGACTTAGCTACTGGTCCAAATAAGGGTAAAGGATAGTTTGACTTGCGTTGACTTGGCGTCGTATGACGAGTCATTTTCAAGTGTTCAAGTGTTTTAACGAGTAACGTTGGATAAATGGGTAGTATGAATTCATTTGATTCGTGTCAATGGTTTTGAAACGTGTATACTTTGAAAACATTTGAGTCATGTTATATTTGGTATATATATCGATATTGAGTTCGAGTTTTAACGCGCGCCTTATTGTGATAGGTTGCGGTTTTCGTGTTTTCCCCGGGCATCCATATCGTCGGTGATCGTCTCACTACATTGTTTCTACTTAGTTGCTGAGTACCGTGATTGACTTAACACGTGGCTAAGGGCCACGAAATTTCTAAGGATCAAGGAGGAGAAATTGTTTAATTTGCGTGTTGGATTAATTCCTACGTGTTATGAAGGTATAGTCACTCCTAGCATTTTAGTTTTGATGTTACTAGTACTTTGATTCTTTTTATTCATGGATTTTGAATTCCTTGGGTGAAACCCACTGAGATTATAGATACTTAGGGCATATTAGGACTTAGGACACTTGCGTGGCGATTTGGTATAGCCTAAGTGTTGCTTGATTGAGGTTAGGTAGCTAAATGGAGTCATTTTTGTAGTATGGAAATCACCACAGAAACAAACAGGTCATGGCAATTTTTTCTTAAACATATGACCTTGTTTTTATTTGAAAATGGTTACCCACTGATTTAATTAGTATGTGTTGAGTTGGATGGAAACGGGAAGTGTCCGGATGAGTCCGAAACGGTCGTTTTACTAAACTAGGTCAAATCTGAATGTTATGCTTAAAACGTGGGTAAATTGACTTGGGTAAAAAGGATTAATTTATGATTTTATGACTTTTTACAGTAGCTACAAATATAATAAAACTTCTCTTTTTGGTTTCATGTCAAAATCTTTTACCGATTGGGATTTATGCTTAATCTACCGTAAGGTACGAAAGACGTTTACAACTTTCTGTTTTGATAGTCTGTCACTAAAAGTGCATTTCCCGTTGATTGAAAATAGTTCTAGGGCTATTCTTTCCCAACCTTTAAAGGTAAGAGAAATACCTATACATGTCAAGAAATTTCACCTCCTGTACAATTATAGATTTTTAGATATAACCAAATCTTCACAGCCTTTTTCAGAAAACTGAATGCAGTCCCTTGTTTTGGTTTTTCAAACCGAGTCTTAAACATGTTCGGAACCCACACATAAATGCTTGGACCATCATGCAAGGTTGATATTAGGTTATTACAGTAGGTTCAAGGTGTTGGTTCAAAATTTTAACTTAAGCTTAGGTATCGCCATCGCACGCAAGTTACCTAGTCATACTATGTTCCACCACTTCTAAAATGTTATTGCTTCATTGAACGCATTCTTATTACGCATCACCATTGCATAGGTCCGTGAAGACTTCTTTTTGCTCAGCCCCTTTTACCTTGTGATTACTTACTAAAGGTGAGTTCATAGCCCCTTTTTACTTGAACAATGTTTCTAAATGCGGGGTGAGATTTTACATGGTGGAACACATCCATTTAAAACTGTATACTATCCAGAACTTTTATGATATTCAGACTTGTATGCTTTCCAACGGTTTTCATTGATATTATTGCTTATAGTTAATAGCCTTAAGTTTCCTCTCTTGATCATGAACCGTTAATTGTCCCGTATGCTTTGCGCTAAGCGCGAATGTTGTGGGTGGATCCATCGAGATTGACAATCCCCGTCCCGATTACCTTGACGCACTTAAATTTGTTTATACTTGAGTATTTAGGCTGAATACTCCCTAGAGGAACTTACTTTGAGTTAAGCTTCGGTTCATGAACTAAAACAGCAATAATATTGGTTTCAGACTATGATTAATGATCATAACCATTTTCTCTATTTACTTGTTTTACAAATGAATGCTTGTGTTCCACACCTTTATTGCTAAACCTATGAATTTCACTCAACTTTGTGTTGACGATTTTACATGTTTAATCTCAGGTATTATTACTTAGCTTTGCTTGGATGGGAGCCCGCAGGATATTATTGCAGCTTGGAGATTTCTGTGATGCTTTTAAAAGACTGGTTTTAGTATAAACTGTCAGAAATTTATTATATCTTTTGGGCAACTTTATGTTATAAATCATGATGAAATAATATATCTTTCCGCATATAAAACTCTGGGACCTATGTTTAAAACTCTGATCATTTATGATGTGATATATATGCTTTTATTACGTCTGCTTTGTGTCAACTGTAATTCATTGTTTCTTGTACTATGACGTGTTACCCCCTCGTTGCCTAGTTGTTCCATGTCAGATTTTGGTGGTCTCACAGATGATCTTGTGGAGAGACAACCAACAGGGAAACATGAATGTGTTCGACGACTTCAGGCTAAAGATACTTGGGTTATCTGAATGGTTCGAACTTGAAGCCTTAGCTGCCAAAAGAACTGGACAGGCTAATTTTCTTCTGCTTAAGACTCTTAAGGCCAAGTTTACCTGGACCAAAGAAACGGCTGCCAAACTCAAGATAGATCCCCCACCATAGATTTTTGAACAAGAACCCCCAAAGACTGGTAAGAAAATAAGAAGAGTTTCTCAACTTGTCAAGGAAACTTTTGTCACAGATGATGTTCAAGTGGATGGAATGCACAGGGATTTGATCCTATCAAATGATATAGTTGGCCCTATTGATGGTCAGACATACACAGAGCCTGAAAGAAGAATGACATTCATGAATAGAGCTTGCCAGTATTGTTAGAAATACGTTTAAAATGTTCCGAATAGGAAAATGTTCCGAATAGGGCAAAAAGTTCCGAATAGGAAATGTTCCGAATAGGAAAATGTTCCGAATAGGAAAATGTTCCGAATAGCCCAAATGTTCCGAATGGAGGAATTTTTTCCTATTCGGAACATTTTCCTATTCGGAACATTTCCTATTCGGAACTTTTTGCCCTATTCGGAACATTTTCCTATTCGGAACATTTTTCCTTATGCGGAAAATTTACCCTATGCGGAACATTTTCCTATGCGGAACTTTTTCCCTTATGCGGAACTTTTGCCTTATGCGGAAAATTTACCCTATGCGGAACATTTTGCCCTATGCGGAAAAATTTACCCTATGCGGAACATTTTCCTATGCGGAACTTTTTCCCTTATGCGGAACTTTTGCCTTATGCGGAAAACTTTTGCCTTATGCGGAAAATTTACCCTATGCAGAACATTTTGCCCTATGCGGAAAAATTTACCCTATGCGGAACATTTTCCTATGCGGAACATTTTGGCAATTTGGCCTATTCGGAAAAACTGGTCTATTCGGAATGATGGCAATTCGGAATATTTCCTAATTCTGGCTATTCGGAAAATTGGTGTCTATTCGGAAAAATTGGCTATTCGGAAAATTGGTGTCTATTCGGAAAAATTTGCTATTCGGAAAGTTTGTTGCTATTCGGAAAAAATCTTCTATTCGGAAAAAATGTGGCTATTCGGAAAGTTTCTTCTAAACGGAAAGTCTATTCGGAAAAAACCCTTCTATTCGGAATACTATCCTATTCGGAACTTCTATTCGGAATAAACCCTCTATTCGGAAAACCTTCCTATTCGGAACTTCTATTCGGAATAAACTATCTACTCGGAAAACCTTCCTATTCGGAAAATCCTATTCGGAATAATCTGGTGAAATGTTTCCGAGACTTCTAAAACAGCTTAAAACCCCGATTTTTGATCCAAAACCACAAAAAGTTTTATGATTTTTACCAAAATAAGCTAAACCCAATCCTTATCAATCAATCCCAATAACAAAAACACCAAAAATAACAAGATTCAAGATTGATTTTTCCTAAAGATCACTAATAGATTCAAAAACTAAAAAAAGCAACACAATCCTTACCTTAAATCACCCCATAGCTCTTGATACCAAATGTAGAAATTGATAACCTATGAATCTATGAAGTGGGTTGATGTTTTTCTAGTGAGAGAAACTAGAGAGAGAAAGTGAGAGAAATATATGGAAGATTTTATTACTATGAAATGTGAATGAAACAACAACCAACCCCTTTCCTTAGTGGAAAGGGGTATTTATAGTCCAAGCCAAACATTGGGCTTGGGCCGGTCCATGACAAGCCCATGGACCGGTTCTTACTTAAGTTAATAAGCAAATAATAACTAATTACTAACTACGAGCTATTACAACATAAATCATATTGTGGAGCGACCGACACTTCTAATATACGTTAAAACGTATTTCTAACAATCTCCCCCTAAGGGAGGTCACTCCACGTTACAAAGTTCTAAACCTAGCATACTATACTAAGTCTTCGTTCTTTAGCTCGTAGTCTTTTCTTCTTTTCTTTCTTTTGTTGTGAATATGTTGATTTGATCTTTTTGGCTTTGACTTGAGAGCATTGTTCTTTGGCCTTTCACGTGCGATCTTTGCCTTTCTTGTGAACTTTGCCTCCTCGTGACTTCATGTTCCACACACTTACGTCTTTTTGTTGAATTCTCGAAAGCTTCAGAGTTTGGTACAGCGGAAGACTTTATCTTGTACTTTCTTGAATTTTTGCTGAACTTTGTTGCAAAAGACATAAGCATGTGGGAACGACTTTTACAGGTACACCGCAACACCACCGTCTTCACTGGTACACAGCAACGCCACCGTCTTCATCAGGTACACAGCAACGCCACCGTCTTTAACAGGTACACAGCAACGACACGAATAAAATGGCTTTGAACATTTTATTCTAATTCGGTAGCATTTTACCTCCGGTCGGTGAAGACCGTTGGACGATATTAGATATCGTACCCGTGACGGATAGTTTCAATTAAGTAACTTCCTGACAGGATTTCGCGGGTGAACCCGTTCTCTTTATTCGACCGTCCAAAGCTGACTGCGAACATAAAGAGTGAATCACTTGGATAAATTATCCTTGTGATTAAAAGCCGTCAATTCATGAAACCTGGAACAAGTGAATTTCAATTAAGATTTTCACCATCGTTGCTTTCCAGTTGTCACGAGCTCAATTCATAAAGAATCTTGCGCGTTACCTACCAAGTGCTGTTTGATGTTGACACTAGAAGGATTTCCACTCGTCACTGTGGTCAATAAAGAGACACTCTGAGTGTTCTGGCAAGATCATATGATAATGCGAAGAGGCCTGGAACGAGTTTAAGTTCAATTAAGAATTAAACCACTGTTACCTTCCAGTTTTTCACAAGATTGGTTCTAAAAGAACCGCACGTGTAACCTACCATGAGCTTGTTTGATGTTGGCTCAAGCAGGATTTCCATCTTCATTGTAATACTTGCGTATTACTCGGATGTTCTGGCAATATTACAGGAATACTGCGTAGGACTCATGAAAATCTCTTACTTTTCACAGTGTGTGAGAAAGCAAGGAATAAATGGAAAGTGTCCTAATGAGACTTTTGATGATCTCTTGGCTCTAGACTCGATTGTGCGTTTTGATTTAGTGAGCGATGGCTGGAGAGGAGTGCCACCTTTTCAATACCAGTTTATTCGGAGTGAATAAACCAATAGATAACGTGTTGATCTCCGTGTGATTAAAACAAATACCTTTTGAGAGATATTTGAGTTAGCTGGGGAAGGGTTGTGCATTGCATCACTGGGTCCATGATGTCTTTCTTCAATACCGAGAATCATTAACAAAAATGACCTCAATAGCATATGTATTGACCCGGTTTCTGCCTAAAGTTGTAAGGAGGGCTTCTTTCTTTACACCCTTTATCTTTACATTTCTTTTTCATTCTTCAACCCCTTCAATGCTTACCAATACGTCATCACTAGCACCTTGTTGTGATTGTTCCAGTGCTAGCTTAAGTACTTGGTCGGCATTCAGCTACGTTCACATTCTTTCTCCATCTTTCCTAGGACTTCTAATTCTATCTAAGGAATTGTCCTTGGGAAGATTCCATCGGTTCTGATGAATCATAGGACTAAACCTATTCCTACCACCCTTTTGTCACCACATCCGTCGTGAATTAAGCGTGTTTTGGGAAGGAATTGCCACCATGAAAAATCTTTGAAAATCACATAAGGTACTTGTGATATTAAAATCAAAAGTTTTGTACCTTAGGTGTTTTGTTCATCAAAAACGCTCCCCCTTAACACGTGCTTAACACATATTAAGTTGGATAATCTTTAAGTCTTTTTCATTTTAGCCAAGTATCATTTAAATCTCCTTAATCCCATTTTCTCTCCTTATCCAAAATGTTAACCATTAATATTTGGGATATTGAATGGATTAACCGGTCTTTGGGTAAAAATGAAATTGATGTTTGGCCATAGAACAAATGATTGCTCCCCCTTAAGTTAATAAGGGGTAGTTGTAGTGCTTTAGTATGATATATTTTGAAAGATTTAGAATCTCGTGAGAAATTCTTGAAAAATTATCATACCTTAACACTACAACAAGCCATTAAAGCACATTATTCACAAATATACATATTCACAAATAATACCAATATAGAGTGACCTGAAATGTACGACCCTTCAGATGGATCGTTGCAGTGTCCTGTAGTGCACTCCATATGGTCTACCACCCACGAATCTTTCCAAGCTCCTCATCAATCTACGTTCACGGAGCTTCTGATCGATCTTCTTGATCACGTACTTTGCCATCTGCCGGTAACCTGGATGCCAATCCTCCGTCATTTCTGGCAAAGTTCCACCCGAGTTCAGATGCTCCAACTTGTCTCTGACTTGTATAAGAGTGCCATCACTATACTTGTGGAGCTCCCCCACCCTCATAAACTTCATCAAACCTCGACTGTTCAAGTAGAAGATGCCGGAATTCGGAACAGAAATGCCGGTATAGGGACATCTTGCTACATGTTGAGGTAACACTTGGTTCACAGGACGGGTTAAATTGAGCTTCCTCTGATAGCTTTCGACTCCCAATTGAAGATCTTCAACTCGTGTTTTGATGACAACACTTCGTGTGAACATACGAAGTGCTGTATTCAACGCAATCAGGTCTTCACGAGGAATATGTGTCAGTTGATCTCTGGTCATCAGAAGCAGCATATCTTCGATATCCTCAAGGCGAATGATGGAAAAATCTCCCTGCTGGATTTTGTATTCCCTGTCATCCTCCCTTTTCAAACGAATCTCCGTCACATGATAGTAGCCATTCTTGGCTTCTGTTTTCATCCCTAAAATGCTGGAGATGCGGATATCGGATCTAACTGAGCTTCCAGAATTGACTAAGCAGCAACACCTGTACGCCCTTCTGACTCGTTCGTCCCAATGAGATGCACCTATGACAGCATACATATCATAATTATGATTTATCTTAGGGACCCAGAGTCGGTTTACCTTTTCCTCGATGAAGGGTATTGTCCCCCAGTTGGCAGCTTTCAGCAATGTTAGGGATGTTGCGTACTTTGATGACCCCTTCAGTAGATACACCAGGTCATTGGTGACAAAGAAGTCAAGAGCAATCTGATTATCTTGATCCATTGGAGGTGGAGCTCTTTCTGATTCATGAAGACCTGGCCGTTGAACAGTATTCAGAGCCTTCAGGATCTCCTCGGCATAATATTCGAACTCCATTTGGGGCAACCGGGTTTTGGCGCGAAGTCTTTTATCCTTCAGTACTTTCTTCACCAATGATGGATTAACCGAAGTCTTATACTCATGAGCAAGAAATGCACATAAGTCAATCGGACTTCGGATACGAAGGTACAAGACTTCTTTGTCGGCGTCGGTGATCGGATCATACTGCGCCGCTGCCATGATCCAAGCCTGTGGTGGAGCAGTCTCGTCGATTTCCAACGTGTCCTCCCAGTTCCTTGTGCTTGGTTCAGGAATAGTAGATTGTGGGTTTTGTTGCAGAGGAGTAGAGACATGAACATCTGCTTGTTCAGACTCAGGCATTTCAGCAGTGTCATGGACGGGTGAGTGTTGTGCAGCTTCTGGTTCGGTAACCGATTCTGCAATCACAGGAGTAACAACACAAGAACTAACGGGGTTAGTGGTAACAGGTATTGATTTATGGATAAATGTACCAGGAATAGATGATCCGGTAGTGGCATTCACGTCATGGCGCCACTTCGATCGTCTGGATTCCGTGGATGTAGACTTCTCCTTTGGTGCTGCATCCTTCTTTGACTTGGTGCCAGACTTAACCACTTTCTTTGAGCTGGCGCCCTTATCCCCTTTCTCACTCTGTTCACCTTTATCCGCATTGCTCCCCTTGACACTCTCCTGGTGACCATCACCACCATCATTACCATCATTATCATCATCTCCATCCTCATCATCATCATCCTCATCCTCATCCTCATCTTCATCATCATTATCACTATCGTCCTCATCATCCTCATCATTCTCATCCTCATCCTCCTCCTCATTCTTATCTTCTTCTTCTTCTTCTTCGTCCTCTCCACCAGTACCCTCGTCTTCCTCACTCTCTTCCCGTTCTTCTTCAGGGAGAATGTGGTAGGGTACCACACTTCTAAACGTCTTGAACAACCTATCATCCTCCATGATAGCGTCATTCAGGGATTTGAAGAGAGCCCGTTGTTTCCTCGATTTATCAAATGAACCAAGTTCCTTCATTCGAGCCTTAAGGATCTTCTTCAGTTCAAAATCCGTCAAGTCATATGCGATCTTGTAGGCGGCTTCTGAAGGATTGGATGACTTGATCATCAAGTTATCAGCAGCAAGCGTCTTCAAATCATCACGCAGTTTAGGCATTAGGGATTCAACGGAGTCTTTCACTTTCTGCTCAATAGTAGCTTCAATAGCGTCTTTTTGCTCTTTAAAGTCATCCTTAATAGCTTTAAGTCTTGCAATTCGTGCTTTATGCCTATTAGCTTCATCCCTTTTAACCTGAGCAAGTTCCTCTGCATGAGCTTTACGTGTAGCTTCCATGTCTGCAGCGAACTTGGCAATCAACTCTTCTTGAGCTTTCCTTGATGCTTCTTCACTTTGAGCTCTTCTATTTAACTCTTGGCGAAGTTCATTCATTTCTCTCTTGTGAGCATCCACATGTTTATCCAACATCTCGCCCAACACTATTGCTGCCATTGCAGATGTTGCAGATGTTGCAGATGTTGATGGAATAGGCTCGGTTGTGACTGCCGTGCTAAGGATGGGCTTTGGTGGTGGTGGAGGAAGTGGTGTAGAAACCTGTTTGGTTGGTAAGGGTTGAGTTGGTGGAGGTTGAGTTGTTAAAGGTTGAGTAGGTGGAGGAGGTGGTGTAGAAACAGGGATTGATGGCTCCTTCGAAGTGGAATAATTTTCAGGTGACCCAAACTCATCAACATCATGAGGTTCAATATACTCATCCTCAACGTCTACTCTTACGCCTGAACCACTACCACCAGTATCTTTCCTGCTCCTTTGAATGGCTGTCTTCATCATTTGTTTCTCAGTTTTCTCAATATCAGGATCAGCAATATTTTCTTCGTCACGCAGACGCATCAAGTCCTTACCCTTTCCCTTCTTACCCTCTGTCTTCTTCTTCTTGGTTTTGGGCTCAGGTAAATCTGCTTGCTTCCTTTTACCTTTGCTTTTAACCGTGGTAGATGAGTCTTCACCTGCTAGAAGGCTTGCTCGTTGTTTCTCAATTTCCGTGAGCAAGTTCTTGTAATCATCAGATTCAATGATCTCATCGGTCAGAAGATGACTGGGAATGGGACCAGGAATAACCGTATTCGAATGAGTCTCCTGCCTTAAGTCTACCAAATCATCATCATCTATCATGTGGTGACGACTACCTGCAAGCTTGTTAATGGATGCATCGTTTTCCATAAAGTAATGGATGATCAACTTAATAAACCTAGGGTACTGATAAGTTTTAATTTTACCCTTGGTGTTAGTGAAGAGTTGAAAAGTAAACTCCTCCCACAGCAGGGATGCATAATCAATACCCATACCTTTGAACATACCATAAAACATCTTGATGATTGGTGGACGAACAGCATCATACCCAGTTGTTTTGGGTGTCAAGCATCGGCTAAGAATCCCAAAAATAGCTTTCCATGGTTGACCAATTTTGGCAGTAGTAAACTCAGACGGGGTTCGAATGTCAAGGCATCCAATGGCGGTGAACATCTCCATCATCTGGTCCTTGGTAGGGTTGGGTGAGTATGATGGTAGACCTTTGAGTATCGGTCGAAAGCCAAAGATCTTCCTGAAGTCGGACACAGTAAGCGTCTGCTGCTTGTTGTCCAAAGAAAAAGTGATCTTGTTCGACGTCCTCTCTTTGGTAGCCCAGAACTCGTAAAGGTAGTCATATGGCACCGAAGCACTTCTCCTTAGCGCATACTTGAAGTGAGATTTATCAAGCATGGCTGTAGCTACCTTAAAGCCATTATGGGTAGAGTGAGATACCTCCTTCAGACGGTAGTTGTTTGGAACAAACTTTAGAGTCTTGGCTTCAGCAATGGCGGCGGCTCTGTTGTCTTGTAGTTGTTGTACGGTAGGGTTAGTCATCGTTTCTGCTTAAGATAAAACACAAAGGTTGATACAAACAAGTATAAATATCATTATGACTTTAAACCTAAGCATTGTACATATGACAAAATCCCTTAAGCTTTGAAATCATTCAAACATCTTCTATTCGGAATAATTAGCCTATGTGGAATAAAAACCCTATTCTGAATAAAGGCCTATGCGGAACATTTGGCTATGCAGAATAACAGCTCTATTCGGAACATTAGGCTATGCGGAATAAAAGCACTATTCGGAACATTTGGGCTATGCGGAAAAAATTCCTCCATTCGGAACATTTGGGCTATTCGGAACATTTTCCTATTCGGAACATTTTCCTATTCGGAACATTTTCCTATTCGGAATAAAAGCACTATTCGGAACATTTGGGCTATGCGGAAAAAATTCCTCCATTCGGAACATTTGGGCTATTCGGAACATTTTCCTATTCGGAACATTTTCCTATTCGGAACATTTCCTATTCGGAACTTTTTGCCCTATTCGGAACATTTTCCTATTCGGAACATTTTTCCTTATGCGGAAAATTTACCCTATGCGGAACATTTTCCTATGCGGAACTTTTTCCCTTATGCGGAACTTTTGCCTTATGCGGAAAATTTACCCTATGCGGAACATTTTGCCCTATGCGGAAAAATTTACCCTATGCGGAACATTTTCCTATGCGGAACTTTTTCCCTTATGCGGAACTTTTGCCTTATGCGGAAAACTTTTGCCTTATGCGGAAAATTTACCCTATGCAGAACATTTTGCCCTATGCGGAAAAATTTACCCTATGCGGAACATTTTCCTATGCGGAACTTTTTCCCTTATGCGGAACTTTTGCCTTATGCGGAAAACTTTTCTATTCGGAATAATTTTCACCATGCGGAAAGAAGTTCTTACGCGGAAAGTTTTGCAACAGGTACAATTTTTTCTAATTAGGCACTTAATCCGTTTGTGTCACTTGATCTAAAGGCAAAAATAGTGCAATTAAACCTTTTCCGAACACAACCCAAGCAAAACCCCCATTTAATCAAACCCTAATTAATCATTAATTTGATTCGATTGATTTTCCACCTTAATCAGTTAATTAACTTGATGTATATGAAAAATAGATCCGATTTAATACCTTTGATGATCTTGATCTTAGAAGAGTTATGATTTGTGATGATTGATTGATTTGTGTGTTTGTTTGTATAGAAGGATATCAATGGCGGCAAAAGAAAACTTAGAACAGTGTTATGAAAGAAAAACGGGGGGGAGTAAACTTTGATTAGGTCAAGTTTTCCATAAGTTAGACATATTGTCAACTTTGCCCCCTCAATTTTTCTTTTTCTTCATTCAATCATTCTTTTGGTTACCAAGTGTTGATACTAGCCATTTTGACCCTATCTTATGTTAACTATTCGAATCTTAGTGATTAGCTTAACTTAACACAAGCACAAAACTCTCCATGACAAGCTTATAAGCAACAACACTACAAATGCCAAAGCAATCCAACCATTTACCATTAAACTTTGTGAGTTTCCTTGAAAACTTTTGAAGATCTTTTTGATGTGAAAGATGACGAAACATTTTCTCCCCCTTAAACGATGACCCGTTTTCTATTTAAAGAGCTGTAGTCATTGTTTAACGAGGCACATGATGATGAAAAACATTTCCCAATTGATATCTTGAAAAAGTTTGATTCGTGGTGTCAATAAGATTTCTCTTATTTTAACAAATTAATGCACTGAGACGTACACTAATTCGTGTCAGACCAAGTTATTAAGTAAACTTGATCCCTTTGCATGATTTGGCTTGTAAATCACGCCCGAGAAAATTAATTCCCGTTCTGAGCCAACGTTTTCCAAAGAAATACGTGACTTTAATATGAAAACCGGGTTGCAGTCTGAAATAACTACAAGCCATTGTGGGCATGTTTTAAAAATGTACAACTTTTATACGGACTCTATTTATGGCACCGTGTCAATATTAATCGACATTTCTAAGGCCGTAAATATTACCGTACTAAAAGACATGCCAGTATTGATGGCTTCTGAGCAACACAGCTCTGAACCCGCGCTTCATGAGATGGGACCCGGTGCTATAAGTTCCGGATTAGTTCCCAACAATCCTACTTCTACATCATTTTTACCACCATCAAGGCCCGAGTGGGATAAACTGTTTCAACCGTTGTTTGATGAATTCTTCGATCCCCCGACTGATGAAGTTCCAGTACCTGTAGTAATTGCTCCAATACCTGAAGTGGTTGCTCAAGTCAATGAACCTTTATCTAATGCAACTACAATTCACAATGAACCGGATGCACCTTCACCAAGTGATTCTCAAACTACACCTGAATCATCACCCCTACTTGTGCCTAATGATGTAGAAGAGGATACTACTGATCACGACCTGGAATATGCTCACTTGCAAGAGCTTCCTTTCTTTGGTGTAGCAATCCCTGAAAACCCTTCAGCCGCGTCTACCTCAGAAGAAGCTCCATCCATTGTTCACTCCAGACCACCTAGGATTGAAAACCATAGCACTAAATGGACAAAAGATCACCCAATTAGGAATGTTATTGGAGATCTAGATCGACCAGTCTCTACACGCCATCAACTACAAGAGAGTGCACTATATTGTTACTTTGATGCATTTCTCTCTGAAGTTGAACCCAAAAATTGGCAGCAGGCTATGACCCAATCATCTTGGATTGAAGCTATGCAGGAGGAACTCAATGAATTCAAACGACTAGAAGTATGGGAATTAGTTCCTCGCCCTGACAAGGTTAACATCCTTACTTTGTTATGGGTTTATAAGGTTAAACTTGATGAGATGGGTTCGGTATTGAAGAATAAAGCAAGATTGGTCGCTAGAGGATATAAACAAGCCTTGGGTATAGACTTTGAGGAATCTTTTGCTCCTGTGGCTAGATTGGAGGCGATTAGACTATTCCTTGCGTTTGCTGCTCATATGAACATGATCGTCTATCAAATGGATGTAAAGACGGCATTTTTGAACGGTGAACTAAGGGAAGAGGTTTATGTTAGTCAACCGGATGGGTTCGTCAGTACGGAGTCTCCTAACCATGTGTACAAGCTTAAGAAGGCTCTCTATGGGTTGAAACAAGCTCCACGCGCGTGGTATGATCTCCTGTCAACATATCTCATGTCGGAAGGCTTCTCCAAAGGCAAAGTGGACCCCACTCTATTCACTCTCAAGGACGGCAACGACATGCTTCTGGTACAAATTTATGTTGATGATATAATTTTTGCTGCCACTAACATAGACTTGTCTAAACAATTTGAGAAGATAATGTCCACACGCTTTCAGATGTCGATGATGGGAAAAATATCATTTTTCTTAGGATTACAGATTTCTCAGAATCCCAGAGGCATCTTTATAAATCAGTCCAAATATGCTCTAGAATCTCTTAAGAAATATAACTTTGAGAACTGTGACCCCGTAGACACTCCAATGGTTGAGAAAACCAAGTTAGATGAAGATAGGGATGGGATTATTGTCGATCCGAAACTTTACCGTGGAATGATCGGCACCCTTCTCTATCTGACTGCTAGCAGGCCTGATTTGCAATTTGCTGTATGCATGTGTGCCCGGTATCAGGCTCGGCCTACCGAAAAGCACTTACATGTAGTTAAAAGGATCTTTCGGTATCTAAAAGGAACACTTCATCGTGGTCTATGGTATCCGAAAGATTCCTCGATCGCTTTAATATCATACGCAGATGCCGATCATGCTGGATGTCAAGATACGAGGCGTAGCACTTCTGGATCTGTGCAACTTCTAGGAGATAGATTGATCAGTTGGTCTTCAAAAAGGCAGAAAAGCGCTGCAATATCAAGCACGGAGGCTGAATACATCGCCATGTCCGGTTGTTGTGCTCAAGTCCTTTGGATGAGATCACAATTAACTGACTACGGTCTTGGATTTAACAAAATCCCGATGTATTGTGACAACAAGAGCGCCATTGCCCTTTGCTGCAACTATGTTCAACACTCCCGGGCCAAGCACATAGACATTCGCTACCATTTCATCAAGGAGCAGGTGGAGAACGGAGTGATCGAGCTGTATTTTGTCACTACTGAGTATCAGCTGGCGGATATGTTCACCAAAGCCTTAGATCGAGGACGAATCGAGTTTTTGATCGACAAGCTTGGCATGAAATCATTCACTCCAGCGACTCTCAAAGAGTTGGCAGAAGAATCAGCTGAATAGTCGTGGTAAACTATTCAGAGTATCCTTTGGTTGTGATCATGTATATTATCGTAAATATATAAACCACAAAAGAAAATACAAAAATATAAAACCAAGAAAAACCATAAAAAATATAAAACCTATAAAAACCATAAAAATTATAAAATCAAGAAAAACCAAAAATATTTTTCGTTTTAAATCGGGCATGTCTTTTAGTACGGTAATATTTACGGCCTTAGAAATGTCGATCAATATTGACACGGTGCCATAAATAGAGTCCGTATAAAAGTTGTACATTTTTAAAAACATGCCCATTATGGCTTGTAGTTATTTCAGACTGCAACCCGGTTTTCATATTAAAGTCACGTATTTCCTTGGAAAACGTTGGCTCAGAACGGGAATTAATTTTCTCGGGCGTGATTTACAAGCCAAATCATGCAAAGGGATCAAGTTTACTTTACAACTTGGTCTAACACAAATTTGTGTACGTCTCAGTGCATTAATTTGTTAAAATAAGAGAAATCTTATTGACACCACGAATCAAACTTTTTCAAGAAATCAATTGGGAAATGTTTTTCATCATCATGTGCCTCGTTAAACAATGACTACAGCTCTTTAAATAGAAAACGGGTCATCGTTTAAGGGGGAGAAAATGTTTCATCATCTTTCACATCAACAAGATCTTCAAAAGTTTTCAAGGAAACTCACAAAGCTTAATGGTTAATGGTTGGATTGCTTTGGCATTTGTAGTGTTGTTGCTTATAAGCTTGTCGTGGATAGTTTGGTGCTTGTGTTAAGTTAATTTAATCACTAAGGCTCGATTAGTTAACATAAGATAGGGTCAAAATGGCTAGTATCAAAACTTGGAATGATTGATTGAAGCAAAAAGAAAAATTGAGGGGGCAAAGTTGACAACTTGTCAAACTTGTGGAAAACTTTGACCTAGTCAAATGTTATCCCCCCCCCCCCGTTTTGTGTCTAATCATTCACTGTTTACATCTAACTTGCCGCCATTGATATCTTTCTACTCAAACTCACGAAAATCAAACAAACAAGTAACAAGAACATTTCAATCTCAGATCAAGATCACAAAAAGGTATTAAATCGGATCTATTTTTCATATGCATCAAGTTAATTAACTGATTAAGGTGGAAAATCAATCGAATCAAATTAATGATTAATTAGGGTTTGATTAAATGGGGGTTTTGCTTGGGTTATATTCGGAATAGGTTTAATTACACTGTTTTTGCCTTTAGATCAAATGAATCAAACAGATTAAGTGCCTAATTAGAAAAACTTGTAACTGTTGACATTTTTTCCGAATAGAACGGTTTTTCCGCATAAGGCAAAAGTTCCGCATAGGGCAAAATTTTCCGCATAGGGCAAAAAGTTCCGCATAGGGCAAAAGTTCCGCATAGGGGAAAATGTTCCGAATAAGGAAAAATGCTCCGAATAAGGAAAAATGTTCCGAATAGGAAAATGTTCCGAATAAGGAAAAATGTTCCGAATAGGAAAATGTTCCGAATAGGAAAAAAATTCCGAATAGGGCTAATGTTCCGAATAGGGGCAAATGTTCCGAATAGGGATAAAAGTTCCGAATAGGGATAAAGTTCCGAATAGGGATAAAAGTTCCGAATAGGGATAAAGTTCCGAATAGGATAAAGTTCCGAATAGGGATAAAGTTCCGAATAGGGATAAAGTTCCGAATAGGGATAAAGTTCCGAATAGGGATAAAGTTCCGAATAAGGAATTTGTTCCGCATAGGCCAATGTTCCGAATGGAGAAATTTTTTCCGAATAGCCCAAATGTTCCGAATGGAGGAATTTTTTCCGCATAGCCCAAATGTTCCGAATAGTGCTTTTATTCCGCATAGCCTAATGTTCCGAATAGAGCTGTTATTCTGCATAGCCAAATGTTCCGCATAGGCCTTTATTCAGAATAGGGATTTTATTCCACATTGGCTAATTATTCCGAATAGAAGATGTTTGAATGATTTCAAAGCTTAAGGGATTATGTCATATGTACAATGCTTAGGTTTAAAGTCATAATGATATTCATACTTGTTTGTATCAACCTTTGTGTTTTATCTTAAGCAGAAACGATGACTAACCCTACCGTACAACAACTACAAGACAACAGAGCCGCCGCCATTGCTGAAGCCAAGACTCTAAAGTTTGTTCCAAACAACTACCGTCTGAAGGAGGTATCTCACTCTACCCATAATGGCTTTAAGGTAGCTACAGCCATGCTTGATAAATCTCACTTCAAGTATGCGCTAAGGAGAAGTGCTTCGGTGCCATATGACTACCTTTACGA
Organism: Glebionis coronaria; assembly: GCA_025667525.1. Classification (NCBI taxonomy): domain Eukaryota; kingdom Viridiplantae; phylum Streptophyta; class Magnoliopsida; order Asterales; family Asteraceae; genus Glebionis; species Glebionis coronaria. Next base: position 58,546,044 of record CM046875.1, on the reverse strand, counting down.
GTTCTGGGCTACCAAAGAGAGGACGTCGAACAAGATCACTTTTTCTTTGGACAACAAGCAGCAGACGCTTACTGTGTCCGACTTCAGGAAGATCTTTGGCTTTCGACCGATACTCAAAGGTCTACCATCATACTCACCCAACCCTACCAAGGACCAGATGATGGAGATGTTCACCGCCATTGGATGTCTTGACATTCGAACCCCGTCTGAGTTTACTACTGCCAAAATTGGTCAACCATGGAAAGCTATTTTTGGGATTCTTAGCCGATGCTTGACACCCAAAACAACTGGGTATGATGCTGTTCGTCCACCAATCATCAAGATGTTTTATGGTATGTTCAAAGGTATGGGTATTGATTATGCATCACTGCTGTGGGAGGAGTTTACTTTTCAACTCTTCACTAACACCAAGGGTAAAATTAAAACTTATCAGTACCCTAGGTTTATTAAGTTGATCATCCATTACTTTATGGAAAACGATGCATCCATTAACAAGCTTGCAGGTAGTCGTCACCACATGATAGATGATGATGATTTGGTAGACTTAAGGCAGGAGACTCATTCGAATACGGTTATTCCTGGTCCCATTCCCAGTCATCTTCTGACCGATGAGATCATTGAATCTGATGATTACAAGAACTTGCTCACGGAAATTGAGAAACAACGAGCAAGCCTTCTAGCAGGTGAAGACTCATCTACCACGGTTAAAAGCAAAGGTAAAAGGAAGCAAGCAGATTTACCTGAGCCCAAAACCAAGAAGAAGAAGACAGAGGGTAAGAAGGGAAAGGGTAAGGACTTGATGCGTCTGCGTGACGAAGAAAATATTGCTGATCCTGATATTGAGAAAACTGAGAAACAAATGATGAAGACAGCCATTCAAAGGAGCAGGAAAGATACTGGTGGTAGTGGTTCAGGTGTAAGAGTAGACGTTGAGGATGAGTATATTGAACCTCATGATGTTGATGAGTTTGGGTCACCTGAAAATTATTCCACTTCGAAGGAGCCATCAATCCCTGTTTCTACACCACCTCCTCCACCTACTCAACCTTTAACAACTCAACCTCCACCAACTCAACCCTTACCAACCAAACAGGTTTCTACACCACTTCCTCCACCACCACCAAAGCCCATCCTTAGCACCGCAGTCACAACCGAGCCTATTCCATCAACATCTGCAACATCTGCAACATCTGCAATGGCAGCAATAGTGTTGGGCGAGATGTTGGATAAACATGTGGATGCTCACAAGAGAGAAATGAATGAACTTCGCCAAGAGTTAAATAGAAGAGCTCAAAGTGAAGAAGCATCAAGGAAAGCTCAAGAAGAGTTGATTGCCAAGTTCGCTGCAGACATGGAAGCTACACGTAAAGCTCATGCAGAGGAACTTGCTCAGGTAAAAAGGGATGAAGCTAATAGGCATAAAGCACGAATTGCAAGACTTAAAGCTATTAAGGATGACCTTAAAGAGCAAAACGACGCTCTTGAAGCTACTATTGAGCAGAAAGTAAAAGACTCAGTTGAATCTTTAATGCCTAAACTGCGTGATGACTTGAAGACGCTTGCTGCTGATAACTTGATGATCAAGTCATCCAATCCTTCAGAAGCCGCCTACAAGATCGCATATGACTTGACGGATTTTGAACTGAAGAAGATCCTTAAGGCTCGAATGAAGGAACTTGGTTCGTTTGATAAATCGAGGAAACAACGAGCTCTCTTCAAATCCCTGAATGACGCTATCATGGAGGATGATAGGTTGTTCAAGACGTTTGGAAGTGTGGTACCCTACCACATTCTCCCTGAAGAAGAACGGGAAGAGAGTGACGAAGAAGAGGGCACTGGTGGAGAGGAGGAAGAAGAGGAAGAAGAAGAAGAAGAAGATAAGAATGAGGAGGAGGATGAGGATGAGAATGATGAGGATGATGAGGACGATAGTGATAATGATGATGAAGATGAGGATGAGGATGTTGATGATGATGATGAGGATGGAGATGATGATAATGATGGTAATGATGGTGGTGATGGTCACCAGGAGAGTGTTAAGGGGAGCAATGCGGATAAAGGTGAACAGCGTGAGAAAGGGGATAAAGGCGCCAGCTCAAAGAAAGTGGTTAAGTCTGGCACCAAGTCAAAGAAGGATGCAGCACCAAAGGAGAAGTCTACATCCACGGAATCCAGACGATCGAAGTGGCGCCATGACGTGAATGCCACTACAGGGTCATCTATTCCTGGTACATTTATCCATAAATCAATACCTGTTACCACTAACCCCGTTAGTTCTTGTGTTGTTACTCCTGTGATTGCAGAATCGGTTACTGATTGTAGAGGTTTTACTACCCTTTAGGAAAAGAGCGTAAATAGCGGTAAGTATCGAGTGACGGTTTAGGAAAACCGTGCACTAATGACCCTCAATCACTTAAAAAGATGAAAGATTCGTTTCCCAAGGAGGTATGGTGTTGTGAATTAATTTGTATTTCTTTGAGATTAATATTGAGAAGATGGAATGACGGTTTCTTGGAAATTACACTATGACGTAAAAAATGAAAACGTAAAACCGTAGAAAAACCACTAAAATTAAAAATTATTAAAACCAAAAACAAAATCAAGAAAAAGATTAAAAAGACTAAAACAAGTCTAAAATAATATAAATAAAGACAAAAATCCAATAAAGATATTTTAAAACCTTTTATTAATTAAATAATCAATTTTAAATGCTAATTAAAGCCCTAAAATTAAATTTAATTAATTCAAATGTCAAAAATATGATTTTATTGAATAATTACTCAACTTATATTATTATAAGACTAAGAGTAATTTTCTAAAAATTAAAACCTATTAAAATTATTTTTAAAACTCTAAAAATGATTTAAAATAAATAAAAACTAATTAAACTTAAAATAATTATAAAAATAAATCTAAAGGCTAGAAAATAATCTAAAAATGGAAATAGTCCTAATTAATGACAAAGAACCTAAGAAAAATGAAAAAGAAAGAAAAATAAAATTTTGAAAATTAATTAATAAAATAATACTAAAACACTTAGTTGCGCCGCAACTAGGTGGGTCTTGCGCCGCAACTAGTGTTGCGAGATCACCAAGATCAGCAGCACCTTGTGTTGCGCCGCAACGCTTAGGACTTGCGGCGCAATTCGTGTGACGTGCCTGGTACTGCTTGTGCTGTTTTGCTTTCTCCAAGTATGATACAAGCCAAGAGGACTTGGCAATGTGCTTTGTTTGGTGATTATTTGGACAATAAGGGCACCCTTGAGCTTATTGAAGCTCAAGGAGTCAAGTAACACACAAATAACAACAAGAATCAAAGATCAACAATCAAAGATCATGCACAAAGTTCATCACAAATCAAGCAAATTAGCAATATGCAGATTTTTAACACCCTTTTTACTTTTTAAACTCAACAAACTTGTTCAAATCTTGTTCCAAACTAATTAACTACTTACTAATAACCTTAATCAACCTTAAACAAGCAATCTAACACCTTTTAATTATCAAAACAAATCTAGATGTCCTGCTTAAACCTGTTGCCAAACACCCTTTTAAAATCTAAAAACCAACTTTTAACATACCAACATGCTTACAAAAGCTACCAAATTGATTCCAAGTGCATCTAACATGTAAACATACACACTAGAACACAAATCATGCAATATAAACACACTTAATCACCAAATCACTTAAGATCATACCAACTAGCTATTTTTTGAAAATTTCAAAGGAACAAGGAAGATACCTTAGGTTCTTACATCCAAGAACCTAGAGGATGAAAATCCTCCTCCAATCCAACCCGGGTTGGAGCTGAACCAAATCAACAAGCCTTCAACCTATTGTAATCACAAAACAAGAAAACAACAAAATAATATAACAATATATATATTTTTTGTTTCCTTTTTCTTCTTTCCAAAATACTTTCAAAACCTTTTTAATCTTCTTAAAATGTTTCTATAACACTTAAATCACCAACAAACATGAACTCCTAACAACAAAAACCTTTTGAGAAGATTTTACCAAAATCTCTCAAAATCTCAAAACCTCAAACAACTTTGAAAATCAAAGTTGCTTAACCATAAAACAAAGTGGAACTCAGAATCAATCTCCTCACAACACACAAACTTTTAAAAACAATAAAAAAGGAATTACACTTGAATATTTCAAAAACCAAACTTTTTATTTCTTTAAAAAGGAATTACATGTGAGAGACTAGAAACTGGAACAAAGGGATCACCACAACTTGGGTCTCCTTTTATAGAGCCTATAGAACATCCTAGAAGCATAAAAACATAAAACCCTAATCATAAGAAAATCCCAAATGTGCCCTTGAAGGGTGTTGAGTGCATTTTGTCCTCTCTTGATCTTGAACGTTTATTTTGCTTTGGGAGGAAGCAAATAATCTTGGCCATTGATTTAAGCCACGTCATGGTGCTTGGGGGCTAAGGAATGATGTGATTGGTGGATTGGGGAATTGGGGTTTTGGTGCACATGAGTGGGATGCAGGTTTTTAGGAGTGGGAAGGGTTTTGGCATGTGTGAATTAAGTGTGTGCAAGTTTAATTGAGTTTTACCCAAGGAAAAGTGAGGGTAAAATCTGGGGTGGTAAGAAAGGTGAATAGTATGTGTTTGATCCGATTTTGGGGGTGGGGATGGGTGTTAGGCGCCTCTTTTTTCAAATGTTTCAGTTTTGTCACTTTTGGTCCTTGTTTTTTTCAGATTTTTGGCTTTTAAAGATTTTCAGCCTAAAATCTCCTTTCCTTTGTTATTAACTTTCCCACTTTGACAATTTTGGCACCAACTTTTGATAAAAGGTTATCAAGGATGTAATTTGACATTTGGTGATTCTTTAAGGACTAATCTTGGACAATGTTGATCTTCAAAGGTCTTCAATGTGTCTTTTACTTCATGAGGGACCATTATTGGCAATTTGAAATTGTTGAGGGACCAAACTTGCCATTTCTTCAAAGTTGAAGGACCTTTTTGCAATTTTGACAAACTTAAGGGACCAAACTTGTAATTATGAATATACAAGGGTTTTAAGTGTCATTTCTTCAATAAATGATGATCAATCTTGTTTTATCTTCAAGTCTTCAAGGGTATTTGATGAAAATTCCATGATTAGGGCCCGGTTCTTTGTACGGCTTCGTTTCTCGTGTCCGTTTTTCCTTGTATCTTGTGATCTTTTGTCTTTTTCACGATATCCATACCTAAAATACACAAGTAAACAAACACAAGCATATATATGGTATTTTATGACATTTTAATGCATTTAAAGCCCGAAAAGAACGATGAGATCATGTATAAATGCCATCTCATCACTCCCCCATACTAAGCCATTGCCGTGCCCTCACGCAATGCTAAGAATAAAGTATCTAAGCATCACCAAAGTTCAATTTTATTAACCTTTATTGAAGAGTAAAAGACTTGCAACATACTACGATGATGTGTAAAGACATAATGTATGATTTTCATCACCAAAATGTGACTTTTAGGGTCAAAGAATAGAAACAAGTTAATGTCCCTTAGAGTAAATTTCGTCATCCTTGATTGTCATACATTCCATGCTAAGTGCAAAAACAAGATCATTGTTGGTACAAGTCACAATGCTAACACTACTCATACGTCCAAATTGTGTAATACTTTTTCTCCCCGCAATCCTAGTTATTATAAAAGGAAATGGGTTACTAGCATTTTTTATCTAATTGTCATGGATCACAAGTGATTCATATTGACTTATTTGAGTAGTTATTAGTCCGAAAGCAAAGTAGCACGATTTGATCAATAGTTAGCCGAAGGACAAAATCTTTTAAAACGGCTTCTCGTGTATCTCCTTAAGTTCATATCTTGGCATAACTCGTTTCACGATTTGAGACCTTTCTCGGACCGATATTTGGCATGTACTTCATACTTCAAATCTTGGGAAGACGTTCTCGAAATTATGGTCTTCTCTTCATATAATTGGAATTTCTTCACTTGACGTTTTTGAGAGATTCTTCATATAGGACCACGACTTCATCATTTTTCTTCAATCTTTACTTTGGATTTTGATATACAACGATCCGCCTCCTTTTCGGACTTGGATATATTTATCCTCATACCTTGTTAGGGTCTTTTTGGATAGACTTTCTCCATTCTTTAGGGGAGTAATAGCTTCTCGTCGTGTGTCTCGATCCTTCATATTGATTTTGGAATAATGATACTTCACATCATCTTTGGATCTTTAGCAAAAATAGAGCTCCTCATGCCTTGTTAGGGCCTTTTTGGATGATCGCCAATCTTCGCGTCCCGCTTCAATAAGTTATGCCTTGGCTATGAACTCTATTCAACCCCGAGCAACTTTTAAACGATCTTGCGCTAGAGGCTAAGTAACCTTTCAAACCGTACGACCTTACTTATTGCAATTATGTTTTATTCCTAATGCATTGATCTTATGGGAAGAAAAAGCCACAATTAAAAACATATGAGTTTTTGAAAGAACATTTTCATGTTCTACGTTTAGCATGATCACTTGTCTAACTCTATCATTTCTCGTTCTTCACTATTTAAAGACCTCTAATTAAAGAGACTCGTGAATACTTAGCCGTGCAAGTCAAAATTAAGCCAAATTTGGATTAGCTTTCATTAAGACTATATCAAATCAAAGTTTTGGGTTTTCAAGCCACCTATAGGATCTTGCACTTTCTTGGACTTTTTCAAGTTTAGAGAATGCATTTTATAGTTCCCTTGATAAGTGACTTTCTAGAATCAATTATAGGAACTTGCGAAAAGTTCTTGTTCTTAACCCGTATGAATTAAGACTTTCGCGTTTTAAAGCTCCCTATATAAAAGTCTAGCAAAACTTGAATTGAGCGGGTTAAGGAATGTAAATGGCTCCAAATGCCCATCAAGTCAAAAATTAACTCTTATTCTACCCATCGGAAAATATACATTCGTGTCTTAAAAACACTTATGAGAACAAAGAAAAATTTTAAAATTTGGCCATTTTTAGCCTTATTAGCAAAACAAAACATTGAAAGTTGGAAGACGTGAGGGCGAAGCAAAGCAAGTACCTATTCACCCCCCCATACTAAAAGTAAACATTGTCCTCAATGTTTCGAGTCTAAAGGTGGAGCACCCCCATACTAGAGACGAAGAATCGAATGCTTAGGATCTAGCATGGAAAGGGTGATCAACAATATATCTAAAGCCGTTTATTAATTATGCTAAAAGATAATTGTTAGAACAATAAAGGATATGTCATGGAATCGTGAAAAACTTCTTCAAACGAACGATGGAGGCTCACGTAAACGAACACGAGAGTCTTCAATCGTAGACGATGATGATGATCTAGATAACACAATCACAAACAACCACGAGACAACGAGTTGGAAGGGTACAAGTCCCCTTATTAGTGAACATAAAGCATAAAGATAAGCATGGGATCTCCCCCACGAGGCACCTCGTTTTTGATTACCGAGTCATGAGCTCGACTCGATCCCCTTAAAATGTGAACATTTAGGGATATCATGGTATGGTCAAAGGGACTTACATGATAAACAAGGCCCAAAAAGCAACCGGTAAAAAGGACTAAGTCCTTAAGTGATGCAAAATACCGGGGTCGAAGATGGCGTTCTCGTTTCCATTGGGAAAACAAATTAACACCACTTGAACATGTGCCATAAACTCAAAGAGTTTGAAGAAAATAGATGAGAAGTAGAAGGGTGAGACAATTGGTAAGACAAACGTTTGAGCTACTCGAGGTAGACTCGCACCAAGCAAATAGATATAGTTTCCATTTATTGCATCGGTGGAAGACCGAGATTTCCCTTTACATGAAATTCCGGGATCGAATATCTCGTCCTCGGTGGACAAGGATGAGGGAACATAAGGGGCTTCCCCCATACTAGGACCACACAAAACATCGTCAAAAGGAGTAGACGAGTTTGTAGCACTCAAAACACGCGGTGATGACGGAGTTAGATTTGTAGAAAAATCAATTAAATCACATTTAAGATCTTTTCCTTTTGAACTCTCCTTATGAAAACCCTTTTTAATTATGTCGAAAATATTCGGTGTTTCTAAGACGATGTTAGTTACACTAAAAATTCTCACATTTTGAAACCGTTTTGGTTTTGGTGGTGGCAAGTTCTCAAAACGTTTATCGACGAAGAAAACCTCCCCATCGGGGTCAACATATTCATCATCCGAAAGATCTTCCGTAGAAACCGGCAACTTATCAACACTTTTCAAGAATGAAGGTGAAGGATTTTTCGATTCAAGTATTGACGGTTTCTTCTTTGTAGGCTTAGCATTCATAACCTCCACCGGCGGAGGAAATGGTAAATTGTTTTTGGAGACATTCCCTAAAACTCTTGGTGAAAATTCTTTGCAAACGACATTGGTCGAGTCACCATGGTTTAAAGTTGCAATAGAATATACATGAGAAAGATTGGAGTTTTGTGTTGCATTGATGACAAGTTCTTCTTCATTGAAACGAAGGGTGATTTTACGAGCATGAACATCGATAAGTGCTCTTGATGTATCCAAAAATGAACGACCCAAAATGAGAGGAACTTTTCGATCGATGGGAATATCTACAACGATAAAGTCAACGGGATAGTAAAACTTTCCGACTTTAACGAAAACGTCCTCGGCTACTCCACATGCCATGATCGTAGAATGATCGGCCATCTCGATGGACATGTTCGAAGGAGTAAGAGCCGGAAGCGAAAGCGATTTGAAAATCTCGAGAGGCATTAAATTAATACTAGCACCAAGATCGGCCAAGGCGTAGCATTCCTCCATATCTTGTATAGCACACGGAATCAAAAATTTACCGGGATCACCGACTTTTTGTGGTATGCGGCTTAGAAAAACCGATGAACAACTAGACGATTGTTGTAACTTCTCTTTGTTGTTAAGCATACTTTTGAAGTTTGCGGCGAATCGAGGCATCATGATTAAAGCATCGGCAAAACTTATGTTAAAGTGCAAATCACGAAACATTTTCATAAATAGCTCAAATTGATAATTGTTCCTTTCTTGTGCTTTCTCTTTGTTACGTCTCGAAGGGTAGGGTAAAGGTGGTGTGGGTTGGTCATTAGGCAACGGCCTTGGAAACTCGGGTTCCACAATTGGTATTGGTGTAACCGTAGGTGTGGTTTGAGCGGTACTTCGTGGGATTGTAATGTGCTCCTTTTCGACCATCACCTCGGGTTCTTTCTCGATTTCCTTCTCCGTAGAAGTACTTGGACGAGAGATTGGTTCCTTGAAAGTTTTACCACTTCGTGTAGTAACAACCTTCATTTCTCCCCTCGGGTTGTTAATGGTATCACTAGGAAGACCACCCGAAGAAGAGGGTTTACACATGATAGCTTCGAACATCTTAGCCATTCGGTCCTCAAATTTTGATTGCCTAGCATCCGCTTTCAATAACTCTTGCTTAATCTCATGTTGTCCTAATTCCATCTTTTGTTGGTTTTGTTGAAGACGTTGGACATTTCCTTCCATTTTATTAGCATGAGTTTTAAGTTCATTAGCAAGTTCATTTTTAAGCTCGTTTTTCAACTCGGACCTTAAGCTAATCATCTCACGTTGCATATTATCAAATTTAGCATCATTTGCTTTTGCATAATCTAAAAATTCTCCTTGCAAATTTTTCGTGTGAGCATTTTGAAAACCTTGTGTAGTGTTTTGAAAATCACGGTTTTGGTTTTGATTAGAGATTTGTCCATTCCCACTTTGATAATTCCCTTTGTTGTAATTGCGTGTGTTGCCTTGGTAATTACCTTGGTTGTTGTTTCGATAATTGTTAACATTTTGGTTTGGTGGAGCTTGATTTTGGCGGGAACCTTGACCGTTTTGGTTGTAAGTTCCCGTTGCTACATAAGCACTCGAAGTGTTACCATCCGCGGTAATGCACTCGGATAAATCATGAGCTCCTCCACACGATAAACAACTCTTAGCAACCGCTTTAACCGAAGCGGAATTGGAAGCTTCTTGAGCCTTCCAATGGGACATTAGATTAGCAAATCTATCAAAAAACCGATTTTCCTCATTAGCTTCATCATGTAAGGCATTAATGCTACGAGACGATTGTGACGACGATGACGAACCCATGTTGGCAACACTCGGTGTGTTACGAGGGCTATAAACCTTAGATCGATTTTCAATGATTTGTAAAGCCTCATTTGTCGTCTTGCACAAAAAATTACCACCCGCGGCGGCATTCAAATAATCTCGTTCATGATCATTAAGCCCATTATAAAAAGTATCTATTTGATGCAATTCCGAAAAATCATGATGAGGAAATTCATGTAACATCTCCTTAAATCGTTCCCATGCCATAGAAAAACTTTCATTAGGTCTTTGTGTAAAACGTGAAATCTCGTTTTTCAAATGTGTTGTCTTAGATGGTGGAAAAAATTGATTCACAAATTTAGACACGAGATCGGCCCATGTCAAAATCGAATTTGGCGGTTCTTTCTCGAGCCAAATTTTAGCGGGTCCATCCAACGAATATGGAAACAACATCATCTTAATGGCGTCATGCGGAACATCTTTGAATTTGCTAGTGGCGGTGAGACGGTTGAAATTCCTAATGTGGTAATGCGGGTTGTCTTTCTCGTGACCTCGAAATTTGTTTGCTTGTAGCATCGACATTAAACCCGTCTTAATCTCGAAATTCTCCGCAAGGATGGCGGGAATAACAATTGCCTCTCCAAAACCCTCGGTGGGTGCTTGTAGCAACTCCATCATAGTACGATTAGCCATTACGACTTCTTGTTCTATAATAGGTTCAACAATTGGAGGTTCTTCAACAATCAACGATTGATTGGCTTGCTTTTGAAGACGTTTACGAGCTCGTTTTGCTTGATTACGAGTGATCATAAACTTCACGAAGAATGGGAGGTGAGCAAAGAAGATTCTTTTTGGTCGTTTTGTGGATTTTCAATTTTTTTTGTGTTTTTGATGATATTTAATTTTTTTTGGTTTTTGGTGTATCTTCGTAGACAACAATCTACAAAATCTCTCCTCGAATCAAACTCTTGATTAAAGAAGCCTCAAAGGAATGAAAACGATCACGTGGAGTGAACGCCTTCGAATGACTTTAGAACTTTGGTGAAAACCAAATTGTTCACGAGGGTTTAATCACAAAGAAACCAAGCAAATATAGTATACGTATTAATACTTTGGGCGGCAAAACCCTCGATTAGCCTTCAATCTCAAAATACTCACAAGCAAGCGGGGAAACGAGGCGGCGCGAAGCACTTAAGAGCCTTTTTCCTTAGGGTATATTTTATAATACCCGCCTTATACCCACCTTATAGTTCGTATCTTTCAAAATCGAGCTTCTCGAAAGTATTTATCTATTTTTGCCTTTTCTTTTTGTTTGAGATTCAAATACAATGATCGAGTGATGAAATCCCGAATCAAGGTTGTGTTTCACACTTTTGGAGATATTGTATGTTTATTGTGATACTTAATACAATATATTAATAATATTCACAAAGAAAAACCGAGAAAACCGATAATACGTGTTAAGGGAGTTCCACTTAACACAAATATTATTATGGATAGTATTAAAAACAAAAGCTTCCAAATTAAAGCACAACACACCTCCCCGGCAGCGGCGCCAAAAATGATTGTAGAGGTTTTACTACCCTTTAGGAAAAGAGCGTAAATAGCGGTAAGTATCGAGTGACGGTTTAGGAAAACCGTGCACTAATGACCCTCAATCACTTAAAAAGATGAAAGATTCGTTTCCCAAGGAGGTATGGTGTTGTGAATTAATTTGTATTTCTTTGAGATTAATATTGAGAAGATGGAATGACGGTTTCTTGGAAATTACACTATGACGTAAAAAATGAAAACGTAAAACCGTAGAAAAACCACTAAAATTAAAAATTATTAAAACCAAAAACAAAATCAAGAAAAAGATTAAAAAGACTAAAACAAGTCTAAAATAATATAAATAAAGACAAAAATCCAATAAAGATATTTTAAAACCTTTTATTAATTAAATAATCAATTTTAAATGCTAATTAAAGCCCTAAAATTAAATTTAATTAATTCAAATGTCAAAAATATGATTTTATTGAATAATTACTCAACTTATATTATTATAAGACTAAAGAGTAATTTTCTAAAAATTAAAACCTATTAAAATTATTTTTAAAACTCTAAAAATGATTTAAAATAAATAAAAACTAATTAAACTTAAAATAATTATAAAAATAAATCTAAAGGCTAGAAAATAATCTAAAAATGGAAATAGTCCTAATTAATGACAAAGAACCTAAGAAAAATGAAAAAGAAAGAAAAATAAAATTTTGAAAATTAATTAATAAAATAATACTAAAACACTTAGTTGCGCCGCAACTAGGTGGGTCTTGCGCCGCAACTAGTGTTGCGAGATCACCAAGATCAGCAGCACCTTGTGTTGCGCCGCAACGCTTAGGACTTGCGGCGCAATTCGTGTGACGTGCCTGGTACTGCTTGTGCTGTTTTGCTTTCTCCAAGTATGATACAAGCCAAGAGGACTTGGCAATGTGCTTTGTTTGGTGATTATTTGGACAATAAGGGCACCCTTGAGCTTATTGAAGCTCAAGGAGTCAAGTAACACACAAATAACAACAAGAATCAAAGATCAACAATCAAAGATCATGCACAAAGTTCATCACAAATCAAGCAAATTAGCAATATGCAGATTTTTAACACCCTTTTTACTTTTTAAACTCAACAAACTTGTTCAAATCTTGTTCCAAACTAATTAACTACTTACTAATAACCTTAATCAACCTTAAACAAGCAATCTAACACCTTTTAATTATCAAAACAAATCTAGATGTCCTGCTTAAACCTGTTGCCAAACACCCTTTTAAAATCTAAAAACCAACTTTTAACATACCAACATGCTTACAAAAGCTACCAAATTGATTCCAAGTGCATCTAACATGTAAACATACACACTAGAACACAAATCATGCAATATAAACACACTTAATCACCAAATCACTTAAGATCATACCAACTAGCTATTTTTTGAAAATTTCAAAGGAACAAGGAAGATACCTTAGGTTCTTACATCCAAGAACCTAGAGGATGAAAATCCTCCTCCAATCCAACCCGGGTTGGAGCTGAACCAAATCAACAAGCCTTCAACCTATTGTAATCACAAAACAAGAAAACAACAAAATAATATAACAATATATATATTTTTTGTTTCCTTTTTCTTCTTTCCAAAATACTTTCAAAACCTTTTTAATCTTCTTAAAATGTTTCTATAACACTTAAATCACCAACAAACATGAACTCCTAACAACAAAAACCTTTTGAGAAGATTTTACCAAAATCTCTCAAAATCTCAAAACCTCAAACAACTTTGAAAATCAAAGTTGCTTAACCATAAAACAAAGTGGAACTCAGAATCAATCTCCTCACAACACACAAACTTTTAAAAACAATAAAAAAGGAATTACACTTGAATATTTCAAAAACCAAACTTTTTATTTCTTTAAAAAGGAATTACATGTGAGAGACTAGAAACTGGAACAAAGGGATCACCACAACTTGGGTCTCCTTTTATAGAGCCTATAGAACATCCTAGAAGCATAAAAACATAAAACCCTAATCATAAGAAAATCCCAAATGTGCCCTTGAAGGGTGTTGAGTGCATTTTGTCCTCTCTTGATCTTGAACGTTTATTTTGCTTTGGGAGGAAGCAAATAATCTTGGCCATTGATTTAAGCCACGTCATGGTGCTTGGGGGCTAAGGAATGATGTGATTGGTGGATTGGGGAATTGGGGTTTTGGTGCACATGAGTGGGATGCAGGTTTTTAGGAGTGGGAAGGGTTTTGGCATGTGTGAATTAAGTGTGTGCAAGTTTAATTGAGTTTTACCCAAGGAAAAGTGAGGGTAAAATCTGGGGTGGTAAGAAAGGTGAATAGTATGTGTTTGATCCGATTTTGGGGGTGGGGATGGGTGTTAGGCGCCTCTTTTTTCAAATGTTTCAGTTTTGTCACTTTTGGTCCTTGTTTTTTTCAGATTTTTGGCTTTTAAAGATTTTCAGCCTAAAATCTCCTTTCCTTTGTTATTAACTTTCCCACTTTGACAATTTTGGCACCAACTTTTGATAAAAGGTTATCAAGGATGTAATTTGACATTTGGTGATTCTTTAAGGACTAATCTTGGACAATGTTGATCTTCAAAGGTCTTCAATGTGTCTTTTACTTCATGAGGGACCATTATTGGCAATTTGAAATTGTTGAGGGACCAAACTTGCCATTTCTTCAAAGTTGAAGGACCTTTTTGCAATTTTGACAAACTTAAGGGACCAAACTTGTAATTATGAATATACAAGGGTTTTAAGTGTCATTTCTTCAATAAATGATGATCAATCTTGTTTTATCTTCAAGTCTTCAAGGGTATTTGATGAAAATTCCATGATTAGGGCCCGGTTCTTTGTACGGCTTCGTTTCTCGTGTCCGTTTTTCCTTGTATCTTGTGATCTTTTGTCTTTTTCACGATATCCATACCTAAAATACACAAGTAAACAAACACAAGCATATATATGGTATTTTATGACATTTTAATGCATTTAAAGCCCGAAAAGAACGATGAGATCATGTATAAATGCCATCTCATCAGTTACCGAACCAGAAGCTGCTCAACACTCACCCATCCATGACACTGCTGAAATGCCTGAATCTGAAGCAGATGTTCACGTCTCGACTCCTCTGCAACAAAACCCACAATCCACTGTTCCTGAACCAAGCACAAGGAACTGGGAGGACACGTTGGAAATCGACGAGACTGCTCCACCACAGGCTTGGATCATGGCAGCGGCGCAGTATGATCCGATCACCGACGCCGACAAAGAAGTCTTGTACCTTCGTATCCGAAGTCCGATTGACTTATGTGCATTTCTTGCTCATGAGTATAAGACTTCGGTTACTCCATCATTGGTGAAGAAAGTACTGAAGGATAAAAGACTTCGCGCCAAAACCCGGTTGCCCCAAATGGAGTCCGAATATTATGCCGAGGAGATCCTGAAGGCTCTAAATACCGTTCAACGGCCAGGTCTTCATGAATCAGAAAGAGCTCCACCTCCAATGGATCAAGATAATCAGATTGCTCTCGACTTCTTTGTCACCAATGATCTGGTGTATCTACTGAAGGGGTCATCAAAGTACGCAACATCCCTGACATTGCTGAAAGCTGCCAACTGGGGGACAATACCCTTCATCGAGGAAAAGGTAAACCGACTCTGGGTCCCTAAGATAAATCGTAATTATGATATGTATGCTGTCATAGGTGCATCTCATTGGGACGAACGAGTCAGAAGGGCGTACAGGTGTTGCTGCTTAGTCAATTCTGGAAGCTCAGTTAGATCCGATATCCGCATCTCCAGCATTTTAGGGATGAAAACAGAAGCCAAGAATGGCTACTATCATGTGACGGAGATTCGCTTGAAAAGGGAGGATGACAGGGAATACAGAATCCAGCAGGGAGATTTTTCCATCATTCGCCTTGAGGATATCGAAGATATGCTGCTTCTGATGACCAGAGATCAACTGACACATATTCCTCGTGAAGACCTGATTGCGTTGAATACAGCACTTCGCATGTTCACACGAAGCGTTGTCATCAAAACACGAGTTGAAGATCTTCAATTGGGAGTCGAAAGCTATCAGAGGAAGCTCAATTTAACCCGTCCTGTGAACCAAGTGTTACCTCAACATGTAGCAAGATGTCCCTATACCGGCATTTCTGTTCCGAATTCCGGCATCTTCTACTTGAACAGTCGAGGATTGATGAAGTTTATGAGGGTGGGGGAGCTCCACAAGTATAGTGATGGCACTCTTATACAAGTCAGAGACAAGTTGGAGCATCTGAACTCGGGTGGGACTTTGCCAGAAATGACGGAGGATTGGCATCCAGGTTACCGGCAGATGGCGAAGTATGTCATCAAGAAGATCGATCAGAAGCTCCGTGAACGTAGATTGATGAGGAGCTTGGAAAGATTTGTGGGTGGTAGACCATATGGAGTGCACTACAGGACACTGCAACGATCCATCTGAAGGGTCGTACATTTCAGGTCACTCTATATTGGTATTATTTGTGAATATGTATATTTGTGAATAATGTGCGTTAATGGCTTGTTGTAGTGTTAAAGTATGATAATTTTTCAAGAATTTCTCACGAGATTCTAAATCTTTCAAAATATATCATATTAAAGCACTACAACTACCCCTTATTAACTTAAGGGGGAGCAATCAGTTGTTCTATGGCCAAACAACAATTTCATTTTTACCCAAAGACCGGTTAATCCATTCAATATCCCAAATATTAATGGTTAACATTTTGGATAAGGGGAGAAAATGGGATTAAGGAGACGTAAATGATACTTGGCTAAAAGATGAAAAAGACTTAAAGATTATCCAACTTAATATGTGTAAAGCACGTGTTAAGGGGGGGCGTTTTTGATGAACAAAACACCTAAGGTACAAAACTTTTGATTTCAATATCACAAGTACTTTAGGTGATTTTCAATGATTTTTCATGGTGGCAATTCCTTCCCAAAACACGCTTAATTCACGACGGATGTGGTGACAAAAGGGTGGTAGGAATAGGTTTAGTCCAATGATTCATCAGAGCCGATGGAATCTTCCCAAGGACAATTCCCTAGTTAGAATTAGAAGTCCTAGGAAAGATGGAGAAAGAATGTGAACGTAGCTGAATGCCGACCAAGTACTTAAGCTAGCACTGGAACAATCACAACAAGGTGCTAGTGATGACGTATTGGTAAGCATTGAAGGGGTTGAAGAATGAAAAAGAAATGTAAAGATAAAGGGTGTAAAGAAAGAAGCCCTCCTTACAACTTTAGGCAGAAACCGGGTCAATACATATGCTATTGAGGTCATTTTTGCTAATGATTCTCGGTATTGAAGAAAGACATCATGGACCCAGTGATGCAATGCACAACCCTTCCCCAGCTAACTCAAATATCTCTCAAAAGGTATTTGTTTTAATCACACGGAGATCAACACGTTATCTACTAGTTTATTCACTCCGAATAGACTGGTATTGAAAAGGTGGCACTCCTCTCCAGCCATCGCTCACTAAATCAAAACGCACAATCGAGTCTAGAGCCAAGAGATCATCAAAAGTCTCATTAGGACACTTTCCATTTATTCCTTGCTTTCTCACACACTGTGAAAAGTAAGAGATTTTCATGAGTCCTACGCAGTATTCCTGTAATATTGCCAGAACATCCGAGTAATACGCAAGTATTACAATGAAGATGGAAATCCTGCTTGAGCCAACATCAAACAAGCTCATGGTAGGTTACACGTGCGGTTCTTTTAGAACCAATCTTGTGAAAAACTGGAAGGTAACAGTGGTTTAATTCTTAATTGAACTTAAACTCGTTCCAGGCCTCTTCGCATTATCATAAGATCTTGCCAGAACACTCAGAGTGACTCTTTATTGACCACAGTGACGAGTGGAAATCCTTCTAGTGTCAACATCAAACAGCACTTGGTAGGTAACGCGCAAGATTCTTTATGAATTGAGCTCGTGACAACTGGAAAGCAACGATGGTGAAAATCTTAATTGAAATTCACTTGTTCCAGGTTTCATGAATTGACGGCTTTTTAATCACAAGGATAATTTATCCAAGTGATTCACTCTTTATGTTCGCAGTCAGCTTTGGACGGTCGAATAAAGAGAACGGGTTCACCCGCGAAATCCTGTCAGGAAGTTACTTAATTGAAACTATCCGTCACGGGTACGATATCTAATATCGTCCAACGGTCTTCACCGACCGGAGGTAAAATGCTACCGAATTAGAATAAAATGTTCAAAGCCATTTTATTCGTGTCGTTGCTGTGTACCTGCTAAAGACGGTGGCGTTGCTGTGTACCTGTTGAAGACGGTGGCGTTGCTGAGTACCAGTAAAGACGGTGGTGTTGCGGTGTACCTGGAAAAGTCGTTTCCACATGCTTATGTCTTTTGCAACAAAGTTCAGCAAAAATTCAAGAAAGCACAAGATGAAGTCTTCCGCTGTACCAAACTCTGAAGCTTTCGAGAATTCAACAAAAAGACGTAAGTGTGTGGAACATGAAGTCACGAGGAGGCAAAGTTCACAAGAAAGGCAAAGATCGCACGTGAAAGGCCAAAGAACAATGCTCTCAAGTCAAAGCCAAAAAGATCAAATCAACATATTCACAACAAAAGAAAGAAAAGAAGAAAAGACTACGAGCTAAAGAACGAAGACTTAGTATAGTATGCTAGGTTTAGAACTTTGTAAACGTGGAGTGACCTCCCTTAGGGGGAGATTGTTAGAAATACGTTTTTACGTATATTAGAAGTATCGGTCACTCCACAATAATATTCATGTTGTAATAGCTCGTAGTTAGATAATAGTTGTTATTTGCTTATTAACTTAAGTAAGAACCGGTCCATGGGCTTGTCATGGACCGGCCCAAGCCCAATGTTTAGCTTGGACTATAAATACCCCTTTCCACTAAGGAAAGGGGTTGGTTGTTGTTTCATTCACATTTCATAGTAATAAAATCTTCCATATATTTCTCTTACTTTCTCTCTCTAGTTTCTCTCACTAGAAAAACATCAACCCACTTCATAGATTCATAGGTTATCAATTTCTACAAGTATGCATTTCAAAGAGAAGAGGAGCTGTGCTTAGCATAAACAATCCAGCTGCTTTGTCACAAGAAGGGACTCAAGATCAACACAGAGTATTCCAAAGTGTTTGCAAAAACTTTGTAGGAAGAGTTGGATAACAGATTAGACATAGCTGAAGCTGAAGAAAAGATTAAAAATGATGACTATTGAAGAAATTCAAAGCCCATTTTTACCTTCACATTTTATTTCACTTTTGTAATGTACTTGTAATTTCCTTTAAGTATGAATAAAATCATGAGGTATGTTTTTTTAGATCTGTTATAAGTAAGAAGAAGCTGTTAACTCACTTACCTTAACTTAGATAGATCTAGCAATATTTATGTTTAAATAGGGGGAGATTGTTGGGAATCTAAGCTTGTTAGATTCCCTGATCAAAGATTTAAACATAATTAAGCTGTTAGATAGTCCTTTGCCTGTGCCTAGGAGGCAGGCAAGTATCGCAAGACTTACAGAGATCCAAGTCTCTGTAAGCAACCTCAGAGGAGTCCATGTCAGAGACATTGTCAAGGAAGTCAAAGATTACTTGAAGACATACTCATTGGCTGTGATGGATAACAGCCAAGATGTATCAGGGACTCTGGGGGGTTGAGGGTTAACAGGGGTGGCAATACCCTGTTAACACTCAGCACACTTTGGACATGCCATTTGTGTGTTCGAGACAATGAAGAAAAAGGAAACTGTTTCGACAACTGTTTCCTTAAAGCATAATGGCAGACTACCAAGAATAGAAGAGCATCATGTGACTGATGTCTGAAAAGTGAAAGTCTTGTGTAGTCACCATCAAGTACTATTTAGGTCAACCTCGTATCACTATAAATAGGATGTGTATCCATGCATTAATGTTTAACACTTTGAGTATATTCATAACATTAATGCTTTGAACTTATAGAATCAAACAGTTGCGACTGTATTCATAAGTTAAGGTTTATAGTTGTTCAAAGTGTGCACAACACATTGTCATCAAAATGTGTTATCCATAACACTTGTAATTCTTTATTATACAATAATAAGATTACGTTTGAAAAGTAATAACTTGTGTTGATTAGCTAAGTTTAGGGTTTCTAGCATTGACTAGGGACTTTCAATTGGTATCAGAGCGGTGTTTGATATTAAAACCTTCAAGAAACATCGTTCTCAGTTTTATAATCAAGATCCACCATGCCAGAAACTTCTAATCCACCACATTCACCTTTTATAATCAAGATCCACCAAGGTGTTTCTACGTTGTTATACGCTTACATCGTTTTCGTTCATTTTTGTATATTGTCATATACGTTTTTGTACGTTTTTTTGGTTTGTACACGTCTTGTACTTTTCTTAGGTATTGATACACTTTTATCCGTTTTCTATAATATTTTATGTTTTCATAAATTAGTGCGTTTTAATACGTTTTTACCGATTCTTATTTGTTTTGTACGTTTGCTTACGCACTTATATACTTTTAAACCTTTGCACATGTTACATTACGTTTTAATCCGTTTTTAACGTTCTAATACATTTTTTACATTTTATACGTTTTGATGCGGTTTTATACATTCGTATCCGTTTATGTACGCTTTCTTATGTTTTTAGAGCTTTATATGTAAGTAAACATATAAAAACAAATAAACATGGATCAAAACGTAAGAAAATCCAAAAGAAATAAAAAATATAAAAACGTACCAAAACAGATAAAACGTGGTGAAAAGGTAAAAAACGTAAAAGCATGGATAAAAACGGTCGAAAACGTATAAAAATGTATAGAATCAGCAAAATGTTTGGAGACGTACAAATGCTGTTAAAGGGCGAAAACGTATGAAAACATAAGAAAACGTTAATACCTAATGAAAACGCATAAACCAAAGAATTTAAATTAATTACAAATGGTCGTTGGCCAAAAGGATATACGTTGCAAAGAATGGAAGATTCTGTAACCATAGGGACTAACTTGTAAGATTTTTTAGAGCGTGAGTTCTATTTGCGTTTGTTAAGCATAATCAGTTTTTAAGACTAATACATAAAGGTATTATGGTGTTTACCGGATAATAATATTCAACCTGGATATGTTCATAATGAAGTTGGACCTAGTGTTTTAACATTACTGTGTGTTAATGAAAAACTTCTAAAAAACAATAAAACAAGCAAAATACTCTATTTTGAAGCACTAATTATTAGAAAAAGGTCACTGTCTTGAAATACATTGCCCATACCTAGGGCATGTTTGGCAAGAGTTTTTTCAAAGCTTTTTTAGGGTTGTAAGCTTTTTCTTTCCAAAATAATCTTTTTAAAAATAAGTAGCTCTGTTTGGCACAACAACTTTATTGAGTTGTTATCTTTTTATTTTAAACAAACAGCTCTTAAATGAAAAACTGATTCAGCTTTTTACATAACTAGCTCTGTAAAAGCTGTAAATTACTGATATACCCTCCAAACATATTATAATTTATCTAAATATGTCTTTTTAAGTCATTTTACATCTTAATTTTATAGTTAACAACTAATTTAACAAACACTTTTATTGAAAAATAATACAGCTTATAGCTAATGTTAACAATTTTATAATTAGCAGACATCTTACAACTAAGTTAACAGCTTACAACTATTTTTACCAAACATAGCCCTAGTATAATTAGTTCATGTTAGCCCTATATTTTATATAGTCGAACAAGAATGTAATAGGTCATCTTAGTCGTTATTGGTCTTGTATAGTAATAGGTTAGTCGGAAAAAGCGGGCTTGGACTTTAAGCTAATATTGTCTTTGTTAGGGGCTATATGCCCAAGTGAATGCCAAGCCCGGCCCAAGATGAAGCCCACAAAGGCCTTAGAGCCGTGGCATATATAACCCTCTTCCACATGTGGAAGAGGGTGTTGGTTCATTTTACTTTCTCTCTCTAGTAAACATAAACCTTCCACATTCTCTCTTGTTTCTCTCTCTACTTTTCTTCTCTTTCTCTCTCTAAATATCTCTTCTAAATCTTGAGTTATGGATTAAATGGGATTAACATTTGGTATCAGAGCCTATAGTGGATAGGTGATTGAAGATTCGTGTGGTGTGTTCTTGATTTTTCGTGGTTACTTTGATCAATATCTCTCGTTCCAAAAATTATTCTTGTGTTTTTTATGGTTTTTTCTCGATACAAATCTTCTACATAGTTGTGGTAGAGATTTGGTATAATTACTTTGGCTAAAAACACAAAATTTTTGGGTGTTTTGATCATTTTTTGGCTTAAAATCTCGAATTGGTTGAGTTTTGTCCGAGAAAAGTGGGATTTATTCCGATCAGGTCATCGGAAAAGGGCTTACAGTTATTCTGATCAGTGTAATCGGAATAGGGTTTATAGATTCCGATTTGGTGCATTCCGATTTGGTATTCCGATCAAGTGATTCCGATTTGGTCATTCCGATTTGACATTCCGATTTGAGTATTCCAATTTGGACATTCCGATTGGTCATTCCGATTTGACATTCCGATTTGACATTCCGATTTGACATTCCGATTTGAGTATTCCGACAAGGTTATTCCGACAAGGGTATTCCGATCAGGGTATTCCGATAGGGTTTCTTCCGACAAGGGTATTCCGATCAAGGTCATTCCGACAAGGTTATTCCGATGGATATTTTGTTTGAGTAATTTTTAGACTTAGCCACTATCTAGACTAGTTTCGGAACATCGTTTACACGAAGATTTAAAAAAAAAAAGTTAAAATTTTTAGGTCAAGTAAAATCAAATTTTTTCCCCATTAGTTTTTGGCTATTTCTAACTCAAATTTAAAATTTGGCGATACAAAATTTTTCGGCTTAGCGTTTTTTCAGACTGAGGAATTTATTGTCGGACTGAAAAAAAATAAAATTTGGAAATATCGGAATTTCAATTTTAACCACACATCATCACAACAAATCCACTAAGATCTGCAATTCATTCATAAGTATTCACCATGTCTAACAACAACATCAACATTGCAACTTCTAATCAAATTCGTTTGGAACAAGGTGGCAACGGTAATCCACCTGTGCTCACTGCCGGTTGCTACGTTCAATGGAGATCTCGTTTTCTCAGATTTCTCGACGGAAAAGAAAACCAAACTGCTCTTCGTCACTGCCTTGAGAATCCACCTCCAGTTTTTGAATTCAGACCAATTACCACACAGGCAGAGGATGGTACTTCATCAACTAAACGAGCTATGGAGGATTTTGACACATGTTCTGCTGAGAAAAAGAAACTCCTCCAAGCTGAAACTGATGCTGTAAACTTCATACTCACTGGAATTGATAACGATATCTATTCCACAGTTGATGCATGTCCTAATGCTATGGAAATGTGGAATGCAATTCATCGATTGAAGCAAGGTGAGTCGATCAATGTTTAAGATCTTGAGACTAATCTACTTTGGGAGTTTGGAAAATTCACATCTGAAGATGGTGAATCCATTGACTCATATTACTCGAGATTCTACAAAATGATGAATGAGCTTGTCAGAAATCAGTGCACCATCTCCAACCATCATGCCAATGTTCAGTTTCTACTTCAACTAAAACCGGAATGGCAAATGTTTGTGACTTTGGTTAAACAAAGGGAAGATATCAATACCATCTCCTATCACAAACTTTATGATATCTTGAAACAACATCAGAATGAAGTGAATGAACTAAGGGCTGAAAAGGCAGAACGGTCTGCTAATTCTATTACTTTTGTGGCTGCTACTTCAACAAAACCCGTTCCCTGTCAACAACCACCTACTCATTCCTCGAAGTCATCAAGCTCATCCACCAAACCTCTAGTTGCTGCTAAACACAAAGCAAAAGCAATTGCCCCCACTCCACCTCCAAAGTATGACACCGAGTCAGATGGAGACAATGATGATGAACAAAATTCAAGGGACAAGAAGATTGAAGAACTCATGTCTTTACTCACCACAACTTATAAGAAGATCTACAAACCTACCAACAACAACCTCAGATCATCATCCAATGCTAGATATAAGGAAGTTGATCATGCACCTAGGTATGATCGTGATGCTAGGTATGATAATCAGAGGATGTTGAATCAAGTTGGGGCTAGAGACACTGTAGGCACTCTGGTT
Source organism: Glebionis coronaria (assembly GCA_025667525.1). Taxonomy (NCBI): domain Eukaryota; kingdom Viridiplantae; phylum Streptophyta; class Magnoliopsida; order Asterales; family Asteraceae; genus Glebionis; species Glebionis coronaria. The sequence continues at coordinate 58,522,294 of CM046875.1, read as the reverse complement.
GTGCAGAAGACTGGGATTTAATGCTTCAACTATAAGGGATTTGGGCACATGGCTAGGGAATGCAAGAAGCCAAAACGGGTTAAGGATTCGGGATATCACAAGGAAAAGATGCTGCTGTGTAAGAAAGAAGAAGCAGGAATTCCACTCACAACAGATGAAGTTGACTGGCGTGATGACACTGATGATGAAGCCGATGATCAAGAGTTGGAGGCACATTATGTGTACATGGCAAAGATTCAAGAAGTGATCCTAGAGACTGATGATACTTCTGGACCCATCTATGACTCTGAGCCACTTGAAAAGGTACCATCACATGATAACTATAATGTGTTTGCTAATGAACGACGGCATCCTGAGCAACCCGAAAGCATCAATGACACATATGTAATGGGCACGGAGGATAGCAATATCTCTACGGATTTACAGCATATGTGTAATGATGATGGAAAAGCTGTTCAGGATACTGACTCGGATGAGGACCGTGATTTGCTTGCGTCTATTATTGATTCTTTAAAACATGAAATTGAGGAAAACAAAGAGGCTAATAAACGTTTGAAGCAAGCAAACACATCCTTAGCCGAGGAGATAGTCAGGCTTAAAGAGTGTGATTATGTAAAAGAATCTGATCGACAGGTTGCGATAGCTAATGGTTTGGTATATGAACGTAAGGTGCTAAATGAACAATATTGTTCTGAAGTAACACACGAAATTCATATGTCAAAACAAAAGATATTGGACCTTGAAGAACAACTGCTGCTACATAAACTCCAAATTACTAAATTAGAGTCGGTTAACAAAGAACAAACTGAGCTTTATAAAACTCGTGAAGAAAAGGATATTGAAAAAATTCTTGCTTTGGAAAAGAGAGTCGACACGTTAAACAACATTGTTTACAAAACGGGTCAGTCTATTCAAACTATGAATATGCTCAATAGAAATATGAAAACGGGTTTTGTCAAGCCTGAATATCTCAAGAAAGTTCAAAGTACCAAGCCTGCTCTTTATGATATCGGTTGTTATGTTGATAATCTTTCTCTTATGCTTTCCCCTGACTGCGACGAAATCATTCGTCAACAAGAAGAAACTCGATCAAACTTAAGTGATTTAATAAACCTTTCTGATTCTGATAATTATATTAAGTTTGTTCCTCAAAAATAACTTTCCAAAGAACAAAAGATGTACAATAGTGTTCCACCACCAAGTGATGAACCCCAAAAGAAAGTTTCTTTAAAAAGGAGTTTCAAAAGCAATCAATTTTGTTAGAAAAACAAGTTTCAGATGAAAAACGTAAATGGGATGAGAAAAGCAAAAGTGTTCAGCAATTTGAGTTTATAAAACAAGGGGTTTTAAATTTGTACAAAGGTGTCGTCGACTATGAAAAAGTTTCTAGGGATACCATTTGGAATATTAAACCTAACCCACAAGTAGAAGTCGTCATTCAACAATGCATTGTTCCAACCATTGATGATCTTTCAAAAAATGTGGAAATGTTTTATAATGCTCTCACTGAGGAAATGTTAACTGATTTAAGCTATGTCAAATCTCTTGAAGATGAAGTTGATTTTCTTCAAATTAAATTAAAGACACAAGAACACCAACTTTCTAACGAAATTGATCGACTTTCTAAGGAATATTTTTATGCTGACCATATGAATGCTATACTTGGTGTGTATACCGATCTTGATCAATATTGTCATGTAGCATGTCTAGTGTCAGAATCGGACGGGAAATGTCGCAATCTTGAAGTAGAGCTTTCAAAACAAATTCAGTCATACAACAAACTTTCGAAAAGTTTTTCTCAACTTGAGAAACACTCCATTTCTCTTGAACTTGCTTTACAAAAAGGTGAAAAATCTCATAATCATAAAAAGTGTAAAGAAATGTCAGCTTCTTCGTTTCGTCTACTAAATGAAAAAGATTTCGAAATAAAGGATTTGAAAGCTCAGCTAAAAGAAAGGGACATAGCCATAAGTGAGTTACAGAAACTCATTGAGAAAATGAAAGGAAAGTCTGTTTTGGGTAAACCATCCGCCGTTCGTCAACCGAATGCGGTTAAATGCCCTAAATCATCTATTTTGGGACAATCCCCACAGACTTCGCCTAAGACAGGAAATGATAAGAGTAGCAATGTGATAGCACCTGGAATGTATAAGATGAACACTAAGCCCACTCAAACTGGAACATCGCGGTTACCTGAGAATATTAGGAAAACTAATCAACGTGTGTCTTCTTATACAGGAGTAATCCCCACTACTAGCGTTAGCGGACCACAACTTAAGAGAAATAGAATGCAAGATAAGGTCATGTCTAACAATAGTCAAGGAAAGAAGTTGGAAGTAGAAAACCACCATAGGAATTTTAAGTTTTCTAAGAATAAAACGTCTGTAACTGCATGTAATGACAGTTTAAATGCTAAGACCTCGAATGTTGAATTTGTTTGTGTTGAATGTGGAAAATGTGTTCGTACTTTCAATCATGATGCTTGTGCTCTTAATCATAATGGCGTGAATACTAGAACTAGGAAGCCTATTCGTGTGCCCACTAGTACTAGTGAACCCACAAGAACTTTGAACCAGTCCACTGATCAACCACTTAAGAAACTAAGTGCGTTAGAATCCACTACTCTACGTAAACAAAGCAGGTTAAAGAAGCTTTATGAGAACATGATTAGGACATGTACACGGGGGTATTCAAGATTTACACCACCCGGATACAAATGGGTACCTAAGACAACCCCTATTCTAATTGGGTCTATGAATGTTAGCTTGCCTCTAGAATCTAGGTCCACTACTATTTTGGAACCCGTTTCTATCAAGGGCTCCCATTTGTCAAATGCTACATTGTCTTCTAATTATTCTGCAGCTCGTCGAAATCATCCTATTCATAATGGACTCCGGTGCACAAAGCACATGACGGGAAAACTCAAGCTTCTCATTAACTTCGTGAGAAGTTTCTGGGTACGGTGGGGTTTGGAAATGATCAGTTTTCACCGATACTTGGATATGGAGATTTGGTTCAAGGAAATCTCACTATCAAACGGGTTTATTACGTCGAGGGACTGAATCACAATTTATTCTCGGTTGGTCAATTTTGTGATGCGGATTTGGAAGTGGCTTTTCGGAAATCTACTTGCTATGTTAGAGACTACGATGGGAATGACCTTCTTACAGGTTCTCGTGGTTCTGATCTCTACACAGTAACTCTTCAAGACACATCTTCAACAAATCCAATTTGCTTAATGGCTAAAGCTTCATCATCTCAAGCATGGTTATGGCATCAACGATTGTCACATCTCAACTTTGACACCATCAACTTGCTTTCGAAGAATGATATTGTGACCGGTCTTCCTAAGTTGAAATTCGTCAAAGAACATCTTTGTTCTTCTTGTGAGTTGGGAAAAGCAAAACGGAAGTCTTTCAAAACAAAGACTACCCCAAGCTCAAAAGGACGATTGGAACTTCTACACATGGATTTATGTGGTCCCATGCGTGTAGAGAGTATTAACGGGAAAAAGTATATTCTCGTGACTGTTGATGATTACTCTAGATACACATGGACTTTCTTCTTAAAGTCCAAAGATGAAACACCAGAGGTTCTCAAAAACTTTCTCAAGATGATACAACGCAATCTTTAAGCTCGTGTCTTAACCGTAAGAACGGATAGGGGTACTGAATTTTTGAACAAAAACTTGCAATCTTACTTTCAAGAAGAAGGCATCGAACATCAAACGTCTATTGCTCGAACTCCTGAACAAAACGGCGTTGTCGAAAGACGGAACCGTACTTTGGTTGACGCTGCTCGAACAAGGCTTTCTGCTTCAAAATTACCGCTATTCTTCTGGGCTGAAGCAATTGCAACTGCCTGTTATACTCAGAATCGTTCTCTCGTCATCCCTAGACATGAAAAGACACCTTACCACATCATCAATGGCAGGAAACCTACTGTCAAACTCTTTCACGTATTTGGATCTTTATGCTACATCCTTAAAGACGGTGAGAATCTCGACAAGATGAAAGAAAAAGGTGATGCATGTATTTTTGTGGGGTATGCTACATTGTCGAAAGGATATCGAGTCTATAACAAGAGAACAAAGATTATTGTCGAAACAATTCATGTGAACTTTGACGAATTGCCACAAATGGTACTTGATCACAACAGCTCAAGTCCCGCTCCTCAATGTCCAACGATGGCACCTACACACAACAGTGTACGTCCCGTGCAAGAATGTCAAGAAAATACTCCTACAGCAGACTCGACGGATACGACACAAATGAATGAGTTGGTTGATTTATATGATCCAATGTTTGATGAATATTACTATAGAAACAATCAAGTTGTGTCAAAGCCTTCCGCTGTCAATACTGCTGATGCACCCGCACAAAGTCAACAAGACACAACTGCATCTACTTCAGCAATCGTTGCTCAAGAGACAATTCCAGTGGATACTCAACAAACTCAAGAAACTGTCATACAACCAACATCACCAACCGTCAATGCTGAAGGAGGAAACAACAATCAAGCAGTCGATGCACAACCTAACGATGAAGAATTTATCAATTCGTTCGGTACACCGGTACACGAAGTCGGAGAGTCTTCTACTCAACATATTGATCCGTCCAACATGCATACATTCTACCAACCATATCCATCCACTCACCATTGGACACGTGATCATCCATTAGAGCAAGTCATTGGAAATCCTTCACAACTGGTTCGAACACGCAGACAACTCGAAACCGATGGCGATGTGTGTATGTATGCACTCACCGTGAGTTCAACTGTACCTACAAACATCACACAAGCCATGACTGATCATGCGTGGATTGAATCAATGCAAGACGAAATTCATCAGTTTGAACGCCTAAATGTTTGGGAACTTGTTGACCGACCCTATGGAATGTCAATTTTAGATTTCAAATGGATCTGGAAAAACAAACTGGATGAAGAACAAACCATCATCAAAAACAAATCTCGTCTTGTGGTTAAGGGATACCGTCAACAAGAAGGCATAGACTACGATGAATCATTCACTCCAGTCGCTCGTTTGGAAGCAGTCAGGATATTCCTTGCTTATGCTGCACATAAGGGCTTCACGGTTTTTCAGATGGACGTTAAAACTGCTTTTCTCAACGGTCATTTGAAGGAAGAAGTGTATGTGAATCAGCCGGAAGGATTCATCGATCCTCATCATCCTGACAAAGTCTATCGTCTCAAGAAGGCTGTATATGGACTTAAACAAGCTCCAAGGGCATGGTACGAAGAACTTTCAAACTTCTTGGTGTCCAAAGGATTCTCCAAAGGTTCTATTGATCCTACTCTCTTTACTAATAAATATGGGGATGACATAATGCTGGTGCAAGTTTATGTTGATGACATTATTTTTGGTTCTACGAACCCAAAACTTTCAAAACGTTTTGAAAATTTAATGCACAGCAGATTTGAAATGTCAATGATGGGGGAGCTAAAATTCTTTTTAGGCCTCCAGATTCATCAATCCCCACGTGGTATCTTTATTAACCAAGTTAAGTATGCTCAAGAGATACTTAAAAAGCATGGTATGACCTCATGTGCTCGCGTTGGTACACCATTTTCGACCACATCCCTAGACGCTGACTTGTACTCATATCCCGTAGATCAAACGCGATATCGCAGTATGATCGGGTCACTTATGTACCTTACAGCCAGCAGGCCTGATATTCATCATGCCACATGCTATTGTGCACGATATCAAGCCAGACCTACTCAAAAGCACCTCAAATAGGTTAAACGGATCTTTCGATACCTTAAGAATACCATTCACATGGGACTCTGGTATCCGAGGGAAACCGGTTTTCATCTAATAGCTTTTTCAGATTCTGATCACGCAGGTTGTCTTGATAGTCGAAAAAGCACTTCTGGTAGCATACAGTTTCTAGGGGAAGACAAGCTTGTCAGCTGGTCATCAAAGAAGCAGGATTGCACTTCGCTCTCATCAGCTGAAGCAGAATATGTGGCTCTATCCGCGTGTTGTGCTCAAGTCCTCTGGATGAGAACTCAACTCACGGATTATGGCTTCCACTTTGATAAAATACCTATGTATTGTGACTCAAAGTCAGCCATAGCCATATCTTGCAATCCGGTTCAGCACTCCCGCACCAAGCACATCGATGTCAGATATCACTTCATCAAGGAACAAGTGGAACGCGGCATCGTGGAATTATACTTTGTCAGAACTGAGTACCAACTGGCAGACTTGTTTATAAAAGCTCTCTCGAAAGATAGGTTTGCGTATCTTCTTGGCCGTCTTGGTATGAATTATATGACTCCAGAAGACTTGGAGGTTTTGGCAAATGAAGCTGCTTGATATTCTCTCACAATGACTTCTAAGCGCATCACAACTTAGGACTCGGACCTCAACTAAGGAAAGTTTATCTCGGATGATAACTTATCCTTCTCAACGAGAAATTCATATTTCTCGGTCATGAGCTTCTCATAAAAACATTCAAAGTTTTTAAGTTCATGAAAAACGATTTCTAAGTAAATGTCAGCTTAGAACTCGAACTTCAACTTAAGGAAAGTTTATCACTGATGATAACTTATCCTTCACAACGGGAAATTTATTTTTCTCGGTCATGAGCTAGTCACAAAACAATCCAAGTTTTGAGCTCATGAAACAACGGACCCGAAAGGGGAGTGTACGTTTCAGTGCGCTTTCCCTAATCAATAGAAGAGAAGTCTTCTATCCTGATTATTTTAAAACCATTGAACATAATTTTTCAAGAATTTCTCAAAAGGTTTTTCTAAATCTTTCAAAATTGTGTGTTCAACACTCCCTTCCTCATAAGTGGTTTTTATATCTCAAAATTGTCATATATTATTTTCATCAATTTTTGAGGGGGAGAGTTTTAAAATCAAGCCTTTTAATGTTGTTGGGTACATCTCTAAAACTGTCATATTTTATGTATCCAACACATTCCGAAAATGATATGAAATTGTCAAATGTAATATATTATATCGGAAAAGGCATCTTAACTCCGTACCTCAACATATTTGTGGTGTTATTTTTCCAAAATTTTGTCAAATTTTTGTTTCAAGACACACATATATTGTTGAGAGGGAGCATCCCGACTGACAAAGTTCCATGATTCATGCGTGCACACATGTTTCTCTCCCGTCAATTTTTCGGAAATTGTCATATTTTAATCTATTGGTATCTCTAATATTATGTTTTTATATTAGAGATAGGGGAGAAAATGTGATTAAAATGTAATATATCGCAACAAGTGATCTTAAAGACTCAAGTGCGACTCTTTCCTTCACATGCCAAACTATTTCGTATATCGATGCGTGTGTGTAGGGGGAGCTTTTCGGAAATGTAAAACTTTCAAGTATTAAAAGTTTTGATTTTTATCAAACACTTTGAATGGTTTTCAATGGTTAATGGTTACGATCTATACCCAAAACAACCTACTATCCACGACGGAACGATGGAGTCAAAAGATGGTTTAGGATAGGAAACTAAGTCCTATGATCCAACCAGAACCGGAGGGATCTACCCAAGGACATTCCATAGCTAGAAATAGTTGTCCTTAGGAAAGATGGAGTGGAATGAAGCTGAATGCGGACCAAGTACTTAAGTTAGCACTGGAACAATCACAACAAGGTGCTAATGATGACATATTGGTAAGCATTGAAGGAGTTGAATATTCTATGCAACTTAGGCAGAAACCGGGTCAATACATCTATTGAAGACAAGTCACCATGGACCCAGTGATGCAATGCACAACCCTTCCCAGCCATTCGAGTTTCTCTCAAAAGAAACTTGTCTCATTGTCATGGAGATCAACACGTATCTATTGACTTTCTCACTCCGAGTCAGTTAATATTGAAAAGGTGGCAGTCTGCTCCAGCCTCCGATTACCAAAATGCACTTATTGAGTCTAGAGCCAAACGAGATCAATTTAACATCTCATTAGGACACAATCAAGTCCTACGCATTATCCTTGTGATATTGCCAGAACATCTGAGTGATACGATTCACAATGAAGATGGAAATCCTGCTTGAGCCAGCATCAAACAAGCTTATGGTAGGTAACTTGTGCGATTCTACACGAATCAAACTTGTGAGAACTGGAAAGAAACTAAGTTTGGATTCTTAATTGATTCAAACTTGATTCCAGGTTTCTTCGCAAAATCCATGTGATCTTGCCAGAACATTCAGAGTGACACTCATTAGTGTTCACAGTGACGAATGGAAATCCTTCCAGTGTCAACATCAAACAGCACTGCGATAGGTAACTCGCAAGATTCTCTATGAATCAAGCTTGTGACAAACTGGAAAGCAACAATGGTGCGATTATTTTAGAATCAAACTTGTTCCACGAAATCTGAATTGACGACTCTAATCAGACGGATAAGTTATCCTTATGATTCACTCTTTACGTTCGCAGTCTGCTTTGAGACGGTCGAGTAAAGAGAACTGGCTACTACCGCCGGGAAACCCTTTCAAGGAGGTTCCTAATCGAATCTACCTGATCACAGGTACGGTATTTAATACCGTTTAACGGTCTTCACCGACCGGAGGTAAAACGCTACCGAGTTAGGGTGAAATGTTCAAAGCCATTTCATCCGTGTCTGTATATGTCACTACATATCAACAAGGTGGCGTAGCTGTGTAACCAATGTCGATTCAGAAGTCACAAGAGCACAAGATGGCGATAATCAAGATACCTAAGAATGTAAGAATGTAATAGGTCATCTTAGTCACAAGGAGTACAGATGAAGATCTCAAGCACTCAAAGTCAAATGACAAAGGCTCAAGATAAAGATCACGAAAGCATGAAGGAACAAAGCTGTTACAAACAAGATCAAGACCAAGATACAAGACCAAAGCAGGAAGATCTCCTCTACAAGAATGTATTCACTCAACCATCTTATGGTTTTTAAGCTTTTTAAGATGACCGATACATTGGGGGAGATTGTTAGCCCTATATTTTATATAGTCGAACAAGAATATAATAGGTCATCTTAGTCGTTATTGGTCTTGTATAGTAATAGGTTAGTCGGGAAAAACGGGCTTGGACTTTAAGCTAATATTGTCTTTGTTAGGGTCTATATGCCCAAGTGAATGCCAAGCCCGGCCCAAGATGAAGCCCACAAAGGCCTTAGAGCCGTGGCATATATAACCCTCTTCCACATGTGGAAGAGGGTGTTGGTTCATTTTACTTTCTCTCTCTAGTAAATATAAACCTTCCAAATTCTCTCTTGTTTCTCTCTCTATTTTTCTTCTCTTTCTCTCTCTAAATATCTCTTCTAAATCTTGTGTTATGGATTAAATGGGATTAACAGTTCACATAGTGGACAAGATTCCTCAAATATCTATTCGAGATTCTCAAGTGCCGAATGCTACTAAAGATTGTCCCAAAGGTGCAACGAGAAACAAAGCTCCTCTAGAAAAACCATAAAAGAGAACTTGCTCTTATTGTCGGGAAAAAAGTAGCAACATTAGAGCTCTAGGTGTGATAACATCGAACCCGGTGTTAGTGAGCGTTAGGCGGCGTTATCACACCTTTCACTGGCGCTGCCCGAAAACGTTAGGTGGGAGGTTGTCACACCAACGCGTGGTGGGGTTGAAAATTTTAAAAAAAGAAAGAAAAATTTCAAACACTCATCAATCTTGTTTTTGGCTAAAAAGATGGAAAAAAAGCTCACTTTTTCATTGTTGTTGTAGTTGGAGGTGATGACTGGCAAAGGCGAAGAACAAAGGGTGGGTTGGAGGTAAGGTGTTTATTACTTAAGTCCTAAAAAAGTGTGGTTGGAAATTAAAATCCCAAGTAAAAAGTTAAAAAGAAATAAAATGTTTAGTTGTTTAAAGGGTGTTATAAAAAATGAAAGATAAGCGGTTTATTTGATGTTATCATAAGAGAAGTGGTGTTGATGTTATATGTTGATTTGACGTTGATGTGACACCAATTTTTGGATGTTATAGTGTTACGACACTTATGCCTCTTAGCGTCTGTCCAAAAAAGATGGTAATTACAATATTCATTACGTTTTGATGATTCATGTTTTGTTTAAAGTTGTTTATTGCGTGTAATAGGCACATGATGCCACACTAGAGTAAGAAATAACCATCTACACCTGGAATTTGGAAGAGAACGAGAGGGATGGTCTTATTAGAAAGGTTAACTTTGTGGTTAGAGGGATCATCATATCTTTTTTCTTCTGTTGATTGCTATATCATTTAAACAAAATTAGAGCAAGTTGTGAATATTAAGGCAATATAATGTCATGCAACTTGAAGTCTCGAACAAATAATGTAGTGATGGTAGTGCATGGGCTTATTGTATTGACATTCATTTGTTGAATTATTGGTTCACTTTAATAAAGAAATTTTATTTGCCTGACTTGTGATATTTGCACAAATGAAGAAGGCCAAGTGAAGCCAATTGGGATGTTGAAATTGGCTGGAATTTGACTTGTGATATTACTTACTGCCATGACTGTAGTAGGTATAAGAAATGTTAATCATACTATGAGTAAAAACTTATGTTGCTACAAAAAGTATAACTAATGAAGAAGAAACTCAAAAATTACATCAATGGTTTTAATTTTTGGAGAGATCAAGTAGAAACTACCTAGTTTTAATAAAATTATTTCCTCTTTATATATAGTAGGGATAAACCATTTGAACACAAAGTGCTAAATGAAAAAAAAATACTAGTACTGCAATAAATAAAAGAACAACAACAATAATAACTAGTCCCACACCACCCCAATTAATCAATGTTCCCGGCCAACAATGAAATTACATTGAGCTGGACTGATAATGATCCTTCATAATCATCATGTGGTAAGTTGCACATGCATTGTGAACCGCCATGCCTAACGCATCATCCATCATCGAATCACGCCACTCGTTTCTCATCCCTTCGTTCAATCTCCGAATCACGTCACCACGTACACCTCCCGGTTTTCTATTTTCGTCCCAGTATCTCAAAAAGGCTGCGACCTTTCTGTGATCCATAGCTTTCCAGCAAACATCACTGTGTTCGAACGAGGCGGTGTCACGAGAATTCCATGTTTCGGGTTGTGTAAAGCCTGCTAAGCTGCTTATATACTCAACCATGCCATCCAAAAGGACTGGAGGAGTAGCCCTATTTCCATCCCATAGCAAAACCCTAGCCATGCCTTGTAGTACCGCCAATAAAACGGCTCTATTGTTATTTTTACTTTCGATAAGCGATGGACTCAAACTGATCACATAATCATTCTGCTTCGGCGAATCAACAGATACAATACTAGGTATCTCTGTCGGAGCGAGTCGAAGAGTGACACTTGTAATTGTTTTCTTTTTGTGTTTGAAGTTTTCATTAGGGTAAAGAATATTTTCAACAAACGTGCTTGTGTTCAAAACTATTCTTACCGCTTCATCGTTTGATTCGTAAAAGAGCCGAAAACGCTTCCCAGACAGTGAAGACGTACCCGCGTCATTTACAACGGTGACGGAGAAGCCTTTAGCTGCCTCATTGTTGGCCCAAATGGCAATTATTCCTATATATGATATTAGAACTACGCGAAAAAGAATCCCAAAACGGTCTGATACAACGTTACGAGACACTGAATTTGCCTCGTATACGGTGTTGGCTTCCGCGACGTCAGCGGTGGTGGTAGTTAAGAGAGATCGAAGGATGGGGTGGGACTCCATTCGTGAAAGTGCAACGAAATTATTAATGATGGGGTTGGATGAGAATTCAAGTGGTTTCATACAAGTGTGCATATATATTGGATAAAATGAAGTGTGATGGTTTTTAAAACTCGTGGCCATATGTTTAGCCACACCATATCTCTAGTACTATCATTAGGAATATAATTAAAGTAAATAAATACCTCGGTAGGGCACTAATGATCATATGACCCGTACACATAATGTAACACATGCAATCCATCTTAGTTGAAAAATCTTGATTGAATTCATCTTTCTATTACTCCGTACTACAACTCTACAAGTACCAACGGTTCGCTTTAGCTGTATATATAAGCTTTATCAGACACGAGTTTCGGACACAACCACCAAACGACCACTCCTTTTGCGGAACAACTCCCGTGGGCATCGTGTTCTTTCATATGTGATTGTGTCTCTTCTGTAAAGCGAATCATAGTCTCAAATACACATTTGAAGGATCTCGTATCAAAACTAACAAAGAAATGTGTCAAGCTAGCTAAGCGTTCCAAATCATATAGGTCGATTAGGCATATGTAATTTCACAAACCCCTTTTCAGTATCGAATCCAGGGTTAGTTTAGTTTGCTGCTCAAATATTTCCTCCTTCCTATACTATTTAGTCTAGTTATTGCGTTTATTTAAACTGCGTGTTTTTTATCTGCGAACAATAGTTTTGAACCGAAGAGATAATTAGTAACTTGCTTTGTACTTGAATAACATAACTTCTACCTTTTTAATCTGACCAACACCCTTCATTGTACGTAGCACAATAAACACTTCATCGGTATAATTAACCAATATGAACATTGAAAAATGGAACATAAAGCTTTTCTCGTGGTATAATTAAGACTAAGTTTGAGTTATGTATGCCATATAATTGCAAATTCCGGATAGAAGGAATGAGTTCCTTAATTAATGATTCTGGTATAATTTTAGTTGAATTATATTTTCGCAACATGGGACATGTTTGGATGTTTTAGCATGTGGATCATGTGACTCCAGGTCATTACATAATTAGGTAACAAACGAATAAATTTAAGGTGAATCAAGGAGTTTGTTGTTTCCATGTGATTGAGGTCAATTCACCTTGGGTTTAGTATACTTTGGTACGATAACGAGAGTATCCTTCGCCCTGTCTTATATAGCACACTTTCGGCGAAAGAAACAGCTTGTCACCGGACCACTGAGGCTAGCCATGTGCTCGCTGGGCGCAATTCTTCGTCTAGAGTCTAGACGACGAGGAAACGACAAAAACAATTCAAAATTTTCGTTGAAACAAACAGTTAATTTTCAAACTTAAAAAAAAATACTTCTTTATACCCTTTCTAGTGTATAACTCCTTACAAAACTCAAAATAACACACATTTCACATTCTATAAGTAGCAGCGTTCCTCGACTAACAATGAAAACTGAACCAAACACGTTGCAAAACGAGATCCTTGCAAGAGTATGTCAAGAATTCTTTGTTGATATCCGACTGATGTACAATTTATTGATTGACATCAAGTGGTACGTAAAGCAAATATGTATCCATACTCCGGAGGAGTTGCACTTCTAGAAAAACATGGAAATTTTTTACAGAACAAAGACAGTGAGAAATGTAACACAAACATTCTCACGTATTTCTCACCGAAATGACAAAAGAAATATCCGTGGGAAATTTCCCATTGATTTCCCACCAAATCATTAACCAAGTTTTTGCGGAAAAGTCATGGCAAATTTCCCACATACTACCCAATATTAACGGATTTTTTATACACCCGTGAGAAAATTTTGGCAAATTTCCGACTATTTACACATTATTTTTGTTAGTTATATATCCTTGGGAAAATCGTAGCAAATTTTTCCACGAATTTTCTACTGTTTTTATTATTAAGAAATTTTTGGCAAATTTTCCCATTACTTTTGTTATTTAGACATCCGTAGAAAATTCATGGCAAATTTTCTCGCTGCTTCACCATTGTTTTGTTATTTAAACATCCGCGAGAAAGTCGTGGCAAAGTTTTAGTGGAAAAGTCATGGGTAGTTTACAGATTACCCACCAATATGATAAATCCGTGGGAAAGCCGTGGGTAGCTTCCCACGGATTTCCGACAAAAAATATCGTTTTTATGTTTTTATGTACTTACATAGTCTCACATTAGCTATTATATCTTCATATGAGTTTTTAGTTTTATATGATATGTTTTTGTCTATTAACGTAACTATTTATGTGGATCTTGCAAGTGTTTATGTAATCTTTGTATAACCTTTTTTAAACAAATCATTATATATGTGTGTGAATATTTACGCATGTGTGTTCGGCATGTTCGTTTATGACATTCATTATGTCAATCGATCTATTTTATGGAGGTATGCGGACGTATATGTGAGTGAACGTGCAACCAAATCGAAAAAGTAATGGAACATTTTTTTTTTGGAACAAACCATTGTATATGTGGATATTTAAGCGTGTATGTTCCGCATGTTCATTTACCAAATTTATTATGTTTATTTATGTTTTTTATTTAGGTATGCGGACGTGTATATGTGTGAACGTGTAAGCATAAAAAAAAGTAAATGAAAATCGATCATGTCCGTGGAAAATCCGTGGGTAATTTCCTACAATTTATCCACCACTATGATAAATTCGTAGGAAAACTATGGGTAATTTCTCACAGGTCACACACAATAAATATTCGTGGGTAGTTTCCAACCCACAGACTACCCACCAATATGATAAATCTGCGGGAATATCATGGAAAAGTTTCTCATAAATTTCCATAAAAGCTACCGTTTTCATGTTTTTATGTATTTACATAGTCTTACATTACTTATTATATCTTTATATGTGTTTTTAGTTTCATATCATATGTTTTGTTTATTAACGTAAGTATATAGGTTAGTATCACAAGTGTTTGTGTAGGTTTATGTTGAACCTTTTTCGGAACAAACCTTTGTATATTTGTGGATATTTACGTGTGTATGTCGTACATGTTCGTTTTTTTACGTTCATTATGTTTATTGATGTCTTGTATGTAGGTACACGGACGTGTGTATGCGTGAATATGTAATCATATCGAAAAAATAATGTCACAAACCCTTTTTAGGACAAATCATTCATATACGTATGGATATATAATCGTGTATGTTCTGCGTGTTCGTTTATGACATTCATTATGTCTAATGATGTTTTTTTATGTGGATATGCGGATGTGTATATGCGTGAACATGTGACCACAAAAGTAATGGAAAACGATCATATAAGTGAGATATACGTGGAAAGTTTCCCACAGATTACTCTGAAGATGTATAAATTCGTGAGAAATCCGTGAGTAGTTTCTCACAAAGAATATTTTTGAAAAAAGTGTGGGTAGTTTCTCACAAATTAACCACAAATGTATAAATCGAAGAAGTTTTTTTTTTGAACAATATAAATCGAAGAAGTTGGTAGAAAATTTTTCCACTAATTTCAAAAAACAAACATTTTTGTTTTCCCAAAAACTCAAATTGACTCGCCTATTATTTTCTCCAAAAGTTAAGGGTGTGTTTATTTGTGGAAAAATTTTCATATTTTTCTGTTTCCAAATTTCTAGAAAAGAGGGGAGTTTTTTTTTCTTCTAGAAAATAGTTGAAAATTTAGAAAAGGGTAATACGAGGTTTTCCAATTTTTTATATAAATTTGGAAAATGAAAATTTTGGAATTTTAGAAAATTTTCGGAAAATGATGCTACTAAACAATTTTTCTGTTTTTCAGATTTCAAATGAAAAATTTTCTAAAAAAATGGGAAAATTTTCACCAACTAAAGCATAAACATTTTTTAATGTTGTAGGGTTTCTGTTCTAACCTTGTGCTTCCCGTATCTAACATATCTCTCCCACACTCGCAACCCAAAATTCCCAGATGAAAAAATATACTAGTACTAAATAAAACAACAACAACAATAATCACTAGTCTCCTGCCAACAATGAAATGGATCAGATTGAGCTGGACTGATAATGATCCTTTATAATCATCATGTGGTAAGTTGCACATGCATTGTGACCCGCCATGCCTAACGCATCATCCATCATCGAATCACGTCACCACACATAGTTCCCGGTTTTCTATTTTCGTCCCAGTATCTCAAAAAGGCTGCAACCTTTCTGTGATCCATAGCTTTCCAGCAAACATCATTGTGTTCGAACGACGCGGTGTCACGAGAATTCCATGTTTCGGGTCGTGTAAAGCCTGCTAAGCTGCTTATGTACTCAATCATGCCATCCAAAATAACTGGAGGAGTTGCCCTATTTCCGTCCCATAGCAAAACCCTAGCCATGCCTTGCAGTACCGGCCGCCAATACAACGGCTCTGTTGTTATTTTTGCTTTCGATAAGTGATGGACTCAAACTGATCACGTAATCGTTCAGCTTTGGCGAATCAACAGATACAATACTAGGTATCTCTGTTGGAGTGAGTCGAAGAGTGACACTTGTAATTGTTTTCTTGTTGTGTTGTTTGAATTTTTCATTAGGGTAGAGAATATTTTCAACAAACGTGCTTGTGTTCAAAACTATTCGTACCGCTTCATCGTTTGATTCGTAAAAGAGTCGAAAACGCTTCCCAGACAGTGAAGATGTACCCGCGTCATTTTCCAACGGTGACGGAGAAGCCTTTAGCTGCCTCATTGTTCGCCCAAATGGCAATTATTCCTATATATGATATTAAAAGTACGCGAAAAAGAATCCAAAAACGGCCTGATACAACGTCAGGAGACACTGAATTTGCCTCATATATAGTGTTGCTTTCTGCGGCGTCTGCGGTGGTGGTAGTTAGGAGAGATCGAAGGATGGGGTGGGACTCCATTCGTTAAAGTGCAACGAAATTATTAATGACGGGGTTGGTACACTAAATGAGAATTCAAGTGGTCTCATACAAGTGTTCATATATATGTATTGGATGATGGTTTTTGAAACTCGTGGCCATATGTTCAGCCACACCATATATCTAGTACTATCGTTAGGAATAATTTAAGTAAACACTCTGTATGGTACGTACTAATGTGTGAATGGTCATATGACCCGTACACATAATATATCACATTCAATCCATCTTTGTTGACAAATCTTGATTGAATTAGTCTTTCTATTACTGTACTCTACAAGTACCCACACCTCGCTTTAGCCGGATATATAACCGAGATCCAATGAAAATGTTCACGTAACTTCTAGTCTTTGACATAAAAAAAAAGATTGTAATAATGAAAAGGATATCTAATCATTTCAATTTGATCCTAGCTAGAACAATAGACGAAGTGTCTAATTATACTTATGGTCCTTTAATTTTTCCAAATAAAAAGACACGAAATTCCTCAAGTATCTGCTGTACTTCTTAATATCAGAATAAGTTTCGGACACAACCACCAAACGACCACTGTTTGTGTGGAACACCCGTGGGCATTGTGTGCTTTCATATGTGGTTGTGTGATTGTGTCTCTTCTGTAAAGCGAATCATTTTCGTCCTTGATGAGACTCTTTATACTCATAGTCTCAAATACACATTTGAAGGATCTCGGATCAAAACTAACACAGATATGTGTCAAGCTAGCTAAGTGTTCCAAATCAAATACTGTTGATTACGCATATGTCATTTCACAAACCCCTTTTTCACTATCAAATCTAGGATTAGTTTGCTGCTCAAATATTTCCTCCTTCCTGTACTAGTCTAGCTATTGCACTTTTTCATTTTGGGTCGTTCCCATAACATAGTCCTATGATTGCATTTTTTTTAATTGCGTGTTTTTTAACTGCGGACAATAGTTTTAGACCGAAGGCGTAATTAGTAACTTGCTTTTTACTTAGAATAACATAACTTCTATCTTTTTAATCTGACCCGTAACCTGCAATGAACACATATGTGTATAAACACTTCATCAGTATAAAGTATAAACCAATATGAACAATGAAAAATGCAACAAAAAGCTTTTCTCGTACTACAATTAAGACTAAAGTTTGAGTTATATATGCCATATTATTGCAAATTCCGGATAGAAGGAATGAGCTCCTTAATTAATGATTCTGGTATAATATTAGTTGAATTATATTTTCGCAAGATGTGACATGTTTGGATGTTTTAGCATGTGGATCATGTGACTCCAGGTCATTCCATAATATATAGTAAGTAGGTAACAAAACTAATGAATTCTAAGGTGAATAAAGGAGTTCCTTGTCAATTTCATGTGATTGAGGTCAATTCACCTTGGGGTTGGTATAAGAGAGAAGGGTATCACAACGAACTTTCCTCGCCGATCCCACGTGGAAAGCTCGTCAAGCCTCGCCGGCTCTCTTTGTCACACCCTTTTCTTCTTCGGCGTGACAATTTCGAAAAACCGAAATCTCTTCGACGAGGCCACGTAATCAAAACTAGCCGAGGAGATTTCTTTTTTTCTTCTTTCTTCACTTTTTTTTTTCTTCTTTTTTCTGTTTCTTTCTTTTGAAAAAGTCTGCGTGGTGTTGTGTGCGTGGTGTGTGTGTGTTTTCTAGTGTTGGTGTGTGGTATGTGTGTGTGTTTTTTGGTAAACAAAGAAGAAAAAGAAGGAAGATGGGTGGGTGGGATGGATATTTTTTTTTTATTTTTTCATTATATTTATAATTTTTACCCACGGAGTTTGGTAGTTATTATTTTCTGGTTAAAATTTTATAATTTTTATAAAATTTTTAAACGTTTTTAGTATAAGATTGTATTTTTATTATCGTAGTATATATTTATTTAAGTATTTGTAATTTTAATTTAAATAAATAAATTTTATTTTGACTGAAAATGAAAAAAAGAAAAAGAAAAAATAAATTTTAATACAAAGAACAACTAAGACATGAATTCTATGTATCCTAATTAGTTTAGCCACCATTAGAAGATCTTAGATAGTGTCTAAGTTCATTGTATGTTGTATTAAGTAGGAAAAGGAGTTGTGATAAGTTCGGAGAGCATTTGTGATAAACATAAACTTGTATTTGAGCTTTATCAAAATTAGGACGTGAAGGGTATATATATACCCTTACCCCTACTCATAACTCACGAATTTTATCATCTAACAATCTAAAATCTCTGTCATTATTTTCCTCTTCAATCGGTTTATGGTTTAAATCCAAATTAAGGTTTATAAACTTAAATCGATTGTTCAATCTCATATTACTTGATTCTAATCGTTCCAAGTGTTATAGTAACTTAGATTCTATCTTAAGCTAACTATAACAAGTTTTCATTTGAAGGTTTATAGAGCTGTTAAGGCGAAACATCTCACGGAAAATTTTTAGCCCTTGCTGATCGTTATCGGACAAGAACGATATTTCATCAATCTCAGTGTTGTTCGTATCGGACAACAAAGAGAATTGATCTCGGGTGAAGCAAAGATAACGGAAAACAAAGCAATTTGGGTTGTTTTGGTTTTTGATTATGGATTGGATTTTTGACACGCGTTATTTAGGTTACACGTGAAGTATGGCTAGCATTTCGAACGTACTTGGTTGACGTGTTTGTGTGAGCAACCATAAAGGTGATATTTTAATCATTAAGTTTATTTGCTGTAGTCAACGAAGGTTAGTTTTCTTATTCCCTTTTACATTTTAATTTTGTGTTAATCATACGTGCCAAACTAGATCCATATCCGCTGTGTACTCGTAGCGTTAATGGTTAACGTAGCATCTTAAATCCCAACAGTAGCATGAAATCTGATTTTATCTATTTACTATTTGTATTATTATGACAACTATGTACAATACTTGTCATAGAATTATTAATAATATCTAAATACACACAAATAAACTATTACTTGTTAATGGAAAATAGATAAATATATAAAAGTTAATTAAGTTTGTCATTTTATGCCATGAGTATTATATTTGTTATCTAACTAAAAGATTTGTGCAATCAAGTTATCTGATGCATGTGGCTGCTCTTGGTTATCAAAAGGCGTCTTTTGGTTCTTCAATTGGAAAAGATTCGTAAGAGTACTCGAAATTATATGTTTATTTTAATGTCATGTTTTAGTATTATGTTTTCTATATGTTTATTTGTTTTAGCCTACACGTTTACATGCTTAAAACTAAATAAAATATGGACTAATACTTTTAAACAAGATGACATTAATAAGTTCTTAATTTGCACGCCTAAATAACATGCTCAGAATGACCTATTATTTGACTCGGGGAAAATTGATTTTTGTAAAATTAAGAGACCTAATTACTATTGAAACAAGTCTTCATGCACTGAAAAAATGGACGCTGTGGACACATAGGACGTACGCGCATCCAATATAACAAGCTATAAGAGGGATATAAGGCGGAGTGGTCAACACTCTTAAAGAACTCGGGTTTTTAATATGCTTCAACGCTGACCTGATTATCCACTTCTTTGTGAGTTCGATTGGAGTTACGGTGAACTATGATGATCACTACAGTGTCATTATTAAAAGTTTTTAAATATAGTGTTACAAAGTTGTTTTGCATGCTTTGTACAAGACTTTTAGCACATTTTTGTGTATACCCTTAACTGTAATTTTTAAGTATATGTCTTTCAATCTAATAGCACTTGCATTTGGTCAGACCTAGAATGAATTCTAACCCATGGCACATTTTTTTGCCATATGTCAGATATATGTCAATTTATGCAAGCTTTACATTGGTATCAGTTCTTGAACCCGATGCATAAGATGAGATGAGACATACTCATGATCTAGTTGTTCTAAATCAACTTTGTTTGAAATGTCTATGGTACTCGTATGAGATGTGAGGACACCCATTTCAAACACTCTACTAGAAATAGTTCATAAACCGTCTCATAATACTAAGAGTTGCAATTGTAATACAGTTAACGCTTGACGCTTACTTGTTTCCCCACTTGTTATTAGCTGTTCACACCTCCTAATAATGAGTGGGAGGACAAGTAGGATCTTAGTCTTATATATATCAATCTATGCAAGCTTTACATTGGTATGACTTAAATCGAGTTCCTGGTCACTTCTTGAACTCGAGGCATAAGATAAGATGAAACATGCTCATGAGCTAGTTGTTCTAAATCAATTTGTTTGAAATGTCTATGGTACTCATAAGAGTTGTGAGAACACCCCTTTCAAACACTCTACTAGAAATAGTTCATGAACCATCTCATAATACTAAGAGTTGCACTTGTAATACAATTTACGCTTACCTCTTGCCCCACTTGTTATTAGTTGTTCAGACCTCCTAATAATGAGTGGAAGGACAAGTAGGATCTTAGTCTTATTGGTAATTAATAAGGTATTTAATTCTTTTGAGAATGTAATTATCGAAAATACTAATCAGTTTGAACTTTTATTTTGTAGATGACTACTACCTCTTGTTTAAACAGTTCGGTTACTAAGTCCTTCCTTTAGATCATGAAATTGATTGAAGGAACTTCATCGGCTGGTATCGCTTTTTTTGGATTGCGCTAGAGACCGACGATTTGTTGCCTTACCCTGAGCAGCCTATTACTAAGCTCCTTTTTGTTCATGAAGGCCAAGAAATTCCTTCGGCCGTCCAAGAATCTAAAAAATATTGGACCAAATGGTCAAAGGAAATCGCTGTCCTTATGTTTATGACCATGCCCCCTAAACTCTAGAGTAATCTGGAAGGCCGTGATGCTATGTTATCCTGAAGGAACTAATGACTATGTTCTGCCAACAAGCAGATCATGATTTTCTTGATGTTGCACGCACTTCTTGACACTGGTTGTGGTACTCACATATGTAATACTACTTAGGGACTAAGAAGAAGTAAGAAGCTGAAGCCACGAGCTTTGAATCTGTACGTGGCTAATGGTCATCGTGTTGTTGTTACAGCTATTGGTTTTTTTATTTATGTCCCCCAAGTGGATTAGTGATTGTTTTGAATAATTTTCATTATGGACCTTCTATTACAAGAGGGATTATTTCAATTTTCCGTTTGTATCACGATGGTTTTATTAACAGTTTTGAGAATAATTCAATTTCAATTTCTAAAGATAATATGTTTTATTTCGTGCTATTCTACGTGATGGAAATTATGAAATTGATATGGCTGACTCTAATACAAATGATAGTTCTATATATGTTGTAAGTAAAAAAGGATCAAGCCTAACTTGGACTCTACACTTTTATGGCATTGTCGCCTTAGCTACATAACCAAGAAACATATTAAGCAATTGCAGCATGATGGACTCCTTAAGTCAACTGATGATGAATAATTTGACAAGTGTGTCTCTTGTCTATCTGCAAAGATGGAACGTAAACGTTATTCACATAAAGTAGAGAGGGCTAAAGATCTACTTAGACTTATACGCACCGATGTATGTGGCCTATTCAGATTCGTGTCAAGACAAAGTGAAAGTTACTTCATCACTTATACCGATGAATTTAGTTGTTATGGTTATATTTACTTGCTAAAGCATAAATATGAAGTGTTTGAAACATTAAAGGTGTTTCTAAAATAAGTAAAAAAAATCAACTCGACAAGACCACAAAAGTACTACGTTTTGATCCTGGAGGTGAATTTATGAGTCTAGTGTTTATGGATCATCTAAAGGAGCATGAGATTATTGCCCATAGAACACCTCCACATACACCACAACATAATAATGTGACTGAGAGGAGAAATAGAACCCTACTTGATATGGTTCGCTTCATGATGGCTCAAAAAATCTATTCAAAATCCTTTTGAGATTATGCTCTTGAGTCTGTTGCACACATTCTTAATATAGTTCCAACCAAGAATGTTGAAAGACTCCATACGAAGTATGGGATGGGCAAACCCCTAAGTTGTCCCTTACTTAAAGGTCTAGGGATGTGAGGCTGTAACACCCCACTTGGATAAGTGGACCGTTACGTGTATTTATGGCATGTCATCAAAGCATGCAAGGTAAAATGTCTTAAAAACATTAACTCACCAAAAAGGAAATACCATAAACAAACATCGGTAGTCCAAACATAAGCTCAAACATGCAAAAGTAAGTACTGAAAGGAAAGACTAGACAATGTCCATACAAGAAAAGTAATGTATGAAGTGCATAAAATAAGAAGTCTGGATAGCTTCCATCCAAATGAACATACTCTCAAAATCCTAAGATCGACCCTGAGTACCTGCCGTTTGGAACATGAAAACAAACTACGGCTGAGCATAACGCCCAATGAACGGATACAAAAGCATGATAAGAAGTACTGAAATGAAACAGATAACAAATGCTAAATATGAAAGACTGATAATTAAAATTCAGCGGAAACTATGTATGTCCTGGAAAACCTGGTTTATAACTTGTAAAACAAAAATATTAACTGTTAAATCTGAAAACATATATGTACTATATTTTAAGTGCCAAGAGCTTATATAGGTCATGTAATATAACAACGTGGCATGAATACTTAGAGGGGTGACCTTGTCATGCTGTTAGAGGGGCGACCTTTAATTAATAATTTGGGTGGAGAGATAAGCTCCAATGTGAAGGATGTAGAGCTCACACCATATTCACCTGATAAACTGTAAACTTATAAACTAGGATGCACCCATTCGCCCCGCTGATAATATACTGATAAATGGCCAACTGAAATAAAAGGGACGCTGCGAGAAATCACTCCCCCGTAGAGGAGTCATGACACCGGTGCCTCAAGTGTCATGGTTACGGTACCTCTGTAACTAGATGGAACTGGCCATGCATGTATATAAATTTCAGGCAATTTAACATAGTTATCATGGTAATTCATGTAAAGTTTAAAGCATATAACTGGGGAAAACATTTGGCTGCAACAGGGAAATCCTAGTCATGCATAGAAAACAGAATTCCATATTGAAGGACGGAAAATCCGTACCTTGTGTCCAGTAACTGACTGAAGAGGAAAACAAATTAAACTCATATTCCGACTTCACAATAGCTATATGAATAAGGATGCGAATGAGTTGTCTTAGTACAGTTTCTTATTAATGATTATTATTGTTCTTAACTTGTTTTACATGTTCTTGAATCATTATACTATTTTATATACAATCTGATAACTCTGATTGTTCTTAGATATTTCTGATTAGTGTATTACTTGTACTCTGATTACTGTATTACATGTATTCTCGTGTTATTATTATACGGTTAATAGTAACCTGCTAAGATAGAAAGTTTCCTAAAATAGAAGGGTTTCCAAAATAGTTTCCATGAAAATTAAACCATTTAAATAAATCATACGTTTTAATTGAATAATTAGGCAAACCATTATTTATTTAACTTACTACATAGTTAAATAAAGCAAACATAACATGGTTAATTTATAATTGAAAACCTTCTTATTAAAATGATTTAATTTCTAATTATATAAAACCCTTACATTTAATATCGTACGTGAACTTGAAAAACCCGAGTCAAAACTTTCCCCAAGACACCCATGTCTCGGGACAAGCCAAACCGAGCCTACCATAGCCCTTGGTTGTGGCCCCACCTACTGCCAACAAACAAACAGTAGCCACCGACTTAAGCCGGCAGCTATTGTTGCCCTTGCAGTTCCACTGCTTGGGTTAAGTTCCCACTGGCCTAGCCAGTTTCCCCCCCCCCCCCCCTGCTTGGTCACAACTCCCCTTGTCCTACAGTTTCTACCCACTGCTGCCTATCTAAGACCCACCGAGACACTTAGTGTGTCTCGGTTGCCACTGACTTCAACAAACAATCTTGGCTAGCCCAGGTTCCCACTGATCCAAACCAAACACCCCCTTGCTGTTAACCAAACATCCTTGGTGGTCTTTTTGGCTTGCTGTCATCCAAACCCAAACCACCATCGCGCCCCTATTGGGTTGCGGCTGGTTTGAAACTGAACCACTGAGACCCACTGGTCTCGGTTTGTGTGCCTCGTTGAACCCAAACAACAACTAACCCATTCCTTGATTAATTTGTAATGAACATGTTTAATTAAACAGAAATTATCTGTTCTTGATTAAAATATGGGGAATTCATTATAAAAGAGAGGAAAGAAAAGGATTACCGCTATATGATTAGGAAAAATAATAACAAGCATTCGAATTCGAAGATCAAACACAAACCGGATCCCCTTTGTGTCTTTTCTGCCGGCGGTTACAAACACACACCAAAACCCTATTTTGATTTTTCTGTTTTGTAAAAGTGAGTTACTACACTCCATGGTTATTTACTTTTCAAATGGACCGGGCCTAAAGCCCATTTCTATTCTTTGTTTAATTAAAACCCGCGGCCCAAAGTACCAACACATGCATATTTTCCATTTTCGTGTAATAACTATTTAACGCGATGTTCGTGATTAAATGTTTCGTGTTTACTCATGACGTAAAAATATTTATTTTCTGAATAAATAATTATCATGTAATACTTGAATAAATGTTATTACATATTATTCTGAATAAACAATCATTTACGTAACGTTATAATAAAATTTGGGAATGCGTGTAATTAATGTTCATGGATTTTAAAGCGGGTTTTACAACTCTTCCCCTCTTAAAAAATAATTCGTCCTCGAATTAGAAACATGATAATGTTGCGCGTTTTACAATTCTTCCCCTCTAAAAAGAAAATTCGTCCTCGAATTAAAGGTAATAAAGCTGGTGGGGTTATAAGAACACGTAAACTAAAAAGACATGTAAACTGAAAGGACATGAACGTGACATGACTGAAGAGAACATGGAACGTGACATGGCTGAAGAGGACATGGAACGTAACATGACTGAAAGAACATAACTAAATTATGGAAGGAAAAATGATGAGAAGTCCGGATGGTCTCCTCCATTCCAAGTGTCAGCCCGCTCAAAACGGTTTTTTCAAAGATCTTGACACAATGAAAATCTTGGTCTTAATGACCCTGTTCTAACAATGCTGAAGAGTTTCTGGTTCCATACTTGTGATGGATTTTCTGAATCTGATCGAATGAATAAGATATAACCTGTAGGATACATGAAACAATACGTACAAATAACATGAAACGATGACATTTATATCTCTGATCAAAGATAATGAAGACATATTGGGACGAAATACGTGAACAATTGTGAACGTGCTACGTGAGTAATTGTGAACGCGGTTCACGATCATATGATGAACGTTGTGAATGAAATACAGCATGAACGTGATACGTGCACATATCATGAACGTATGCTGAACGTATGCTGGCTGAGGGATGCATGCCAAACGATACGACCTGAGACGTGAAATGTCTGCCTGGGTGTGGAAAAGTTGTGCTAAACTTGAGTTTGGTTTCTCAAACTTTCTGTAACCAAATCCAGTACAAGACCTGGAACGTATATAGTAAGATTGAACACGAACCTGAACGTGAACGATGAACATAAGCGTGGACGTGAATGTGAAGGTGAACGTGACCATGAACATGAATTTCTATTTGATAAGATGGTCGATGGAATACCTTGAAATCGTACAATCTATTGTTGAATTTCCTGTAGTTCTGCTACTGCGTAATCCTTTAGGATGAAAGAAAATGTGTAGGCTAGGTTAAATGGCCGACAATGACTTAGATAGTATCATACTTCTTCTAAGTCTACATTAACCTGATAACAACCTCCATGGAATCTTGTCTCATTTTTGTTAAGAATTTCTAATGGTTGAAATAACTCACTAGCCTGTCGGCGTTCTATCTTGAACCTGCTGGCATGTCAGGCATCTAGATATGAACATAGCTGCATCAATGTGCTATACTGCTTCTGTCAAAATTTTGCCTTGTATTATGGTACATTCTTGTGGAATCTAGATGAATAGTCATGGAAGAGTTATGAGTTTCGGTAAATTAGACCTCTCTTAGTGTAGGGTCTTATGGAGTATAAAAATTTTAGTGTAGGTTCGCTCCTTTATGCGTAAGCTTAGTCATAGAAAACTAATCGTGAGAACTGTCAGCAATTTCTGCGGTAGTAGTCAACTGAATTCTAGAAAACTTCGTACTTCAGTCACAGACGTCGGTCTTAACCATCTGGCGATGGCCTTCACCTTCACATGATTTCTGAAATTTCTTTCTGCTAAAATAACGTAGTCTAGAAATGCCACTTTCTTCAACTGGAACTCACATCCGGAAAGCCGCGTATACTAGTTTTCTCATATCGGAGAATCCGCATGACCGTGAGAAGATGATTCTCGTGCTTTTATCTAGAATTTAGAAGGTCGGGAGGTTATCAATGAGTATACTGATGATCATGAAAAGGATCCATGGAAAATTTTTGATGCATCAATTCTTTACTATAGCTGAAGCATTCGGTATCCCAAAAGTATAATCACAAATTAAAGAGACATAACATGTGCAAAAAGCAGTCTTGGAAATGTCCTGTTCTTTTCTCTTATACTTGTGGTAGCATGATCATGAATTGAATTCTGGAAGAACGTTTAAGACCTTGTAGCTGATCAAATAAATCTTCAATACGTGTAATGAATATCGATTATGAATGGTGATCTTGTCAAATTTTCGGTGGTCGATACATGATCTCCTGTTACCGGCCTTCTTCCTGACAGACAGAAACGATGCACCTCTTGGTAGTGCACTCGGGCGAATAAAGCCTCATTCCAGCAGCTCTTGTAGCTAATCCTGCAACTCCTTTAACTCAGCTGAAGCCCTACGATAAGGAGTTTTGAAAACAGGTTCTGTCCTTGAAACACGCTTGATGTTAAACTATGTCTCATGGTTAGGAAGGAATTTCTAGAAACCCTTTTGGAATTGCATCTAGAAACTCTAGAATAATCTGCTGATCATGAATTTAAGGAACTTCAGAAGTCGCATCATGAATGGTGACTAGAAAGTCTTCACAGCTATAGGATAATAATTCACGTGCTTGTAAAGCAGAAACAATTTATACTGATTTTTTTGACCAGAAACAAGATGAGAGTACTTAGGATTTAGTAAGACGAACCTTTTCTTCAACCGGAACGAAACCTTTATAAATATGGGTGATATTATGGAGTCTTTTATGGCTGGGAGATAGGTAATACATGATTTAAGATAAAGCTGACATATGAATACGTGAAGTAAACATGGTAGATCTTACTGAATATGTTCGTCTGTAACCTCATAGAACGAACACTACGTGTCTAACCTAGACAATTACTCCAGTGGTGGTAATTAAATTTTGATTGGTCTGATTTATGCGTGGCATGACAGAACGAGTATACCCCCCCTTGGAGGGTACCCTGAATTACTGAGGGCCTGGTTTAGAAGGCACACTGGACTTATGAGTCTTGACTCGTGCCTTGAGAAGATATTCGTATGACATGTATCATGATCGGTGTCCTGACATGTGAGACCCCCAAAATCAGGCAAGGAACATGTAGGCAACATGGGGGTGCCACGTCATGGTACAAGAAACAATAAAATATTGTTGACACAAATTGACGTAATAAAGACATATATATTACATCATAAACATGAGAGTTTTTAAACAAAGGGTCCCAGAGTTTTATAAGCGGATAAATCTATTATTTAACATGATTTTGTAACATATAGTTACCAAAAATACAGAATAAACTTTTGACAGCTTTTATTAAAACCAAACTTTAAAAAATAACACAGAAATCTCCAAACTGCGAAAATATCCTGCGGGCTCCCATTCAAGCAAAACTAAGTATTAGCATTACCTGAGAAATAACATGTAAAAAGGTCAACATAAAGTCAAGTGAAATTAATAGGTTTAATAAGTAGTGATGTGAAATACAAACATTAATTTTATAAGAATAGCAACAGGATATGATTTAGTACCGTCGTACAAAATCATTTCTATTTATTTATTGCAATAGCTCACGACACCGAAGCTTTAACATAACTGTTCTACCCTAGTAAGTATCTAGTCAAAATACTTAAGTAATCAAATGTAAGTGCGTCAAAGTAATCAGGACGGGGATTGTCAATCCCGATAGATCCATCCACAACATTCGCGCTTGCAAAATGTGAATTAACGGTTCATGATGTAGGGGCTTTTTGACTAAGGTACTAATGCAATAAGTAAAGGTATAATCTAGGGAAGCATACAATTCTTGAATAGCATACAAAAGGTTTTAAATGATTGTATTCCACGCATGTTATTCTCACCCCGCAATTTGTAACAAAGTATATAAGAAAAAGGGGGCTATGAACTCACCTTAGTAAGTGTAGTAGTATCGATCGGTCGAGAAGTTTTGAAACGGAAGGATTACAACAACGAACGCTTTACCGCAAGCCGCGACCTATAATAGTAACGAGTACTTTATAAATGTAATCGAACCCGAAAAATATTTATATTACTAGAAATTGAGACAAAACATACTTGTGATAAGTAATATATATGCATACTTCAAGAATCCATCCTAAAAGTTATAAATTTTAACTTATTTTACAAATTTTCTGAAAATTTACCACTTCCTGAGCTCTCACGCGGCTTCCTAAATAAAATATCAAACGACCTTTAAAATACACCAAATTAGAAATTTGGTCCCTCCACGAATGGTTTACTCCCCAAAATTTTATCGAAAGCTTAAAACAAGTAAAACCCATTTTTACAATTTTTATTTGATAAAAGGTACCCGAAATTGGACCTACAGGAACATACCAAATGTTCCTACTGCTTTGACCAACTTAGACAACTCCAAAATTCACGAAAAAAATCAGAGAACTCACACAGATTATGAGTAAGCTAAGGTTTTAATTTCGTTGAAAAATATTAAGTTTAGACCACTCAGCTTTCAGTTTTACTACAATTGAAATTTCGGACAGTTTAACAACTCAACTTGTAAAATCATTTTAAATAACTTGTAATTACTTTTAGAACTCACAACCACTTACGTTTGAAAGTAGACTCGAAGTACTTAGTTTTAGGATTTGAAAAATCAACAAAAGCCCTTAGTATGGTCAAGTAATTGCTATCGCAAGGTGACTCAAATTTCTGCATAAACTCGCCATGTGCATAAAATTTACCTTATGAAAATCAAATAATAAATCGACCATAACAAACTCGTTTTTAGGAGTTAAAAGGTGAATTTTATGTCAAAACGATCACAAGGACAAACCCCACGACTACAAACCTTAAAATCTCAGTTCACGACACATTAACTTGACCGAAACATTAATCCAAAAATCTGAACAGCAAGTGGTTTTCGTGCAGAAATTTCCAATGAAAACCAAATCATAAATCGGCTATAACTTATTCGTTTTTAGGAGTTAGAAGTCGAATTTTATATCAAAACGATCACAAGAACAAACCCCACGACTACAAACCTTAAAATCTCAGTTCACGACACTTTAACTTGATCGAAACGTAAATCTAAAATCTGGACAACAAGTGGTTTTCGTGTAGAAATTTCCAATGAAAACCAAATCATAAATCGGCTATAACTTATTCGTTTTTAAGAGTTATAACCCGAATTTTATATCAAAATGATACTTAGGACATCACTTTGTGGCCAAGACACTAAAATATCAGTTTGGAAAACTTTAAATTTGCTGAATAAGACTCAAACCTGCTGTCCTAAAATGGCCACCACAAAACGCCTCTAAACATTATTTTCGCCATGATCAATCATCACAACCTCAACTAACTAGCATATCTCCATTCACAACTAGCTTTAACCTAATCAAAGCTCATAATATTAACATGAATCATCATCTATGGGTTCTTGAAGTAGAAAATAAGCATGCATACAAATCAACAATCAAAATATCAATAAAAGATCAAGGAGAAGTTTCTTACACTGAGTGTTATGATAATCAAAACCAAAAACATAAACCCAATATGGGTTGTTGATTTAGGACACAAGCACGAAAGACGAAAAACCAATCCAAAACTTGATTTTGGGCAACCAAACTTCGGAAGAACACTTCATTAGACTTCCTTAGAAAACCCCATATATCTATTTCGGATTTCAAGCTCTAATTCTAAAAGATAAAAAAGTATTAATTTTCAAGAATCATGAATATGGTTGATTTTGGTGATGGGTTTATGTTTAAGATTAATGTAGGAGTGTTTCATGTATAATGCAAGTGATTTGGTTATGAAAAAGTGATGATGATGGTGGTTTGGTGATGGTGTTCGTCGGACCAGAGCGACAAGAAAGGAGGAGTCGAAATTTTCTTTTTGACTGTTGTTTTGTGTAGTGTTTTAATTTAGGTAAATAAAAAAATTCTTAAGGGGGTGTTTGGCAACATGATTAGTAGTAGCTATTAAAAAACGAAAGGGGTATTGGGTATCGGCCAAAGGAAGAGAGAAAATAAGCTTCGGCTCGATTTATTTACTAAAACGAATGCATTTTTTTTTCAAACATTGGTCCCGAAAATAAACTCATGCATCAAACTTTAAAAGACTCGTTTTCGATTTAATATAAAATTAAGTCAAAAGTAACAAATATGGAGGTAAAAATTCTTTACGGCTAAAATGCGGCGTTCGTAGACTTCTCGCTTGATAAATCAGATAGTTTAGATAATTAAACTTCGCGAGGGATTTAAATCAATATCCGTGATTTAAATAAATATTTAAAAATATAGTAAAAAGTTCCATAAATCCAAATAAATTATTTTTAAACTGATAGAAAAATAATTAAAATATAATTTAATTAAAATTCTCAATATCTCATGATTTACGTATGTTAATGCATAAGAAAAAAATATAAAATTATTAAAATCGAGATGTACGAATAAAAGGAAATAACTTAATTACCGAAAAGTACGAGATCTCACAGTCGACCCCCCTAAAGGAACTCTGGTCCCTTAGAGTTCAACTTGATACTGGAGAAGACGCAAACATATAAGGATACTTTGCTTTGAACTGGTCTTAGATATGAAAGGATATTTAGAGGTAGTTTAAACACGATAAACGCTTAAACGGACGAGATGCTAAAACGGATTAAAATTGATAATCGACAAGGAATCGCAAATCGCGCAAAACGTAAAACACAATAATCCGCTTTACTAAGAAAATAAAGGAGATTTATGAATTACATATAGACACTTAAAATACGAGTTGTCAAAATTATCCGACCCGAATTTGGTATTACTTTAAAACTCGGATTAGGTACTTTTTTTTATAAAAATACAACGTTTGTTCATTTATGGCGTTAAAATGTTACGATACTTTCAAAATGGTGACAATATAGTTATAGTGGCTCATCAAGGTGTTTGGTGATTTGAAATCAGAACTACTAGTAAAGAGAACTTTTAACTATGTTATATAGGGATTAAGGCGAAATTGTATATTTAGCGGGTAAACAATTGTTAATTTTTTTTTTTGATAAAGATGGTGTTCAAAATAGAAGTAAAATACGTTCAAAGTTTATTTTTTGATCGTCTTAAGAAGTTTTGGATTATTGTATGAATTTTTTATTGAAACTCGAGCTTATATTTATGATTAAAAAAATAATCAATCAAGTTTTTTTTAAATCATTATTAAGAATAAAGTTTAAGATGGTAATTTCATTAAATTGGAATTTAAATACGATGAGAAATCAAAATAGTTCAAAAGATATTGCATGGTGTCATTTCATACATGAGTTAAAAAAAATTTTTATTTACAAAGAAAATTTATAGATCCGACATTTTAGCTTGAGGCGGTTATTTTGGTAATTTAAATATTTGGTAAAATATGTAAAATTTTCTTAAAAATTTATAATAATCCATGGAAATCCATTAAGTTGTTTAATGCATCAAATGGTAAACAGGGGACATATTCGGTTTTCAAAAGATGACAAAATAATAAGCAAATGATATATATGAAATGGTATACGGGGAACAAAGCAAATGTCGTAAGAATTCTTCAAATGATGCGACGAAATATATGTGTCGATGATGAGACAAATAGAAACCAAGAATTAGCAAGCCATTAATTATGGAGTGTGGTTGGTGTCACCAACATCGGCTTATTAAATTTTTGGTAGTCGATACATGATCGAAAGAGAAAAGCCACACAACAAATTTTCGAATCAAAGAAAATTCTTAAAAAGTCAATTGTGAATAATTCCAGTGAAATGAACAACATTAGCAATGAGAGAGTGAAATCAACACATGGTTCACACGAGTAAATTACGAAGCTAAAGAGTCTGACACACATCATGACGGATATACGAAATCATTATTCACGTCTAGTCATAAATCGTTATTCACGTCCGAAGACCTTTGGAAGGTCTACCAAAATTTACTCAAATAAAGTTGGTCAAAGAGAAAGTATAGAAACACTAGAACTTCCAAGTACTATATCAATAGTCAGTAATTAGACGAGCGGTAAGGAGAATTGTATCATGAGAGAAAATGAAGTAATAAATAGAACAAGATCGTTGAGTAAAGGAAAATGTACTCGCAGACTCATAATTCGTTCAAGAAAAGACAAGGAAACATATGCACATGTCATGAACGGTGTTACTTGCATAATATGTAAAAGTTTTCAAAACATTATTCACCTTATTTCATTTTATTTTATTTTATCTAACTTTTTTAGAAACACGAGTAAAAAGTTGGTTCTTGTCAAAATATTTAAGGTGACAATTATTCAGACTCGCATGGCTTCTTCTAAATTATACATAGGTGATCAAGCCATGCATAATTTAGGGCTAGCAATGCGATGCTCAATTTTCGACAAACTAGTATTACGTGTCATATATTAAAAACATATAATTCATACTGTTTGTAAAATGGAAATAAAAATAATAATAAAATAAAATTATGAAACTTTTCAGAAGTAAGGTAATTTGTTAGATTTATAATAAGCAACTTTAATATTACAAAAATTTATTTATAAGACCAAAGTAGAACAATTTATGAAAATAAATCGTAAAATAATATCAGAAAATTTATAAGGCGACATTATGATAACTTACACAATAGCGAGTGGTTCGCATGAGAGTAGTAAAGATTAATTAACAAGAAGATCAATTGAAATGGTTACAAGATGATAGAGTTTAGAAAGAAAAAAAATTAGCCGAAATCGTCATGAGACACGCGTTATTAATGATGATGAAAGATGTGAAGATAAAAACTTCAAATCTCGATCCAAATCGTTGGTATGACAATAGAAAAGAAAGATAAAATGTAATGACAAATAAGTCATGTATATAAAAGATAAGGGAATCTATATGTGTGCACATCGTAAATTATTCGACATAAATATGCTTATAAAAAAATAGAATATCGTTTTTTTTAATAATACAACTAACCCGAAATGTTTCTACTTCTAGAAAGTTTCTATATTAGGAAATTTCTGATACTGGAAAACTTGGAGATTTAAAACGTTAGGGTTAGCTCATAAAAATGTACACTTTTTTGAAAGACTAGTTCACCATCGATTTTATCCAAACATTCGAGTTCATAAGTTATTATAATTATATGTATAATTCGGTCTAAAATCTCTTTCTTTTGACATTTTTAAACGTACTCAACTTTTGTTATTTGTATAATATCAATCGTTAATGTTTCACGAGCTCGAAGGAACTAAAAAAGGCCTATAAATCATATTTTCAAATTCGATCAACTTTGATTTTTTTGCCTTAAAAACGCAGGTTTGACTTATAAATTTTGACCCGTCTATTCTAGTTTTCAGACTTGGTTTTCTACGCGGTAAAAGTAAAACGACATTCTAGACAACTTTCGTATTTCGGCCGAAGGCCGAAACAGACCAAATGACGATTTTACCCCCTGTAGTTTTGCATCAGTACTAAATTTCTTTATATGCAGAAAATTAATTCTTAAATTTATAAATTTTAAATGAGCGCAATTTGCTCGTTTTTAAGAGTTACGGTTCGAATTTTCTGTCCAAACGACCATCTCAACAAGTAGAAACATATTTTTAAATCTAAAGTTTATAAAAAAAATATATATATTTTCTCGACACTGTTAAATTACCTTAAAATTTTCCGCAGAAAATATGTCTTTCGACACACCTCGAGATTTAATCAAACTTCATTAAAATTACTCGATTACAACTCAATTCCAATACACGTCATCTAATATATTTTACCAACATTTTCTAATGACCCAAAATTTATATACACACATGACTTGTGGATTCCAAAAAAAAAAAATAGATCATATAAATGAGCGTAAAAAGAAACATAACATCGAAATATGGTTCTAGAAATACAATGAGAATCTAGGAAGTCAAAACGGTGCATGGCATCTATGACTTTGATTTTCAAGATTTAAGGTAGGAAAGTCTTTTTGGCGGCATGATTTCCACAAAACACGAAATATATAGGGGAAAAAATTAATCTTTAATTAGTTGCGTTCCCGGAGCGAGAAGGTATTGTGAAAGAGTACAATTGAACTGTATACAAGTAAAATCGTATTCCGATCAACCGCCACATTATAAAAGATGAATTAGAAGATGACGATGGTGTTTCCAAGGTACAAACGAACGTTTCAATTCGAAGTCAAAACGTAAACTGGTCAATGAAATAAGAAGTTTAATCGATACTCGAATGTCGTGTAAAACTGTGACGTAAAAAGTCAACCAAAGATTATGAAAACCCATGATGTCATTCAACACGATTTCAAGAATCCTTTCAAGATGTTGTGACTCGCACGATGGCCTTTAGTCTTTTCTGGGGACACATTGAGCTACACAATAGTCTATATACTATTTTACAAGACATCCAATCACAAATGGTCGGAAAACAATTTGGATATCTAAATAGATGTCTTAAAGGAGTTAAACAACGAAATTAACACGCACGGTAGTAAAATGATAATCGGAAGTTTCATCGGACACAACACATCTTAATCCCAAACAATGGTATCACGAGAGTATGCACAAAATATAAAAGTGAGTCGAGAAGAACAGACGGTTCTAAAAGAACGAATATATGAGGTCAGTCATTTCACGCATAAACGAAATAGCAATAGTACTCAGAAAAGTGAGTATGAGAAGTCGACAACATACTCGCCCCGAATAAAAGTATGTAACATCATAACAATTTAAAATTATTGCAACAAGATCAAGTTAACAAGAATAAGAATTTAAGAATAAAGTAAGGATCGATGTAATCATAATGATATCCAATGATAATTCATTAAGTACAAAGGATTTGGAAATAGATAGTAATTATCCTCATGAAGGTAACGTAATATTTGAGAATGTAACCAAAAAATGAAATACTACAATGATAATTAAAAGTAAATAATAAGGATCAGAGAGTTACCCGCACAGATATCGAACAACAATGGCAGCATCTGTGTTTGACACTACGAAACATGAAACATTTAAATTTTTAGTTATAGACCAAGTTTTGGAAAACGACTCAATTCCCTATAACCACTGCTCTGATACCAATCTGTGAGACCCCCAAAATCAGGCAAGGAACACGTAGGCAACATGGGGGTGCCACGTCATGATACAAGAAACAATAAAATATTGTTGACACAAATTGACGTAATAAAGACATATATATTACCTCATAAACATGAGAGTTTTTAAACAAAGGGTCCCAGAGTTTTATAACCGGATAAATCTATTATTTAAACATGATTTTGTAATATATAGTTACCAAAAATACAGAATAAACTTTTGACGGCTTTTACTAAAACCAAACTTTAAAAATAACACAGAAATCTCCAAACTGCGAAAATATTCTGTGGGCTCCCATCCAAGCAAAACTAAGTATTAGCATTACCTGAAAAATAACATGTAAAAAGGTCAACATAAAGTCGAGTGAAATTCATAGATTTAATAAGTAGTGATATGAAATACAAACATTAATTTTATAAGAATAGCAACAGGATATGATTTAGTACCGTCGTACAAAATCATTTCTATTTATTTATTGCAATAGCTCACGACACCGAAGCTTTAACATAACTGTTTTACCCTAGTAAGTATCTAGTCAAAATACTTAAGTAATCAAATGTAAGTGCGTCAAAGTAATCAGGACGGGGCTTGTCAATCCCGATAGATCCATCCACAACATTCGCGCTTGCAAAATGTGAATTAACGGTTCATGATGTAGGGGCTTTTTGACTAAGGTAATAATGCAATAAGTAAAGGTATAATCTAGGGAAGCATACAATTCTTGAATAGCATACAAAAGGTTTTAAATGATTGTATTCCACGCATGTTATTCTCACCCCGCAATTCGTAACAAAGTATATAAGAAAAAGGGGCTATGAACTCACCTTAGTAAGTGTAGTAGTATTGATCGGTCGAGAAGTTTTGAAACGGAAGGATTACAACAACGAACGCTTTACCGCAAGCCGCGACCTATAATAGTAACGAGTACTTTATAAATGTACTCGAACCCGAAAAATATTTATATTACTAGAAATTGAGACAAAACATACTTGTGATAAGTAATATATATGCATACTTCAAGAATCCATCCTAAAAGTTGTAAATTTTAACTTATTTTACAAATTTTCTGAAAATTTATCACTTCCTGAGCTCTCACGCGGCTTCCTAAATAAAATATCAAACGACATCTAAAATACACCAAATTAGAAATTTAGGTCCCTCCACGAATGGTTTACTCCCAAAAATTTTATCGAAAGCTTAAAACAAGTAAAACCCATTTTTACAATTTTTATTTGATAAAAGGTACCCGAAATTGGACCTACATGAACATACCAAATGTTCCTACTGTTTTGACCCACTTAGACAACTCCAAAATTCACGAAAAAATCAGAGAACTCACACACATTATGAATAAGCTAAGGTTTTAATTTTGTTGAAAAATATTAAGTTTAGACCACTCACCTTTCAGTTTTACTACAATTGAAATTTTGGACAGTTTAACAACTCAACTTGTAAAATCATTTTAAATAACTTGTACTTACTTTTAGAACTCACAACCACTTGCGTTTGAAAGTAGACTCGAAGTACTTAGTTTTAGGATTTGAAAAATCAACAAAAGACCTTAGTATGGTCAAGTAATTGCTATCGCAAGGTGACTCAAATTTCTGCACAAATTCGCCACGTGTAGAAAATTTACCTTATGAAAATCAAATACTAAATCGACCATAACAAACTCGTTTTTAGGAGTTAAAAGGTGAATTTTATGTCAAAACGATCACAAGGACAAACCCCACGACTACAAACCTTAAAATCTCAGTTCACGACACATTAACTTGACCGAAACATTAATCCAAAAATCTGAACAGCAAGTGTTTTCGTGCAGAAATTTCCAATGAAAATCAAATCATAAATCGGCTATAACTTATTCGTTTTTAGGAGTTAGAAGTCGAATTTTATATCAAAACGATCATAAGAACAAACCCCACGACTACAAACCTTAAAATCTCAGTTCACGACACTTTAACTTGATCGAAACGTAAATCTAAAATCTGGACAGCAAGTGGTTTTCGTGCAGAAATTTCCAATGAAAACCAAATCATAAATCGACTATAACTTATTCGTTTTTAGAAGTTAGAAGTCGAATTTTATATCAAAACGATCACAAGAACAAACCCCACGACTACAAACCTTAAAATCTCAGTTCACGACACTTTGACTTGATCGAAACGTAAATCTAAAATCT
The DNA here is from genome assembly GCA_025667525.1 of Glebionis coronaria. Lineage (NCBI taxonomy): Eukaryota > Viridiplantae > Streptophyta > Magnoliopsida > Asterales > Asteraceae > Glebionis > Glebionis coronaria. The sequence continues at coordinate 58,484,175 of CM046875.1, read as the reverse complement.
GGACAGCAAGTGGTTTTCGTGCAGAAATTTCCAATGAAAACCAAATCATAAATCGGCTATAACTTATTCGTTTTTAAGAGTTATACCCCGAATTTTATATCAAAATGATCCTTAGGACATCACTTTGTGTCCAAGACACTAAAATATCAGTTTGGAAAACTTTAAATTTGCTAAAATAAGACTCAAACCTGCTGTCCTAAAATGGCCACCACAAAACGCCTCTAAATATTATTTTCGCCATGATCAATCATCACAACCTCAACTAACTAGCATATCTCCATTCACAACTAGCTTTAACCTAATAAAAGCTCATAATATTAACATGAATCATCAACGATGGGTTCTTGAAGTAGAAAATAAGCATGCATACAAATCAATAATTAAAATATCAATAAAAGATCAAGGAGAAGTTCCTTACACTAAGTGTTATGATAATCAAAACCAAAAACATAAACCTAATATGGGTTGTTGATTTAGGACGCAAGCAAGAAAGACCAAAAACCAATTCAAAACTTGATTTTGGGCAACCAAACTTCGGAAGACCACTTCATTAGACTTCCTTAGAAAACCCCATATATCAATTTCGGATTTCAAGCTCTAATTCTAAAAGATGAAAAAGTATTAATTTTCAAAAATCATGAATATGGTTGATTTTGGTGATGGGTTTATGTTTAAGATTAATGTAGGAGTGTTTTCATGTATAATGCAAGTGATTTGGTTATGAAAAAGTGATGATGATTGTGGTTTGGTGATGGTGTTCGTCGGACCAGAGGGACAAGAAAGGAGGAGTCGAATTTTTCTTTTTGACTGTTGTTTTGTGTAGTGTTTTAATTTAGGTAAATAAAAAAAAATTCTTAAGGGGGTGTTTGGCTACATGATTAGTAGTAACTATTAAAAAACGAAAGGGGTGTTGGGTATCGGCCAAAGAAAGAGAGAAAATAGGCCTCGGCTCGATTTATTTACTAAAACGAATGCATTTTTTTTTCAAACATTGGTCCCGAAAATAAACTCATGCATCAAAATTTAAAAGACTCGTTTTCGATTTAATATAAAATTAAGTCAAAAGTAACAAATATGGAGGTAAAAATTCTTTACGGCTAAAATGCGGTGTTCGTAGACTGCTCGCTTGATAAATCAGATAGTTTAGATAATTAAACTTCGCGAGGGATTTAAATCAATATCCGTGATTTAAATAAATATTTAAAAATATAGTAAAAAGTTCCATAAATCCAAATAAATTATTTTTAAACTGATAGAAAAATAATTAAAATATAATTTAATTAAAATTCTCAATATCTCATAATTTACGTATGTTAATGCAAAAGAAAAAAAATATAAAATTATTAAAATCGAGATGTTCGAATAAAAGGAAATAACTTAATTACCGAAAAGTACGAGTTCTCACATGACATGTGTCTTCTGAGGTGATACTTGAGACCTGTGTCTTGACTGATGTCTTGACATGTGTTTTGGTAGGTGGATACGAATAAGGTTGAAAATTTTTGGTAATTGCCAGGGTTGGCGGACCGGTTGGACTGTTGACCTCTGTATTTCTGGTCACGTCCGTTCTGGAGTTCTAATGGCGACTGACTGATTAATTATTAGCACGGTGGTTGTCACTACCGCCTTGTCTGTCAGTTTCATGACGGTCATTATCATGACCGTGATTCATGTAATTATTTTCCTGAGTGGCTGGCTGGGTACCGGTATCCACTCTTCTGGCTGAAAGAATAGCTGAGTGACGTGTGACATCTAACTGAGGAGATAAGGGCATGGAATGGGATGGTAGCGTCTGATGGTTGAAGTATATTATTGCCTGGAATTTCAAAACTATAGTCTCCGTCTTTGCCTTGTAAAATCTTCATATTATGATCAGCATCAGCATCTTGTGGAATCTCCAAGATATGAGCAGCATCAGAATCTTGTAAAATCTCCAATTTATGAGCAGCATCAGCATCTGATAGAATTTCGACAAGTGGAAAAACGTCTGAGGTGATTGAGGGTCGACTAACAATACACATAGAGTGAGGTACAGAGTACACCTAGAATAGTGTTCGCGAAGTAAACATGGAATAATGTACTTATAGTACACTTGAGATACTGTACATGGAGTACACATGAGAGACTGTACTTGGGGTACACATGAGATGATCGGTACTGGTGTCGACCATCTGACATGATCAAGGAGGCAAATGCTTAAGCGGTTCATAGACCAACTGAATATAACAACATGGTAGCTTGGTTATATCCAAACATATATGATTCGATTGTATAAGGAGGCACGGAGACATGATTCAACGAAATTTCATCACTGATTTACATGAAGCATAATTGCTGAAATCCAAAAATGACTATCATGAGAGCATGATTAGAGAATTTCATTACTGGATGACGTGAAAGTATGATTGACTTGGAGGAGCATGAAACAATTTAACATGATGAAACATGAGGGAACATTCATATATCATCAGCATGAAGACAAAATCAATTCGTGAAAAGCATGAAACATAATCGACATGAAGAAGCATGGAATAAGCATATAAGATACCTGGAATGATTATGAAGACATAGTCGACGAAATCTGTCATGAGCAAAGGTGGACGCCTATGGGTCGGTCCACACAAAACAAAAATCTAACATGAACAAATGTGAACGCCTGTTCATAGAGCAAAATCTGGCATGAACCAGTGTGAACGCCTATGGGTCGGTTCACAAAATAACATTTGACCGAAAAACATGAATTTGACATGAGTATAGGTGAACTGTAACACCCCTAAATATAAACAATTCAATACAGCGGAAGACTCGTTGGTGTTACGGGATAGCACATTACTCACATCATAGACAACGTTTAAAAATCGCGTCGTTTAATAATAAAGCATTTTCATACATAAATATCAAAGTTACATAGGTCCTAAGTCATTGTATTTCATACAGGTTTTACAAAGCATTTGAATGGAAATTATTATTTAAGTGCGGGCCATGAATTCTTGTTGTCTTTCCGAGAATTACCTTCAAGTACCTGAGATAAAACATGTTAAAAGAAAAGGTCAGCGAAAACGCCGAGTGAATTCATAGAGTTTTAATTAAATCCATCAATATAACATCGGTATAAAATTATTATCGAAAATCATTTTGTACAAATCATTGTAATAGGCCATAAAATAGCCAAAGTCATTTTATACAAATCCTTATCAAAAATCATAATATAGGCCTTTGCATTCAAAATCATTATACGAGCCATTTTCGTAAAAACATCATACAATACGTTTTATAATGTTGTATAGAGTTAAATAAAAACCAATATAAGAATGTGGTTATGAAAAACCAAAACTAAAAACATAAAATCAATAATAAGACCCTGTATTGCTAGTCAGGCAATATATCGTAATTCAGTGCGCATAGCAGTATTTCGTTATTTTTGGATTATTACAAGCCGCATGACATTGTTACCTTACTATAACCAGCAACGGGTAGCTAGCCCGAAACTCAATTTGCCCATCTAAATTAGCGTGTCGTCACAATAATCACGCTTGTGTAAATCTTCTCATACATAAATTCGCTTACCAATCAATGTGGCACGACGGGGATCAACCCTCAAGGCGCGAACTGGGGTGATCGTCCCTAAATAGTACTATTATATACATAAGCGTCTACCAGATCCCGGTAGTTCACAATTCATGCTAATGGGACTTTTAGTGACATAACCTAACTTTAATAATCCATTTCATTTCATCTATCGGGTCATTTAATCATCCATCGGGTCATACAATCATTCGGGTCCAAATCAATAAACAGACAATCGGGACAACTAGTGTCCTATTTTATAAAAACTAACATGTTATCTCCCTCGCGGGTATATAAAACATTTCATAAAAACATTTAAAAGAGTGCGAGGCTATGAACTCACGTTGATGTGGGAAAGCGGGTTATCGGCAATTCGGATGTACGGTACGTGCTTTAATCACGGAAACCTATATAAATAATAATCGGTCTTAGACTCTTGTCCAATGACTTTATAAAAATAAAAAATATACATATGATGATTTTGTACATATGATGATGATCAAGTGGGTTTATATATTCTTATTTACTCATTTTAGTGTTTATGTATTGGTAACTTTTTACTAGTTTACTAGTTTTATCTATTTACGTGTTTTAGGTCCAATAAACCTATTATAAGTTCATTAACTTGTATTAATCTATTTTATACTTGTATTATCACTATTTATACTTTACATGTTGAGCCCAAATGGGTTAAGCCCAATAAGTAATTTTTATAAGTGTTTAACTTATTTAGTTAAATCATTAGTCCAATTATGCTAACTTAGCTCGTTAATGTCCGTATGTCATTGATTGTAGTGTTTTACTACTCTTTAGGAAAAGAGCGTAAATAGCGGTAAGTATCGAGTGATGATTTTAGGAAAAATCAACACTAATGACCCAATCACTTAAAAGAGAGGAGAAAAAGTTCGTTTCCCAAGGAGGTATATGTGTTGTGAATTAACTTGTGTGTATTTGAGATTAATATTGAGAAGATGAGAAGACGGTCTCGTGAAAATTACACTATGACGTAAAAAACGTAAACGTAAAGCCGTAGAAAAACTACCCAAATTAAAAAATATTAATACTAAGACCAAAAACAAAATCAATAATTAAAAAGACTAAAAAGAAGTCTAAAATAATATAAATAAAGACAAAAATCCAACAAAGATATTTTAAAACCTTTTATTAATTAAATATTTAATTTTAAATGCTAATTAAAGCCCTAAAATTAAATATAACTAATTAAAATGTCTAAAATATGATTTTATTGAACTAATACTTAACTTATATTATTATGAGACTAAAAAGTAATTTTCTAAAAATTAAAACCTATTAAAACTATTTTTAAAACTCTAAAAATGATTTAAAATGATTAAAAACTAATTAAACTTAAAATAATTATAAAAATAAATCTAAAAGCTATAAAAATATTCTAAAAATGGAAAAGGTCCTAATTAATGATAAAGAACCTAAGAAAAATGAAAAAGAAAGAAAAATAAAATTTTGAAATTTTAATATTAAAATAATATTAAAATAATGCTAAAAATAAAAAGTTACTAAAATTAATTCTAAAAATTTTATAAAAACTTAAAATATTCTAACTAAGAGAAAAACACAAATTTAAGCTCCTAAACCTTTTTTAATAATTTTATAAAATTTTTTAAAGTTTATGAAAAACCTTAAAATATTATAAAATTAAAAATTAAAGTTTTTAAAACCAAAACTAAATGTAAACCTCAAATTATATATTAAAAAGCTAAAAACTATTTTTCCTAAAAATTAAAACTATTTTTACTATTTTTAATGACTTTATAAAAAACGTATATTAAATAAATCCTAGAAAACAATTAAATAAACGGAAAAATATAAAACTTGGCTAGAAAAATCACAAATCCTAATAAGATTCTAGGAAAAATCAAAATAAGCAAGATTGCTTAACAAATAAGCTAGAAAAACGATAAATAAGCTACGGCTTATTAAATAAGCACAAAGTGAAAAACAGGTTAACTTAATAACCTTTGCACCCTTAGTCAGTAAAAGACCCAAGGGCGCAATGGTTAAGGATGATGTGTGTGAGTGTGGAGACCAGGGTTCGAGTCTTAGCAACCCCTTTTTGCACGTTTTTTATTTTTTTTTATTTTTTTCTTTTTCCAACCAACTCAGACACTTAAACAAACTTAATTCCAATCCCAAATCACTTTTTAGCCAAGATTAAGTCCAAATTGAGGACCAAAATGTGTCCAGGTACCTTAGAGTTTCTGATGAACAATGCTTAGTGCACACTTGTGCACTTTTGATGCCAAGAGGACTTGGCAAATGCTTGTTTGATGGTGATTTTGGAACAATTGGGGCACCCTTGTGCTTATTTAAGCACAAGGAGTCAATGGCAGTCAAGAAACAATCAACTAGTACACACAAATGATCAAACAAAGCACATAAGGGCCATGTTAAGTTTCTGATGCAAAACCTAGGGTCTAGTGGACTGAATGAGCTATCAAATGCACATTAGTGAACTTCAAGGCCTCAAGTTTAGCATACACAATCACCAATAGGTACTAAAGCAATAGCAATAACTCCAATAGCCTAACTCTTAACAGAAAACAAATCCAAAGCTCATAAGTTCATGTCATACAAGCAGATTTGGGCATAAGCAGATTTTAGCTATGTTTTCCTTTTTTAACACACCAAATGGCTTCAAACTTGTTCAAATATACTTAACAACTAATTCAAAACCTATCTTAACCAATTCCAGTAACTCTTAACACTTTTTAAAAGCTCAAATCAAATCCTTACCCTGCTAAACCAAGGATCCAAACACCCCTTTTATATTTTGAAAACGTTTTAAACAAACCAAAACACTACCAAACTGATTCTAATCCTTCAAATCATGTATCACATCATTCAAGAACTCAAATCATACAGCCATCACCAACAAATATCATCAAATCAAGCAGATCACATAAGCTATCACTTTCTGAGATTTTTCAAGAGTAAAAAGAAATTACCTCAAGGGCTTACATCCAAGCCCTTGGTGGATGCAAATCCACTTCCTTATGCACCCGGGTGCATGCAGATCAAAAATCAACTCAATCCACCACCTGCTCAAATCAAAACAAAAGAAGAACACACAAAACACAAGCAATAATATATATTTCAGATTTTTGTTTTCTTCTTTTTAAAACCTTCCAAAAACTTTTCAAAACTACTTAACACGTTTTAATAACCTAATATCACTAACAAATGACACTTCTTAACATCAAACACCCTGGAACAGATTTCTCCAAAATTCTTTCAAATTTCAGAAAACCTTTGAAATATTTTGAAACCTCAAAATCACTTAACCAAATTAAGAATGGAACTCAGAATCAAGCTTTCACACTTCACACAACTTTTAAAAACAATAAAAAGGCATTACACTTGAATAAATCAAAAACCAAACTTTTATTTCTTTAAAAAGGAATTACAAGGAGAAAAGCTTGAAACTGGAACAAAGGATCATCCACAGGTTGGAGTCTCTTTATATAGTAGTCTAATGAACATACTAGAAGCTTAAAATCAAAACCCTAATCAGTAGAAATTCCCAAATTTGCCCCTAAAGCTTCTAGACGATTTTTGGTGATGAGCTGTCCACATTTGATCCTGGACGTTTGTTTTTGCTTTGAGAGTAAGCAAATAACCTTGGTGGTTGATTTGGGACACGTCATAGTGCTTGGAGCCCAAGGTGTGATGTGATTGGTGGAATGGAGAAAAGGGGGTAGGGTCCACAGTGAGTGGTTTGAGGATTTTAGGAGTGGGATGGGTTTTGGTGGGTGTGAATCAAGTGTGTGCAGGTTTAATTGAGTTTTACCCAAGGTTAAGTGGAGGTAAATTCTGGGTGGGGGTGAAAGTGAATAGTTACCCCTTTGATCCGATTTTGGGGGAAAAAAGGTGTTAGGCGCCCTTTTCAGTTTAAATGTTTCAGCTTAACATCTTTGGTCCTTGTCCTTTGGTTTTTTTGGCAAATAAAGTTTTCCAGCCCTAAAACACGACTTGCTTTGTAAATAACTTTCCCCACTTGTCATATTTGGCACAAAACTTTTCCAATAAGTTTCAAAGGATTAATTTTGCCATTTTGTGATTTTTAAAGGGCTGATCTTGGACTTCTTTGATCTTCAAAGGTCTTCAATGCTTCTTAATCTTCATGAGGGACCATAATTGGCAATTTGAAATTGTTGAGGGACTATTCTTGCCATTTCTTCAAAGTTGAAGGACCTTTTTGCAATTTTGACAAACTTAAGGGACCAAACTTGTAATTATTAATATACAAGGGTTTTAAGTGTCATTTCTTCATTAATGGAGGATCAATCTTGTTTTGTCTTCAAGTCTTCAAGGGTATTTGATGAAAATTCCATGATTAGGGCCCGGTTCTTTGTACGGCTTCGTTTCTCGTGTTCGTTTTTCCTTGTATCTTGTGATCTTTTGTCTTTTTCACGATATCCATACCTAAAATACACAAGTAAACAAACACAAGCATATATATGGTATTTTATGACATTTTAATGCATTTAAAGCCCGAAAAGAACGATGAGATCATGTATAAATGCCATCTCATCACTCCCCCATACTAAGCCATGTTGAACCTATAGATCGTTCGACTCAATGGTTATGAACCATTATATCTAGGTTTGATCATCGTTCATATGATAACATAGCGGAAAAGAACAATGATCATGACAAGGTGTTTAGGCACAAGAACAAGAATTAAAACAAATGGGGATGTTCATTATATTAATAACAAACATCCACTAGACGTGTATACATTGAATCCCACGTCTAGTGCGACACACACTTTAGGTTTACATTGTGAATGAATGATATGATATAAAAACCTACGTCTATGTTTTCTTTATATACTAGAAAACATAGCTTACAAAGAAAGCTAAAGTAATAAAAAGACTCCAACGGCTTGTTCTTTTGCAACTTGTACTTTTTAGCCCTTGTCTTCTTATTTTGTTGTGTTTTGACTTATCAACTTAATAATTGGACCCAACAATCTTCCCCTAGTTGATGATGTCAAAACACTCTTCTTAAGCATGAATCCTTTGTATTTAGTACATGATCTCCAAGAAGCTTCCCCTTAAGTATAGCACATATTCTTCCCCTTTTTGACACATCAATAGGGAATATGTGAAAGTATGCAATCTTGAAAATTCTCCAAAAGTAGCTCTATGTAATGATTCTGAAGAAAAATAAATAAAGTAGTCTTGATGCAGAAGTAGAATACCACAAACCTATGTTCCATGTCTTGTTTATCCATGTGATGAAGAACTTATACCTGAAGAAAAATATAAGTAGACCTCGATCCCTTGTCAATATTCTCATCCTTTGTGAGACACTGAGCACGATAATGTAACTCCTTCAAGTGTTTATGACAAGTCTTCGTCACCAACTATGTAAGCACGAACAAGTTACCTTTAAAGTCAGTGGCTGGAAGTGCATGACTTTAAGATATGATAGAACACAAACTCGCGAAAATATTCTTCAATCACCAAACTTCCCATAAGAATTCTTCCCCTTAAGCTAACACTTCTTCATGATGAATTTGAATGAAATAACATTGTCATACCATATGTAAAAGTGTAATGCTGAATAACTCTTTTGCAAGGCTATCCCGATTACATAGTTTAAATATCCATCAAATTCCCACGAATAATTGCTAACTCGCTTTAAAATCATTAATCCTTTTTAAAAATATCCGAGCCATAAATATCATAATGATATTCTGAATTAAACGGAGATTCCATGTACCTTTTGTGTGTATTTTCCTCCTTTTTGTGTGCTCAAAACGTACTAGTTTTCTCAAACAGCAGCTATCCATGTGTTGTCCAATATCTCTTCTGTCCAATATCTTGGTCAGATGTATTGTCCAATATCGGACAATACGTGTCAGCGTTGAAGTACATATATCGGACGACACTGTCAACCTATCAGCGTTGACTTATTCCTGTCAGCGTCGAAACTCTTCCTGTCAGCGCTTGAATTACACACGTCAGCGCCAACCATAAATTCCTGTCAGCGTTCATTCTTTCACTTGTCAGCGTCTCATTTAAATCGTGTGAACATGTTAGACTTCAACCAATAGGAATTGAAGGTCCATGTGAACACAAAACTTGAATCGCTGAGCAGTTTACAAACCAATCAAAAACAAAGCCTCGTGTGAACACTTAACTCTCCACCAATAAGAAACGAAGGCTTATGGTAATACGATGTACTAGCACTCATGGGATCACAACATATACCGAATTAGGGTTTTGTTATATGGCCGTGTGAACATAGAGGTCTAGACCAATCAACATCAAGCAACCCGTGAATCCTTGGACTGCATTGGTTCGTCTTAGGTTACATCAGCAACTATTTATTCTAGGGTTTATATAAAACTCTAAAATCGAATCGTAGATCTAGGGTTTTGGATGAAACCCTAAAACTTTATCACCACCAATTCGTCATAAAACATCAGATCTTCCATTATATTCAATGATCTAGGGTTTTCAGAAACCCTAAATCATGATTTCATGTGAATATAAAAATCTGAAAATCACCTCTGCTGCCAACTTCGACGCTTAATAACTTTTGCCTGGGGATAAAACTCGACAATCCCTCCGGTGGATGTTTAGATCTATGTATGTAGAACACACATCTAAAATTTCGTGACGATCCAACGGTTAGATCAAAAGTTATGACCTTCTGAATACTGCTGCGCACACAAAAACGTCCAGAAAAATTCAATACGAATTTTTCTTCTTCACCATACACGAACACCTCGTCGGACCTAGATATCTAGAGCCTTAGGCTCTGATACCAATTGTTGAACCTATAGATCGTTCGACTCAATGGTTATGAACCATTATATCTAGGTTTGATCATCGTTCATATGATAACATAGCGGAAAAGAACAATGATCATGACAAGGTGTTTAGGCACAAGAACAAGAATTAAAACAAATGGGGATGTTCATTATATTAATAACAAACATCCACTAGACGTGTATACATTGAATCCCACGTCTAGTGCGACACACACTTTAGGTTTACATTGTGAATGAATGATATGATATAAAAACCTACGTCTATGTTTTCTTTATATACTAGAAAACATAGCTTACAAAGAAAGCTAAAGTAATAAAAAGACTCCAACGGCTTGTTCTTTTGCAACTTGTACTTTTTAGCCCTTGTCTTCTTATTTTGTTGTGTTTTGACTTATCAACTTAATAATTGGACCCAACAAGCCATTGCCGTGCCCTCACGCAATGCTAGAATAAAGTATCTAAGCATCACCAAAGTTCAATTTTATTAACCTTTATTGAAGAGTAAAAGACTTGCAACATACTACGAGAATGTGTAAAGACATAATGTATGATCTTCATCACCAAAAGGTGACTTTTAGGGTCAAAGAATAGAAACAAGTTAATGTCCCTTAGAGTAAACTTCGTCATCCTTGATTGTCATACATTCCATGCTAAGTGCAAAAACAAGATCATTGTTGGTACAAGTCACAATGCTAACACTACTCATACGTCCAAATTGTGTAATACTTTTTCTCCCCGCAATCCTAGTTATTATAAAAGGAAATGGGTTACTAGCATTTTTTATCTATTTGTCATGGATCACAAGTGTTATTTGAGTAGTTATTAGTCCGAAAGCAAAGTAGCACGATTTGATCAATAGTTAGCCGAAGGACAAAATCTTTTAAAACGGCTTCTCGTGTATCTCCTTAAGTTCATATCTTGGCATAACTCGTTTCACGATTTGAGACCTTTCTCGGACCGATATTTGGCATGTACTTCATACTTCAAATCTTGGGAAGACGTTCTCGAAATTATGGTCTTCTCTTCATATTTTGGAATTTCTTCACTTGACGTTTTTGAGAGATTCTTCATATAGGACCACGACTTCATCATTTTTCTTCAATCCTTACTTTGGATTTTGATATACAACGATCCGCCTCCTTTTCGGACTTGGATATATTTATCCTCATACCTTGTTAGGGTCTTTTTGGATAGACTTTCTCCATTCTTTAGGGGAGTAATTGCTTCTCGTCGTGTGTCTCGATCCTTCATATTGATTTAGGAATAATGATACTTCACATCATCTTCGGATCTTTAGCAAAAATAGAGCTCCTCATGCCTTGTTAGGGCCTTTTTGGATGATCGCCAATCTTCGCGTCCCGCTTCAATAAGTTATGCCTTGGCTATGAACTCTATTCAACCCCGAGCAACTTTTAAACGATCTTGCGCTAGAGGCTAAGTAACCTTTCAAATCGTACGACCTTACTTATTGCAATTATGTTTTATTCCTAATGCATTGATCTTATGGGAAGAAAAAGCCACAATTAAAAACATATGAGTTTTTGAAAGAACACTTTCATGTTCTACGTTTAGCATGATCACTTGTCTAACTCTATCATTTCTCGTTCTCCACTATATAAAGACCTCTAATTAAAGAGACTCGTGAATACTTAGCCATGCAAGTCAAAATTAAGCCAAATTTGGATTAGCTTTCATTAAGACTATATCAAATCAAAGTTTTGGGTTTTCAAGCCACCTATAGGATCTTGCACTTTCTTGGACTTTTTCAAGTTTAGAGAATGCGTTTTAAAGTTCCCTTGATAAGTGACTTTCTAGAATCAATTATAGGAACTTGCGAAAAGTTCTTGTTCTTAACTCGAATGAATTAAGACTTTCGCGTTTTAAAGCTCCCTATATAAAAGTCTAGCAAAACTTGAATTGAGCGGGTTAAGGAATGTAAATGGCTCCAAATGCCCATCAAGTCAAAAATTAACTCTTATTCTACCCATCGGAAAATATACATTCGTGTCTTAAAAACACTTATGAAAACTAAGAAAAATTTTAAAATTTGGCCATTTTTAGCCTTATTAGCAAAACAAAACATTGAAAGTTGGAAAACGTGAGGGCGTAGCAAAGCAAGTACCTATTCACCCCCCCATACTAAAAGTAAACATTGTCCTCAATGTTTCGAGTCTAAAGGTGGAGCACCCCGATACTAGAGACGAAGAGTCGAATGCTTAGGATCTAGCATGGAAAGGGTGATCAACAATATATCTAAAGCCGTTTATTAATTATGCTAAAAGATAATTGTTAGAACAATAAAGGATATGTCATGAAATCGTGAAAAACTTCTTCAAACGAACGATGGAGGCTCACGTAAACGAACACGAGAGTCTTCAATCGTAGATGATGATGATGATCTAGATAACACAATCACAAACAACCACGAGACAACGAGTTGGAAGGGTACAAGTCCCCTTATTAGTGAATAATAAGCCTAAAGGATAAGCATGGGATCTCCCCCACGAGGCACCTCGTTTTTGATTACCGAGTCATGAGCTCGACTCGATCCCCTCAATATGTGAATATTTAGGGAAATTCATGGTGTGGTCAATTTTTGATGGGGCTTACATGATAAACAAGGCCCAAAAAGCAACCGGTATAAAGGACTAAGTCCTTAGATGATGCAAAATACCGGGGTCGAAGATGGCGTTCTCGTTTCCATTGGAAAAACAAATTAACACCACTCCAACATGTGCCATAAACTCAAAGAGTTTGAAGAAAATAGAAGAGAAGTAGAAGGGTGAGACAATTGGTAAGACAAACGTTTGAGCTACTCGAGGTAGACTCGCACCAAGCAAATAGATATAGTTTCCATTTATTGCATCGGTGGAAGACCGAGATTTCCCTTTACATGAAATTCCGGGATCGAATATCTCGTCCTCGGTGGACAAGGATGAGGGAACATAAGGGGCTTCCCTCATACTAAAACCACACAAAACATCGTCAAAAGGAGTAGACGAGTTTGTAGCACTCAAAACACGGTGTGATGACGGAGTTAGATTTGTAGAAAAATCAATTAAATCACATTTAAGATCTTTTCCTTTTTTATCTTTTAAACTCTCCTTATGAAAACCCTTTTTGATTATGTCGAAAATATTCGGAGTTTCTAAGACGATGTTAGTCACACTAAAAATTCTCACATTTTGAAACCGTTTTGGTTTTGGTGGTGGCAAGTTCTCAAAACGTTTATCGACGAAGAAAACCTCCCCATTGGGGTCTACATATTCATCATCCGAAAGATCTTCCGTAGAAACCGGCAACTTATCAACACTTTTCAAGAATGAATGTTCGAGATGAGGCGAAGGATTTTTCGATTCAAGTATTGACGGTTTCTTCTTTGTAGGCTTTACACTCATAACCTCCACCGGCGGAGGAAATGGTAAATTGTTTTTGGAGACATTCCCTAAAACTCTTGGTGAAAATTCTTTGCAAATGACATTGGTCGAGTCACCATGGTTTAAAGTTGCAATAGAATAAACATGAGAAAGATTGGAGTTTTGTGTTGCATTGATGACAAATTCTTCTTCATTGAAACGAAGGGTGATTTTTCGAGCATGAACATCGATAAGTGCTCTTGATGTATCCAAAAATGAACGACCCAAAATGAGAGGAACTTTTCGATCGATGGGAATGTCTACAACGATAAAGTCCACGGGATAGTAAAACTTTCCGACTTTAACAAAAACGTCCTCGGCTACTCCACATGCCATGATCGTAGAATGATCGGCCATCTCGATGGACATGTTCGAAGGAGTAAGAGCCGGAAGCGAAAGCGATTTGAAAATCTCGAGAGGCATTAAATTAATACTAGCACCAAGATCGGCCAAGGCGTAGCATTCCTCCATATCTTGTATAGCACACGGAATCAAAAATTTACCGGGATCACCGACTTTTTGTGGTATGCGGCTAAGAAAAACCGATGAACAACTAGATGATTGTTGTAACTTCTCTTTGTTGTTAAGCATACTTTTGAAGTTTGCGGCGAATCGAGGCATCATGATTAAAGCATCGGCAAAACTTATATTAAAATGTAGATCACGAAACATTTTCATAAATAGCTCAAATTGATAATTGTTTCTTTCTTGTGCTTTCTCTTTGTTTCGTCTCGAAGGGTAAGGTAAAGGTGGTGTGGGTTGGTCATTAGGCAACGGCCTTGGAAACTCGGGTTCCACAATTGGTGTTGGTGTAACCGTAGGTGTGGTTTGAGCGGTACTTCGTGGGATTGTAATGTGCTCCTTTTCGGCCATCACCTCGGGTTCTTTCTCGATTTCCTTCTCCTTAGAAGTACTTGGACGAGAGATTGGTTCCTTGAAAGTTTTACCACTTCGTGTAGCAACAACCTTCAATTCTCCCCTCGGGTTGTTAATGGTATCACTAGGAAGACCACCCGAGGAAGAGGGCTTACACATGATTGCTTCAAACATCTTAGCCATTCGGTCCTCAAATTTTGATTGCCTAGCATCCGCTTTCAATAACTCTTGCTTAATTTCATGTTGTCCTAATTCCATCTTTTGTTGGTTTTGTTGAAGACGTTGGACATTTCCTTCCATTTTGTTTGCATGAGTTTTAAGTTCATTAGCAAGTTCATTTTTAAGCTCGTTTTTCAACTCGGACCTTAAGCTAATCATCTCACGTTGCATGTTATCAAATTTAGCATCATTTGCTTTTGCATAATCCAAAAATTCTCCTTGCAAATTTTTCGTGTGAGCATTTTGAAAACCTTGTGTAGTGTTTTGAAAATCACGGTTTTGGTTTTGATTAGAGATTTGTCCATTCCCACTTTGATAATTCCCTTTGTTGTAATTGCGTGTGTTGCCTTGGTAATTACCTTGGTTGTTGTTTCGATAATTATTAGCATTTTGGTTTGGTGGAGCTTGATTTTGGTGGGAACCTTGGCCGTTTTGGTTGTAAGTTCCCGTTGCTACATAAGCACTCGAAGTGTTACCATCCGCGGTAATGCACTCGGAAAGATCATGAGCTCCCCCACAAGATAAACAACTCTTAGCAACCGCTTTAACCGAAGCGGAATTGGAAGCTTCTTGAGCCTTCCAATGGGACATAAGATTAGCAAATCTATCAAAAAACCGATTTTCCTCATTAGCTTCATCATGTAAGGCATTAATGCTACGAGACGAATGTGACGAAGATGACGAACCCATATTGGCAACACTCGGTGTGTTACGAGGGCTATAAACCTTAGATCGATTCTCAATGATTTGTGAAGCCTCATTTGTCGTCTTGCACAAAAAATTACCACCCGCGGCGGCATTCAAATAATCTCGTTCATGATCATTAAGCCCATTATAAAAAGTATCAATTTGATGCAATTCCAAAAAATCATGGTGAGGACATTCATGTAACATTTCTTTAAATCGTTCCCATGCCATTGAAAAACTTTCATTGTTTCGTTGCACAAATCGTGAAATCTCATTTTTTAAGTGTGTTGTTTTCGATGGTGGAAAAAACTTGTTCACAAACTTAGACACGAGATCGGCCCATGTCAAAATCGAATTTGGCGGTTCTTTCTCGAGCCAAATTTTTGCGGGTCCATCCAACGAATATGGAAACAACATCATCTTAATGGCGTCATGCGGAACATCTTTAAATTTGCTAGTAGCGGTGAGACGGTTGAAATTCCTAATATGGTAATGCGGGTTGTCTTTCTCGTGACCTCGAAACTTGTTTGCTTGCAACATAGACATTAAACCCGTCTTAATCTCGAAATTCTCCGCAAGGATGGCGGGAATAACAATAGCCTCTCCAAAACCCTCGGTGGGTGCTTGTAGCAACTCCATCATAGTACGATTAGCCATGACGACTTCTTGTTCTACAATAGGTTCAACAATTGGAGGTTCTTCAACAATCAACGATCCTTGATTTGCTTGCTTTTGAAGACGTTTACGAGCTCGTTTAGCTTGATTACGAGTGATCATAAACTTCACGAAGAATGGGAGGTGAGCAAAGAAGATTCTTTTTGGTTGTTTTGTGAATTTTCAATTTTTTTGTGTTTTTGATGATATTTAATTTTTTGGATTTTGGTGTATCTTCGTAGACAACAATCTACAAAATCTCTCCTCGAATCAAACTCTTGATTAAAGAAGCCTCAAAGGAATGAAAACGATCACGTGGAGTGAACGCCTTCGAATGACTTTAGAACTTTGGTGAAAACCAAATTGTTCAAGAGGGTTTAATCACAAAGAAAACCAAGCAAATATAGTATACGTATTAATACTTTGGGCGGCAAAACCCTCGATTAGCCTTCAATCTCAAAATACTCACAAGCAAGCGGGGAAACGAGGCGGCGCGAAGCACTTAAGAGCCTTTTTCCTTAGGGTATATTTTATAATACCCGCCTTATACCCACATTATAGTTTGTATTTTTCAAAATCGAGCTTCACGAAAGTATTTATCTATTTTTGCCTTTTCTTTTTGTTTGAGATTCGAATACAATAATTAGGAGATCAAATCCCAATTAAGGTTGTGTTTTCACACTTTTGGAGATATTGTATTTTGATTGTGATACTTAATACAATATATTAATAATATTCACAAAGAAAAACCAAGAAAACCGATAATACGTGTTAAGGGAGTTCCACTTAACACAAATACTATTTATGGATAATATCAAAAACAAAAGCTTCCAAATTAAAGCACAACACACCTCCCCGGTAGCGGCGCCAAAAATGATTGTAGTGTTTTACTACTCTTTAGGAAAAGAGCGTAAATAGCGGTAAGTATCGAGTGATGATTTTAGGAAAAATCAACACTAATGACCCAATCACTTAAAAGAGAGGAGAAAAAGTTCGTTTCCCAAGGAGGTATATGTGTTGTGAATTAACTTGTGTGTATTTGAGATTAATATTGAGAAGATGAGAAGACGGTCTCGTGAAAATTACACTATGACGTAAAAAACGTAAACGTAAAGCCGTAGAAAAACTACCCAAATTAAAAAATATTAATACTAAGACCAAAAACAAAATCAATAATTAAAAAGACTAAAAAGAAGTCTAAAATAATATAAATAAAGACAAAAATCCAACAAAGATATTTTAAAACCTTTTATTAATTAAATATTTAATTTTAAATGCTAATTAAAGCCCTAAAATTAAATATAACTAATTAAAATGTCTAAAATATGATTTTATTGAACTAATACTTAACTTATATTATTATGAGACTAAAAAGTAATTTTCTAAAAATTAAAACCTATTAAAACTATTTTTAAAACTCTAAAAATGATTTAAAATGATTAAAAACTAATTAAACTTAAAATAATTATAAAAATAAATCTAAAAGCTATAAAAATATTCTAAAAATGGAAAAGGTCCTAATTAATGATAAAGAACCTAAGAAAAATGAAAAAGAAAGAAAAATAAAATTTTGAAATTTTAATATTAAAATAATATTAAAATAATGCTAAAAATAAAAAGTTACTAAAATTAATTCTAAAAATTTTATAAAAACTTAAAATATTCTAACTAAGAGAAAAACACAAATTTAAGCTCCTAAACCTTTTTTAATAATTTTATAAAATTTTTTAAAGTTTATGAAAAACCTTAAAATATTATAAAATTAAAAATTATAGTTTTTAAAACCAAAACTAAATGTAAACCTCAAATTATATATTAAAAAGCTAAAAACTATTTTTCCTAAAAATTAAAACTATTTTTACTATTTTTTAATGACTTTATAAAAAACGTATATTAAATAAATCCTAGAAAACAATTAAATAAACGGAAAAATATAAAACTTGGCTAGAAAAATCACAAATCCTAATAAGATTCTAGGAAAAATCAAAATAAGCAAGATTGCTTAACAAATAAGCTAGAAAAACGATAAATAAGCCACGGCTTATTAAATAAGCACAAAGTGAAAAACAGGTTAACTTAATAACCTTTGCACCCTTAGTCAGTAAAAGACCCAAGGGCGCAATGGTTAAGGATGATGTGTGTGAGTGTGGAGACCAGGGTTCGAGTCTTAGCAACCCCTTTTTGCACGTTTTTTATTTTTTTTTATTTTTTTCTTTTTCCAACCAACTCAGACACTTAAACAAACTTAATTCCAATCCCAAATCACTTTTTAGCCAAGATTAAGTCCAAATTGAGGACCAAAATGTGTCCAGGTACCTTAGAGTTTCTGATGAACAATGCTTAGTGCACACTTGTGCACTTTTGATGCCAAGAGGACTTGGCAAATGCTTGTTTGATGGTGATTTTGGAACAATTGGGGCACCCTTGTGCTTATTTAAGCACAAGGAGTCAATGGCAGTCAAGAAACAATCAACTAGTACACACAAATGATCAAACAAAGCACATAAGGGCCATGTTAAGTTTCTGATGCAAAACCTAGGGTCTAGTGGACTGAATGAGCTATCAAATGCACACTAGTGAACTTCAAGGCCTCAAGTTTAGCATACACAATCACCAATAGGTACTAAAGCAATAGCAATAACTCCAATAGCCTAACTCTTAACAGAAAACAAATCCAAAGCTCATAAGTTCATGTCATACAAGCAGATTTGGGCATAAGCAGATTTTAGCTATGTTTTCCTTTTTTAACACACCAAATGGCTTCAAACTTGTTCAAATATACTTAACAACTAATTCAAAACCTATCTTAACCAATTCCAGTAACTCTTAACACTTTTTAAAAGCTCAAATCAAATCCTTACCCTGCTAAACCAAGGATCCAAACACCCCTTTTATATTTTGAAAACGTTTTAAACAAACCAAAACACTACCAAACTGATTCTAATCCTTCAAATCATGTATCACATCATTCAAGAACTCAAATCATACAGCCATCACCAACAAATATCATCAAATCAAGCAGATCACATAAGCTATCACTTTCTGAGATTTTTCAAGAGTAAAAAGAAATTACCTCAAGGGCTTACATCCAAGCCCTTGGTGGATGCAAATCCACTTCCTTATGCACCCGGGTGCATGCAGATCAAAAATCAACTCAATCCACCACCTGCTCAAATCAAAACAAAAGAAGAACACACAAAACACAAGCAATAATATATATTTCAGATTTTTGTTTTCTTCTTTTTAAAACCTTCCAGAAACTTTTCAAAACTACTTAACACGTTTTAATAACCTAATATCACTAACAAATGACACTTCTTAACATCAAACACCCTGGAACAGATTTCTCCAAAATTCTTTCAAATTTCAGAAAACCTTTGAAATATTTTGAAACCTCAAAATCACTTAACCAAATTAAGAATGGAACTCAGAATCAAGCTTTCACACTTCACACAACTTTTAAAAACAATAAAAAGGCATTACACTTGAATAAATCAAAAACCAAACTTTTATTTCTTTAAAAAGGAATTACAAGGAGAAAAGCTTGAAACTGGAACAAAGGATCATCCACAGGTTGGAGTCTCTTTATATAGTAGTCTAATGAACATACTAGAAGCTTAAAATCAAAACCCTAATCAGTAGAAATTCCCAAATTTGCCCCTAAAGCTTCTAGACGATTTTTGGTGATGAGCTGTCCACATTTGATCCTGGACGTTTGTTTTTGCTTTGAGAGTAAGCAAATAACCTTGGTGGTTGATTTGGGACACGTCATAGTGCTTGGAGCCCAAGGTGTGATGTGATTGGTGGAATGGAGAAAAGGGGGTAGGGTCCACAGTGAGTGGTTTGAGGATTTTAGGAGTGGGATGGGTTTTGGTGGGTGTGAATCAAGTGTGTGCAGGTTTAATTGAGTTTTACCCAAGGTTAAGTGGAGGTAAATTCTGGGTGGGGGTGAAAGTGAATAGTTACCCCTTTGATCCGATTTTGGGGGAAAAAAGGTGTTAGGCGCCCTTTTCAGTTTAAATGTTTCAGCTTAACATCTTTGGTCCTTGTCCTTTGGTTTTTTTGGCAAATAAAGTTTTCCAGCCCTAAAACACGACTTGCTTTGTAAATAACTTTCCCCACTTGTCATATTTGGCACAAAACTTTTCCAATAAGTTTCAAAGGATTAATTTTGCCATTTTGTGATTTTTAAAGGGCTGATCTTGGACTTCTTTGATCTTCAAAGGTCTTCAATGCTTCTTAATCTTCATGAGGGACCATAATTGGCAATTTGAAATTGTTGAGGGACTATTCTTGCCATTTCTTCAAAGTTGAAGGACCTTTTTGCAATTTTGACAAACTTAAGGGACCAAACTTGTAATTATTAATATACAAGGGTTTTAAGTGTCATTTCTTCATTAATGGAGGATCAATCTTGTTTTGTCTTCAAGTCTTCAAGGGTATTTGATGAAAATTCCATGATTAGGGCCCGGTTCTTTGTACGGCTTCGTTTCTCGTGTTCGTTTTTCCTTGTATCTTGTGATCTTTTGTCTTTTTCACGATATCCATACCTAAAATACACAAGTAAACAAACACAAGCATATATATATGGTATTTTATGACATTTTAATGCATTTAAAGCCCGAAAAGAACGATGAGATCATGTATAAATGCCATCTCATCAGTCATATAGTTCGGGTTTTATCGGTTTTTACTTGTATTAGGTACTTATACATCAGTATATGACTTTTAAAAACTTTACATTAGACGGGTTTAGTCGTCTAAGTTTTAATTGGCGAAAACATTAATTTTACGGTAATAGCCGAAAAAGTCGTAAAAATCATGTTTATAGTTTTTGTAACTTATAAATCTTATTCAACTACCATTTTATAAATTGTCCATTTATTTAACCTTATAAATATTTATATAAATGAAATTTATAAGTTAGTAGGTTTTAATTCACATTTTATACTATATTAGTTTGAGTGCTTATATAATACTATTAAACATTAATTCTTCAAAATCTGATTTTTAGTTTCATCTTCACCATTTTTATCATATCTTGAGTTCTATAAGGAGATAGAAGCTCATTTTTGGATGACATAAACTTCATATTATGTGCTACAAATAAGTTAGTTATAGCTACTGCTCAGTCCATGTCTAACTATCCTTAACAGTCCCTAAAAAACAGACTATTCAGATTGGTACACTAATCTTGTTTTGATCATATCTCACTCATTTTGATGATTCCATTGCATGGCCAACTCTCACATGTGTATGACATCTAAAACTTACTGTAAATGGATTCCACCATGCAAGTTTATCAGTTCATAACTTGGTTACTTACTGTTTTTATACACCCAACAATTTAAGCAAGATTTTAGCCTTGTTTCTTATGGTTTTTCATCTTTTTAATCATATTTATCAACACTTCATCCCCACATAACATTTTTATCATCATATATTCATCATATACATATACAATAAGAAATAAAATACATGATTACATAATCAAAATAACAAGAGGATGGGAAGAACAATCTTTATACCACCAAGATTGTGTAGGTATTTGATAGGTGTGTAAACACCCATCCTTTTTACCACTTAATTACAATAATAACCGGGCCAAAACGTGTATTTTATGTCTTTTATGTCGGAATTATGTGTGGTTTGTGTTTTTGTTGTGATTTAGGACGAAAAGGTGAAAAGTGGAGAAAACACGGGCATTTACGGGCTTTTATTGAAGAAAAAGATGAAAGATGAAGTCAAAAAGTCAAGAGTGCAAAACGAACGGAAGTCCAAGACCAATTCTGAAGATTTATCGAAGAAAAAAGTCAAAAGACGGAAGTTTACTAAAAGCCGAAGAACTCAAGTCTTAATTATTGAAGAATTTAAAAGACGAGTTTAAAGAAATCCCGAGCCAAAAGTCATTAAAGTCCAAGATTAACAAAAGATTAAGAAGGGAAGGACTTAATGGTGCAATTAAGAAGAAAGGAAGGAGGGGAGGAAGCTTCCTCTAACCATCTCCCTAATCCACTATAAATAGGATCATCTAGTTTCATTTTTTCTTTGTTGGCTAGAGTGACACTAGTTCTTCCACCTTTTAATTACTTGCACATTTACTTTATTGCACATTTAAATACCTTGTCTTGCACTTTTAATACCTTTAATTTCCAAGTAAGTGTTCTTTAATTTTCTTGTTTTAATATCTTACTCTACCTTTCTTTCTATTCGTTTCTATTTGTTTACATGCTTATTGTCTTGCTTATTTGATTAAAGGTTATGTTTTTGTGCTTTTGATTGTTTTAGATCATTGATTTTTATAGCTTATTGTGTTTATTTTTAAGTTTATAAAGTTTTTTTACAAAAGTTATTTTTATATAAAAGTTTGTTTTTCGTAAACCTTTTTCTTTTCGTGTTTCAAAAGTATTTAAATTTCAGCTTATTAGTTTTTCTTATATTTGTTTTGCTTAGGATTTTAGGTGTGAGCTTATTTGGCTTATAGCTTATTAGTTTAGCTTAATTTGTGCTTTTTTCTACTGTATTCCGATCTAGTGATCGGATAAGGGTTTCACATTCCGACCATAGCTCCTTGGCTTGGTCGGAAAAGGGTTTACAACATTCTGATCAAAGGTAGTTTGGTATTCCGATCAGGGTGATTTGTGGTATTCCGATTAGGAGTTGTGACTGCATTCCGATTGGAAGTCCATTCCCCATTCCGATCAGAGGTGTTCGTTTGGTTATTCCGATTAGGATAGGTGACATATTCCGATCAGGGGTTCCGAACAGCATTCCGACCAAGGTCCACTCCATATTTCGATCAGGATTTGTTTGGTTATTCCGATCTGAAAAAGTGACATATTCCGATCTGGTGTTCCGATCACATTCCGATCAGGAGGTAAGTGCATTCCGATCGGAATGCATTCCGATGGTAGGGTTAATTTCTATTTTGTCTTGTTTAATTTTAACGTTCTCATTTTAATATTTTGTCCAATTTTAATTTTCGTCAAGCTTTTATTTTTAGTTATTTAATTAATTTACTTTTCAAAGTTTAAATTTTGCATCTTCCTTTTATTTTAACGTCATTTTACTTTACGTCATTTACATTTACGTCTTTGCATTTTTAATTATACTACAACGACACACTTTTGTTTCACCAAAGAACGACTGAGTCTAATATAAAGATTTTTACTAGTTGAAAAAAGTTCGTTTTCTCGGTATCTTCTCGAATTGATTTCCGGTTAATTGTGTGAGATTAGTTGTTCTTGGTGAAAATAATATTTTTGGTTTTGGTAAAATAAATGTGCAAGACTTTAAAATAAAGGACGAGTAATTAAAACTACAACTAAGTGAAACGTAAACGGTGCAATATTTAAAACTTGGAAAGTAAATGACGAGAAATTAAAGGACGTAAAATTAAAACTTAGCGAAAAGTAAATCGACAATTAAATAAATAAAAATACAAAACGAAATTAAAATAAACTAAAAGTAAAACGAGTAAAGTGCGGAAAAACGAACAAGCTTAATACTAAAACAAAACAAAACAATCCATCGGAATACCCCCGATCGGAATCCATAAGGATCCGATCGGAATGTCCCCGTCGGAAAGTACAAATCGGAATGAGTAAAAACAAGCATGATCGGAATATTAAAAAGGGACATGATCAGAATGTAGCTAAAAATGGTGCAATCGGAATGTTAAAAGGGGAACAGATCGGAGTAACGTAAAATGCATGTAATCGGAATAAGGAAAAACAAAGCACAATCGGAATAAGCAAAACATGCTGAATCGGAATATAGTAAAAATGCTACTAATCGGAATATAACAAAAGCCTATAATCGGAATAACTGAAATAACCACAATCGGAATGTTTATAAAATGTTTCAGATCGGAATGTAAGGGAAAAGGGACCAATCGGAATGTTTTCAAAACCCTTTTCCGATCAACAGATCGGAAAAAGGGGTGCTGGTCGGAAAGTTAAGATCAGAAAAGGGTTTACCTTTTCCGATTAACAAGGGATTCGAAATAAGCAAGTAATAAGCTATTGAAATAAGCTCAAACTAAAATTAGAACGAATCTAAAGTGAGATGAACTCAATAAGCATGAATAACAACTTATCAAAACTTTAAATAAACAAACTTTTAAAATCAAACTATAAAAAGATGAACTTTTAAGCACGAAAACATTAATGAACAACACGGATCAAATGTAAATCGCACCAAAAGCAAACAAGAATCAAGAAAGGAAGATGAGAGATTAAGACAAGAAAAGCTTGATCAAAGGTAAAGAAGATTTAAGATAACAAAATTAAAAACACTTACTTGAATTAAAGGAAAGAAATTAAAGGTGCAAATACAATAAAAATAACAAGGAATGAAAAATGGTGGAAGGGGTGGTTTGTCAAGCCACCCAACAACATGAAAATGAAACTAGGATCATCTATATATAGGGGTGATTAGGGAGGAACTTAGGAAGCTTCCTCCCTCTTTCCTCTTTGCCTTAATTGCACACTTAAGTCCTTTTCTTCGTTATCTTTTGTTAATCTTGGACTTTGTCTTGGGATTTCTTTAACTCGTCTTGATTTTTCTTTATAAATAAGACTCGAGTTCTTCGGCTTTTTAGTAAACTTCTGTCCTTTGACTTTTTCTTCGATAAATCTTCAGAATTGGTCTTGGACTTCCGTTCTTTTTCCACTCTTGATCTTTCGACTTCATCTTTCGTCTTTTTCTTTGATAAAAGCCTGTGAATGCCGTGTTTTCTCCACTTTTCACCTTTTCGTCCTAAATCACAACAAAAACACAAACCACGCATAATTCCGACATAAATGACATAAAATACACGTTTTGGATCGGTTATTATTGCAATTAAGTGGTAAAAAGGATGGGTGTTTTCACACCTATCAAATCCCCTACACTTAACCATTGCAATGTCCTCATGCAATGCATTAGTTACAAAGCAAGTTTACACTTTTCATCATAATCAATCCACGTTGGCCTTTATTAAAGAGATAGAAAATTATAAACATTCAAAGTAAAGAAATTAAAAAACATACCTTGGGTTTTGGAAATGTCGTGACTGATCATCATCCTCAAGTTTTCACTTTCTCCAAACCAAGCTTAAAAACGAGATCATTGTTATTATAAGTTAGCAAACTAACAAGAACTCATGTGGGCCAATTATTCACTTAGACTCCCTTTTTCCTAGGTGTATCTCTTTTATTTTATTGTTGTCTTGAATGATCACGAGGAAGAATTTTTGACTTATTTCGATAGTTATTTAGTCCGAAAATAAAGTGAACGATTTAATCAATAGTTAGCTAAAGGACAAAATCTTTTAAAACTGCTTCTCGAGACCTCATAAAGTTCATATCTTGGCATAACTCGCTTCGCGATTTGAGACCTTTCTCGGACCGATATTTGGCAGCGACTTCATACTTCAAATCTTGAGAGACGTTCATGAAATAATGGTCTTCTCTTCATAATAGGAATTTCTTCACTTGAAATTTTGAGAGATTCATACTTGGACCACGACTTCTTCATTTTTCTCCAATCTTTATTTTGGACTTTGATATACAACGATCCGCCTCCTTTTAGGACTTGGATCTATTTATCCTCATACCTTGTTAGGGCCTTTTTGGATAGACTTCTCCATGATCTTTAGGGGAGTATTTGCTTTTCGTCGTGTGTCTCGATCCTTCATATTGATTTTCGATAAATGATTCTTCACATCACTTTTGGATCTTTAGCAACAAAATGTAGCCCTCATGCCTTGTTAGGGCCTTTTCGGACTCGTCAATCTTCGCATCCCGCTTCAATAAGTTATGCCTTGGCTATGAACTCTAATCCGTACCGAGCAACTTTTAAACGATCTTGGGCTAGAAGCTAAGTAACTTTTCAAATCGTACAACCTTATTTTTTACAGATAAATTTATTAACAAGCGATGGGAGAATGGGCTTATAATTAACTCACATAAATTCACGAAAGAATACCGAACTTATAATTGACTCTATCATCTCTCGTTCTCCACAGTTTAAAATCTCAAGGAATGAGACTCGTGGATGCTTAGCCTATTAAATCAAAGTTTTGGGTTTT
Source organism: Glebionis coronaria (assembly GCA_025667525.1). Lineage (NCBI taxonomy): Eukaryota > Viridiplantae > Streptophyta > Magnoliopsida > Asterales > Asteraceae > Glebionis > Glebionis coronaria. The sequence continues at coordinate 58,457,861 of CM046875.1, read as the reverse complement.
CGAGTCATCTATAGGATCTTGCAAATTCTTAGACTTTTTTTAGTTTTAGAAATCGCATTTTAAAGTTCCCTTGATAAACGACTCTCTAGGATCAATTATAGGAACTTGCGAAAAGTTCTTGTTCTTATCCCGTGAGAGTTAAGACTTTCGCGTTTTATAGCTCCCTATATAAAAGCCTAGCAAAACTTGACTTAAACAAGTTAAGGATACTAGCTAGAGTAACTTAGATAAGTAAACTCGGGTTGAGTCAAAAGATTCACAACGTTTGAAAATTAAAAACACTTTATTGAAAATTTATTCTAATAAGGAAAGAAAATAACTATACAAAAGGAAAAACTAATAGGCCAAAATAGATCAAAATTTTTGAAAAATGTCGAAAATTTTATTTTCGGGTTAAAATGAGGACAAATACAAGGAAAAGAACCACTTAACTTCGATAGAAGTCCCCCTACACTTAATATAAACATTGTCCTCAATGTTTAAGCATGTGGGAGTAAACTCCCCTACACTTAGGACATTGTGCACGTTGTTTAAATCTTGCGAAGGGAAAGACAACTAAAGAGATTCCTATTTTAACATTGAGAAAATATGAAATAGTGAATCGAAAAGAGTTTAGGATAGAACCGGGAAGAAGGGAACACGGAATCACGGTTCGTTAAAAGTCATCAAGAGTGTGTCTTTGAAGCTCTAATCCCTACACATGATAAGAAAGAAAGCAAGAAACACCACGGGGCTCCCCCTACACTTATGGTGAAAATAGATAGATAATTGGGTTGCCTCCCAAAAAGCGCTTGTTTTTGTTAACCGAGTCACGAGCCTGACTCGTCCCCGAATTAAATGGTCCATGGGGAAGCCTCGAATGCAATACCGGGATCAAAGACCTTGTCCTCGTTCCCGGTTGACATCAACAAAGGAGAGGCGGGGGGATAAGTCTTGAAAGGGAGAAAGGTCCTTTCGACATACGAAAAGTATGTGAATTCAAGATCCACGGGAGGTGGGGTGGGTAAAGTAAGCACATTGTCCTCCCCCAAAGACAATGGATGCTGAGCAAACGGCAAAGCCGTAATGGTATCAATCATAGCATAATCAATGTCACCTCCCGGGTCAAAGCACTCATCCTCCGTAATAGTGGCCAAAGGGGAGGATGAAAAGTGCTCAGGAGGGGGACTTGGGACAATATTTTCCTGCAGCAAATTATCAAAAATAATGTCCCCCTCCGTGTCAGAGTCATCAATACCTGGAGGGATGGAGTGGATGTCGATTTCTTCTAGCAATGGGTCATTATCTTCAACGGGAGGAATAGATGGGGGTAAAGACTTGGAAAGAGGAGGAGAAGTCAACGCTTCGATTTGAGCAATAAGAAGGTGCACTTTCCGTAATCTATCGCGAAGAAGCACGTCTTCCACCTTATCCACAAGATCATGTTCTTCGGTGAACTTCTCGTAAATCGGAGAGAATAAATCGTCATCACCCGCATCTCCCGGTGGAGATTGAGAAATTTCAAAAGTGAAATTCTCATAGCTTGGAGAAAAATCGTCATCACTAGGATCGACCTCTTCCGTAAGAGCAACGTCGTCCTCAGGCTCCATAGCAGGTAAGTCACAAACCTCATCATCCAATACTTTGTCGAGACTAACATCACTAAGCTCATTCAACGAATCTAGATCTTTAGATGCAGTAGGAACATCGACAGTAGGAGCAGCAACTTCAGAAGATTGGTTGAAGGTGTAGACATAATCGTCGTCATCATCATCATAATAGATGGGACGAGTCCAGTTAGGAGTGACGTAGTCGGCTAACTCTTCCTTGATAACCTCCACATCTTTAAGAAGCTCATGCAGCAACTTTTGTTGTTCATCGCCCCGAGTATGTTAAATTTCACTAATTCTATCCCACGCTGTAATTAAACATTTTGGTGTAGAAAAGAAGGGAAAACGACTAAATTGGCTCAAAAAGGTGTCGGTGGTTTTCAAGGTTTCGTCCACATCAAGCAACGGTTGCCTTTCCTGATGTAAGTCAGCTTGAAGTTGAGCTATACTTTCTAGAATGTCATTCAAAGAAGTGAGTTGTTGATCAAGACTAGTTTGCTGAGAGGATTGATAATTGAGGGTGTGATTTGGGGGCTCCTGGTTATAGACACTAGGATGATAGCACGGTACTTTCTCAAAGATTTGCGACGGATCACAAAAAGAAGCATCGTGAGGGCCCCCACAAATATAGCACCATGGGTATGGAGAAAAACTGGGTGCCTCTTGTGGATAGCTATTATCATTTTCATAATTGTACCCCGGTTCTTGCCCGTGTCGATACGGGTATTGGACCGGGCACGAAACATGCCAATGAGAATCGCTTCCACAATAGATGCACGGGGGAACAGGAGGAGGTGGGTTCAAAGAGGACGAATTAGTCGAGTTGCACAAAGGACAAAATCTGAATAGGAATTGTGTATTGTCGAGATCGTTTCCACACCGCTCACATGTACACCATTGACAAGAGTTGTTCCCAGATAATTGTTTCCCACACCGGACGCAATGGACATAAAAATCCATAAAGAAAGATAGATAAGCAAGAAGAATATTTTTGGTGCAAAACTGTGAAAAAGAAATGCTTTTTATGATTTTTCAAATGTTTTTGGATTTTTGAAAATTTTTGGACACGAAAAATAACGTTCAGGAGTGAACGGATCCCAAAAGCCAACGCGTCTCTCACAAAAAAACGTTAATCTTCACGAAAAGAGCCGGCAGCGGCGCCATTTTAATATAAAGATTTTTACTAGTTGAAAAAAGTTCGTTTTCTCGGTATCTTCTCGAATTGATTTCCGGTTAATTGTGTGAGATTAGTTGTTCTTGGTGAAAATAATATTTTTGGTTTTGGTAAAATAAATGTGCAAGACTTTAAAATAAAGGACGAGTAATTAAAACTACAACTAAGTGAAACGTAAACGGTGCAATATTTAAAACTTGGAAAGTAAATGACGAGAAATTAAATGACGTAAAATTAAAACTTAGCGAAAAGTAAATCGACAATTAAATAAATAAAAATACAAAACGAAATTAAAATGAACTAAAAGTAAAACAAGTAAATTGCGGAAAAACGAACAAGCTTAATACTAAAACAAAACAAAACAATCCATCGGAATACCCCCGATCGGAATCCATAAGGATCCGATCGGAATGTCCCCGTCGGAAAGTACAAATCGGAATGAGTAAAAACAAGCATGATCGGAATATTAAAAAGGGACATGATCGGAATGTAGCTAAAAATGGTGCAATCGGAATGTTAAAAGGGGAACAGATCGGAATAACGTAAAATGCATGTAATCGGAATAAGGAAAAACAAACCACAATCGGAATAAGCAAAACATGCTGAATCGGAATATAGTAAAAATGCTACTAATCGGAATATAACAAAAGCCTATAATCGGAATAACTGAAAATAACCACAATCGGAATGTTTATAAAATGTTTCAGATCGGAATGTAAGGGAAAAGGGACCAATCGGAATGTTTTCAAAACCCTTTTCCGATCAACAGATCGGAAAAAGGGGTGCTGGTCGGAAAGTTAAGATCGGAAAAGGGTTTACCTTTTCCGATTAACAAGGGATTCGAAATAAGCAAGTAATAAGCTATTGAAATAAGATCAAACTAAAATTAGAACGAATCTAAAGTGAGATGAACTCAATAAGCATGAATAACAACTTATCAAAACTTTAAATAAACAAACTTTTAAAATCCAACTATAAAAAGATGAACTTTTAAGCACGAAAACATTAATGAACAACACGGATCAAATGTAAATCGCACCAAAAGCAAACAAGAATCAAGAAAGGAAGATGAGAGATTAAGACAAGAAAAGCTTGATCAAAGGTAAAGAAGATTTAAGATAACAAAATTAAAAACACTTACTTGAATTAAAGGAAAGAAATTAAAGGTGCAAATACAATAAAAATAACAAGGAATGAAAAATGGTGGAAGGGGTGGTTTGTCAAGCCACCCAACAACATGAAAATGAAACTAGGATCATCTATATATAGGGGTGATTAGGGAGGAGCTTAGGAAGCTTCCTCCCTCTTTCCTCTTTGCCTTAATTGCACACTTAAGTCCTTTTCTTCTTTATCTTTTGTTAATCTTGGACTTTGTCTTGGGATTTCTTTAACTCATCTTGATTTTTCTTTATAAATAAGACTCGAGTTCTTCGGCTTTTTAGTAAACTTCCGTCCTTTGACTTTTTCTTCGATAAATCTTCAGAATTGGTCTTGGACTTCCGTTCTTTTTCCACTCTTGATCTTTCGACTTCATCTTTCGTCTTTTTCTTCGATAAAAGCCTGTGAATGCCGTGTTTTCTCCACTTTTCACCTTTTCGTCCTAAATCACAACAAAAACACAAACCACGCATAATTCCGACATAAATGGCATAAAATACACGTTTTGGCTCGGTTATTATTGCAATTAAGTGGTAAAAAGGATGGGTGTTTTCACACCTATCAGAGTCGCACATTAAACTCCTTTTTCAATTCGAAGAGATTGGTTCAACGATATTTTTAACTAAGTAAAATCTAGTCATTAAAATGGCGCCGCTGTCGGCTCTTTTTGTAAAGATTAACGGTTTTCTGTGAGAGACGCGTTGCTTTTTGGGATCCGTTCACTTGTGAGCGTTATTTTCTTGCACAAAAATTTCAAAAATCCATTAAAATTAAAAATTGATAAAAATCCATAAAAATTAAAAATTTTAAAAATCCAAAAAGATTTAATTTTTATTGTGTGTATATTTTGTCTTTGTGTTTGGTATTGTTTTCTTTTGTCTTTGTAGGTGTATGCGTACTAGATCTTCTAATTATCAAGAGCCCGAGACTCGAGAAGATTTAAGTATGTCCGGTGTTAACAACAATAATAATCCACCGCACCTCAACAATAACAACAATGTTCTTCCACAGCCCGATCTTCGGACAATGGAGGAGCTTTGTCAACCTACCATGTTTGGATGAGGAGGACCGATTGCGCCGATGCAAATCACGGCTCCGGAGTTTTCGTTGAAGCACTACATGATTCAGCAAGTGCAAACTAATCCATTCACCGGAATGCCTGATGATGATGCCAACAAACACCTCGACAAGTTCATTACAATCACCCAAAGCATGAAGTTGCCCGGTGCCACAATGGATGTTCTTCCCTACAACTCTTTCCACATACTTTATCACATCACGCCGAGAAATGGTTTGATCGTCTCCCGAAGAATTCTATTCATACTTGGGATGACATGACTCAACGCTTTTTGTCGCGCTACTTTCCACCATCCATGGTCACGAGCCTTCACAATCAAATCAACGGTTTCATGCAAGACCCTGATGAATCTCTTTTTGATGCTTGGGAAAGATATAATGTCTTGATTGATCGTTGTTCAAACCACAACATGCTCCCTGTGACCTTAATAGATACTTTCTACAACGGATTGACTTTTCGTGATCGTGATACGATTAATGCAGCTGCCGATGGCACATTTATGAAAAGGAGACCCGAGGAGTGTAGACAGCTTATTGAGAACATGACTACTCACCAAAAAAACTGGGATTCCTCTGCTTCTTCAAGGAACAACCCGAGAGTCAATGTTTCTTCTACTTCAGCAAACCCTGATATGACCGAACTCACCCGCATGATGACTGAAATGAGCAAAAGTATCTTGCTTCTCGCTTCAAACCTATAACAACAACAACAACAAGTTAAAGCGGTTGCACCTTCTTGTGAAACATGCGGCGGTCCTCACTCATACACCGATTGTCCTTCTACACAAGGAAATCCGGAAAATGTGTATGTAGCTTATGGTAATTATTCACCGGAAAATTACCAAGCTAGACAACAAGGGGATAGAAATCTGCTGAGTTACCGATCTAACAACTACCTTTCACCTGGTTTTTCTCCTCATAACCAAAACCCTGCCAACAACTACACTAGAAGCAACCAAATCCCACCAAGAGCTTCTAATCCTTATCACCCACCCGCCCAACAAGCCCCACCCATTAACCCCGATGTTGAAGCCATAATGAGAACCCAAGGTGAGCAAATAGAGAATCTGCATAGTCAAATTATCAATCTTAAAGGAGATATTACCAAGCAAGGAAATGAGATAAGATCCGAGCTTCGAGATAATATCCAATCTTCCTTCAGCAATCAAACAAATGATTTGAAGAATATGCTTGCTAGTTTCTTGCCCGCCGCTCAACCTTCTACTTCGAGTTCTCTACCTTCAAACACCGTCACCAATCCGCGCGCAAATGTGAGTGCTATTATTACCCGTAGTGGAGTCACCATCGTAGGACCACCGATCCCGCCCCCATCATCTACACCTCCTCCACCACCATTTATCCCTACTCCTCTTACATCTAGTATTAGTGCACCATTACCGTCTCCGCCTCGTCATGACGATGTACCTAGGAAGGAACCTTCAACATCTCAACCTTTACCACCTTCACCTTCACCACCTAAACCCAATATCCCATATCCTTCTCGCTTAGGCAAGACCAACGAGCTAACCAAGAATGATTGTCAAGTGCAAAGCTATGTGAAGATGCTCTCTCAAATGAACATCAACATTAGCCTTGTTGAAGCACTTGTCCACATGCCGAAATTTGTCAAATCATTCAAGGAATTGCTTAACAAAAAGGAGAAGTTGATTGAGCTCGCCAACACACGATTAAATGAAAACTGCTCTGCAGTTATTCTTAAAGAACTTCCGGAAAAGCTTGGAGATCCCGCTCGTTTTGTGTTGCCTTGCATCTTTAACAAAACTGAAGAATTTACTGCCCTAGCTGATCTCGGGGCCAGTATTAATCTTATGCCTTTGAGTGTTTGGAAAACAGTATCATTACCCGACCTCACTCCCACAAAGATGACTCTTGAACTTGCAAATCGTACTCTCGCTTACCCCGTTGGTATAGCCGAAAACGTGTTCATTAAAGTTGGCACATTCACTTTCCCGGTCGACTTTGTCGTTGTTGATTATGAAATGGACCCTCGTATTCCTTTAATACTTGGTCGGCCATTCTTGAGAACCAGACGAGCTTTAGTTGATGTTGCCGAAGGTGAGTTAATCTTAAGAGTCGGGAATGATTCACAAGTTTTCAAAATAGGGAAGCTTACAAGCAAATCTTTTGGGCGAAAATCAGTGAGTATGATTAATGTGCTCGATGATTTTGTCGTCTACAACAATCCACTATTCGACTCTAGCATTGATAATCCACTCTTTCATTATGATGTGGATGATTCTCTATCCAATTTGGACGCTTCTCCCATTTATGATTCTCCACCGGTCTTTGATGCTTATGATGATGAGTCTAGCTAAGATTCGGATGATTATGATGACCTTACCTCTGAGTATCCCGACCTGCCCACGTATGATGACTTCGATGAGGCTGATACTCTTTCGAGCGATTCTTCACATGATGAAGATCCTCCGCCATCACTCGATCCTACTTTGGACGATTACTCATTTGAGGAAGACTTCTCTACGTTTCTCAACACTTACTTCCCTCATGAGAGTGATGCTCCTCCTTATGATTTTGAAGATTATCGTCTTGATCTGATAATTGTCTTTTTGACACCCTGTATAAAAATTATCGTTGTACCAATCTCTTCGAATTGAATAACTTGTGTTTAATGTGTGACTCAGTTTTATTTTGGTGGAACGAAAAGTTTGTCGTTGTAGTATATTTAAAGTGCAAAACAATTAAAATTGAATGTGCGTTAAAAATAAAATGGCGTGAAAATAAATGTGCGTTGAAATAAATCTAAATCTAATAAAGGTGCGATATTTAAAAACGTGACAGAAAGTAAAATAATTAAATGACTTAAATATAAAACGTGACGAGAATTAAAATTAAACAAGTATTAAAATGAGAATGCAAAAATTAAACAAGACAAAATACTCAAACAAACAAGTCCAATCGGAATATATTCCGATCAGAACACTATCGGAATAAAGCACTTACCCCCGATCGGAATGATGATCGGAATACCCAACTCACCTTGATCAGAATGTTGCTTAACAACCTGATCGGAATAAACAAAGAACCCTTGTCGGAATGCCTAACGCACCTCGATCGGAATGTTGACTGGACCACCAATCGGAATGTTGTCACCACTTACCTGATCGGAATGCCAATGATCACACTGATCGGAATACCAAAGCCTCCTCGTCGGAATATGAAGTAAGGTCCAGATCGGAATAACTGTCCTTACCCACGATCGGAATACCACAAACTCCTCTGATCGGAATGTTATAACCCTTTTCCGACCAAGCCAAAGAGCTATGGTCGGAATGTAAAACCCTTTTCCGATCTTACCAATCGGAATACAGTGGAATGGGTGAAAAATAAGCTAGAAAAATAAGCTATAATCCTAATAAGCACAAGACGAAATTCCTAAAGTAAACCCTATGAAAATAAGCTACTAAACTGAAATTTAGAGACTTTTAAAACAAGAAATGGATAAGCGTTATAAAAAACAACTTTTTATACGAAAATAATTTTTATAAAAACTATATAAACTTGAAAATTAACAAAATAAGCTATGAAAATAAATGATTTAAAACAATCAAAAGCATAAAAATGAAATCTTTTAACAAGTAAACAAGATAAAAAGCATATAAATCAAAGGTTAAAGAAAGGTAGAATGAGATCAACAAGATAAAGTAAAGGTGCGAGAATTAAAAGAAACACTTACTTGAAATTAAAGATATTAAAGGTGCAAGACAAGTATTTAAATTGACATGAAAAGTAAAGGTGCAAGTAAATAAAGGTGGAAGAACTAATTGTCACGATAAGTCAACAAGAACTAGTAAAATGAGAATGAGAGGTATATATAGGTGATTTAGGGGATGGTTAGAGGAAGCTTCCTCCCCTCCTTCCTTTCTTCTTAATTGCGCCCTTAAGTCCTTCCTTCTTAATCTTTTTATTAATCTTGGACTTTGATGACTTTTGGTTCGGGATTTCTTTGGACTCGTCTTTTAATTCTTCGATAAATAAGACTTGAGTTCCTCGGCTTTAAGTAAACTTCCGTCTTTTGACTTTTTCTTCGATAAATCTTCAGAATTGGTCTTGGACTTCCGTTCTTTTTGCACTCTTGACTGCTTGACTTCGTCTTTCATCTTTTTCTTCAATAAAAGTCCGTAAATGCCCATGAATTCCCGTGTTTTATCCACTTTTCACCTTTTCGTCCTAAATCACAACAAAAACGCAAACCACGCATAATTCTGACATAAAAGACATAAAATACACGTTTTGGCTCGGTTATTATTGTAATTAAGTGGTAGAAAAGATGGGTGTTTTCACACATATCAAATCCCCTACACTTGACCATTGCAATGTCCTCATGCAATGCATTAGTTACAAAGCACGTTTACATTTTTCATCATAGTTAATCCATGTTGGCCTTTATTAAGGAGATAGAAACTATAAACATTCAAAGTAAAGAAATCAAAAAGCATACCTTGGGCTTTGGAAACGTCATGAATAATTATCATCCTCAAGTTTTCACTTTCTCCAAACCAAGCTTAAAAACGAGATCATTGTTACTTTAAGTCAGTAAACTATCACGAACTCATGTGGGCCAATTACTCACTTAGACTCCCTTATTCCTAGGTGTATCTCTTATATTTTATTGTTGTCTTGAATGATCACGAGGATGCATTTTTTACTTATTTCGATAGTTATTAAGTCTCAAAATAAAGTGAATGATTTAATCAATAGTTAGCTAAAGGACAAAATCTTTTAAAACTGCTTCTCGGGACCTCATAAAGTTCATATATTGGCATAACTCGCTTCGCAATTTGAGACCTTTCTCGGACCGATATTTGGCAGCAACTTCATACTTCAAATCTTGAGAGACGTTCATGAAATTATGGTCTTCTCTTCATAATGGAATTTCTTCACTTGAACCTTTTGAGAGATTCGTACTTGGACCACGACTTATTCATTTTTCTCCAATCTTTATTTTGGACTTAGATATACAACGATCCGCCTCCTTTTATGACTTGGATCTATTTATCCTCATACCTTGTTAGGGTCTTTTCGGATGCACTTCTCCATGACTTTAGGGGAGTATTTGCTTTTCGTCGTGTGTCTCGATCCTTCATATTGATTTTCGATAAATGGTTCTTCACATCACTTTGGATCTTTTAGCAACAAAATATAGCCCTCATGCCTTGTTAGGGCCTTTTCGGACTCGCCAATCTTCGCATCCCGCTTCAATAAGTTATGCTTTGGCTATGAACTCTAATCCATACCGAGCAACTTTTAAATGATCTTGGGCTAGAAGCTAAGTAACTTTTCAAATCGTACAACCTTATTTATTAGCAGATAAATTATTTAGCAAGCGATGGGAGAATAGGCTCATAATTAACTCACATAAATTCACGAAAGAATACTAATAAGTGTGAAAACACTTATCCTTTTACCACTTATTTTCAATAATAACAAGATCAAAACGTGTGATTTATGTCGTAAAAGTCGGAATTATGCGTGGTTTGTGTTTTTATTGTGTTTTAGGACCAAATTATGAAAAAGGAAGAAAACACGGAAATTCACGGGCTTTTATCGAAGAAAACGGGAAAAGACGAAGTCAAAAGATCAAGAGTGCAAAAAGAACGGAAGTCCAAGGCCTATTCTGAAGATTTATCGAAGAAGAAGTCAAAAGACGAAAGTTTAACGAAGTCGAAGAACTTAAGTCTAATAGAAGAAGAAAATTAAAAAGACAAATTTAAATCCCGAGACGACAAAGACGAAGAATTAAAGTCGAGTCGAGAAAACGTGAAGAAAGCAAGAAAGAAGATGCAACACATGCACTCCTTCCACCTTCCCTATAAATACCTTCCTAATAGTCATTAGGAAGGGGTTAGATTTTTAGTTAATTTTTCACTTTTTAGTTTTCTCTAGTTTTTAGAGAGAGAAAGTCTTAAACTTTCTCTCACTAGTTCATCTTTTTCTTTTAATCTTTCAAGATTAAACACTTTGTATTGCTTATTTTTATTAATCAAGTTCTATTTTAAGCTTTTATCTCTTAATCTCATTCTACTTTTCTTTGATTTTAGATTGATTTTGGTGCGTATATCATAAGATCCGTGTTGTTCTAATTGATTTCGTGCTTAAAAGTTAATCTTTTGATCATCTTATAAGTTTTCATTTGATTAAGCTTTAAGACTTTTGTGCTTATTGGCTTATTTTTATGATTATCTTATTTTTCTTGTTAAAAAGCTCTATTTAAAAGTTTATGTTTTTATTGTTTGATCTAAAAAGTTGCTTAATTTCGAGTTGAATAAGTTGAGATAAGTGCTTATTTGATTCGGTTAAGAATTCGGATTGATAAGTTTTGGATTTTAGCTTATTGAACTTAGCTTATTTCCTAGCTTGCCCAATTCCCACAATTTTCGGAAAGGGTGATAAAGCCCCTTTCCGATTGGGTTTTTCGACCGGTACTCCATCTAACCGATTCCCATTATTTTCGGAAAGGGTGGTAAAACCCCTTTCCGATTGGTCTACATTCCGACGGCACCCCACAAACATTCCGATCATTGTCCTTTGTTGCATATTCCGACGGGAGGTTATTTAGCTTGTATTCCGATTGGGGATTTTTCTTGGGCATTCCGATTGGGGTTTGCCCCGTATTCCGACTGGTAGTCTTACCACATTCCGATTGTGCTGCCTTTCCATGTTATTCCGATTGGACTCTTGTCCAACTTTCCGATCAAACGATCGGATTACATTCCGATCGGTCACCTTTTGGGGATTATTCCGATTGTGTGCTTTTGTTTGATTCTCCGATCTTACTTTCTTTTAGTAATTTTCTAAGTGTTGGTTTTATTAAGTGTTTAAGCGTTTTTCTAATCTTATCTTTATGTTTAGCTACCTTTTATTTTACTCGTCACTTAAAATTAATCTTAATTCTTCCATTTACTCAAAGACACTTTAATTACTTGCAAATAGTTTAAAACAAACAAACCAAACCATTCTCTTGATTCACCAAAAGACGATTGAGTCGCACTTAAGACCGGTTTTCAATTCGAAAGGATTCGGACGATAATATTTTCATACATAGCCAAAAAGCGAAGTATTAAATGGCGCCGCTGCCGGCTCTTTTCGTTACGATAAACGGTTTCTAGTGAGAGACGCATTGAATTTTGGGATCCGTTCTTTGAACGTTATTTTCATTGCTATAAAAATTTCCAAAAATCCATAAAAAAATATAAAACTTTTCAAAAATACAAAAACATTTAAAAAATCTCTAAAAAGCAATTCTTTTCAAAAGGTTTTGCACCAAAAAGATTATATAGATATTCTTTGTGTATATTTTTCTTCTGCAGGTGTATGCGTACTAGATCTTCCAACTATTCTGAGCCCGAGACTCTTGAAGATTTAGATATGGCTGGTGTTAACAACAACAATAATCACCCACCTCAAAACAATTTGAATAACAACAACAACAACAATGTCCTTCTACCTGATTTACGAACCATGGAGGAATTGTGCCAACCCACCATGAACGGACGCGGAGGCCCGATTGCGCCAATGCACGTCACGGCTCAGGAGTTTTTGTTGAAAAATCACATGATCCAGCAAGTGCAAACGAACCCGTTTCGTGGAATTCCGGATGATGATGCCAACAAACACCTCGACAAATTCATTACCATGACCCAAAGCATGAAGTGCTCCGGTGTTTCTATGGATGACCTTCGCCTCCAACTTTTTCCACACTCGCTTTCTCACCATGCCGAAAAATGGTTTGACCGTCTTCCTAAGAATTCTATTCACACATGGAATGACATGACTCAACGCTTTTTATCGCGCTACTTTCCCCCATCCATGGTCACTAGCCTTCGTAACCAAATCAGTGGATTTATGCAAGAGAATGATGAATCGCTTTTCGATGCTTGGGAACGTTACAATGATTTGATCGACCGCTGTCCTAATCACAATATGCTCCCCGTCACTCTCATTGACACCTTCTACAATGGTCTCACCTTTCGTGATCGTGACACGAATAATGCCGCCGCCGGTGGTACTTTTATGAAAAGGAGACCGGAGGAGTGTCGAGAGTTGATTGAAAACATGACTACTCACCACAAGAATTGGGATTCTTCCGCATCCTCAAGATCTAATCAGAGAGTCAATGTTTCATCTACTTCTTCCACCACCAACTCGTCTATTTTGGAACGTGCTATTCTTGATATTAACAAAAGTCTCCAAATTTTGACTTCTAACCAAACTCAACAAGCTAAAGCCGTTGTTATTTCTTGTGACACATGTGGTGGTCCTCATTCCTACAATGTGTGTCCTTCTACTCACGGCAATTATTCTGAAGACGTTAACGCAGCATATGGTACTTATCCCACGGGAGGCTATCAAGCTCGCCCTCAAGGAGACCGTGGCTTGCTAAGTTATCGTTCCAACAATTATCTTGCTCCTCCTGGTTTCCCTCCTACAAACCAAAACCAACAACAAAGCTACAACCGCAACAACCAATCCCAACCTCGTGCTCAAAATCAATATCAATCCCAAAGAAACCCATACCCAACTCAAGGAAATTCTCAAGCTCCACCTCTCAATCAACCTATGGCCGTAAACCAAGACGTCGAGACGTTCATGAAGACTAATCGTGAGATGGTGACGAATCTTCAGAGTCAATTTGTCAACTTGAAGAATGACATGGTGAAACAAGGGAGCGATATTCGAGCCGAGCTAAGGAATGACATGGCCAAACACAGCAATGATATTAATGCCAACATGCAAAACTCTTTTAACAATCAAGCTCTTCACCTTCGTGATATGATTGGTTCGCTCATCCAAAGTAATCAACCCTCTTCTTCGGGTACTCTTCCGAGTAATACCGTTGCGAATCCAAGAGGGGAGATGAAAGCAATCACCACTCGAAGTGGCAAAGGTTATATGGAACCCGAGCTTCCTACACCTCCACCGGTGATTGTGAACAAGGAAAAAGAGCAACTTTCCCCACCTCCTTCACCTTCTATCCCCATTTCCCCACCACCCGTGGTTGTGAGTGATCCTATTCCCTTAAAGCCTTCTTCTTCATCCAATATACCTTATCCTTCAAGATTGAGGAAAGAGAAGCAAAAGAGCAAGGATGATATTCAGGTTTCAAACTTTCTAAAAATGTTTAAACAATTAAATTTTAACATCTCCTTTGCCGAGGCTCTCGCTCACATGCCCAAATACGCTAAGATGTTTAAAGATCTTCTAAGTGATAAAGAAAAGCTTCTTGACATTGCTCAGACCCAACTTAATGAGAACTGCTCCGCAGTGCTCTTAAGGAAATTGCCCACCAAACTTGGTGATCCGGGTCGCTTCTTGATTCCTTGCAACTTCCCGGGAGTAGAGAATTGCATGGCCCTAGCTGATCTAGGTGCCAGTATAAACTTAATGCCTTTAAGTGTTTGGAAGCAATTATCTCTCCCCGAGCAAGTCCCCACCAAAATGACTTTGGAATTAGCCAACCGTACGGTTTCTTATCCAGTGGGGATAGCCGAAGATGTCTTTGTTGGCGTCGACAAATTCACCTTCCCGGCGGATTTTGTTGTCGTTGATTACGAGATGGATCCCCGTGTTCCATTAATCGTTGGACGTCCATTTCTGAGGACCGGTCGCACTCTCATTGATGTTGCCACAGGCGAAATAATCATGAGAGTTGGTGACGATAAAATTGTCTTCAACATGGGTAAGATTTCTAAGCAACCTTATTCGCATGAGAGTGTTAATGCTATTGATGTTCTCGATGAGGCTTGTGAAGAACATTTTCATGATGCTTGCAAAAGTACTCTTTCTTCTCTACCCAATGTTGAGACCGTTGCCTCAATTGCTCCAGCATTGACTCCTTTCGGAGAAAGTGACTTGGATGATTTCGAAGCTAGCTTGGGTCCTCTCGATGTTAAGTATGATAATTTGTCCACCAATTGGGATGAAGATATTCGTACTATTGAGAGACTTCTCAATGAGGACCCTTTGTCTCCTCCTTCTCCTAAAAAGGTGACTAATGATGATCCATCGTTAGTTTCACCATCTATTGAGGATCCTCCTACTCTCGAGCTTAAGGACCTACCTCCTCATCTTGAGTACGTTTTTTTGGAAGACGACGAGAAGCTACCGGTCATCATCGCAAAGGATCTGAAGGAAGACGAAAAAGCCCGACTTGTCGCCGTGTTGACGAAGCATAAACGAGCTATCGCTTGGAAAATCTCGGACATCCGTGGAATTGATCCTCATTTCTGCACACATAAAATTCTCATGGAGGACGATTTTAAGCCCACAATTCAAAGTCAACAAAGGGTGAATCCTAAAATCCATGAAGTCATCAAAAAAGAGGTTATCAAACTTCTTGGTGCGGGTATGATTTACCCTATATCGGATTCACCGTGGGTTAGTCCAGTCCATTGTGTGCCTAAGAAAGGCGGAATCACCGTTGTGCCCAATGCAAACAACGAGTTGATTTCTACCCGTCTCGTTACTGGGTGGAGAGTTTGTATAGACTACCGCAAACTCAATGATGCCACGAGAAAGGATCATTTCCCCTACCTTTTATGGACCAAATGCTTGAACGTTTAGCTGGTAATGAATATTACTGCTTTCTTGATGGTTTCTCGGGTTATTTTCAAATACCCATCGATCCCCAAGATCAAGAGAAGACAACATTCACTTGTCCCTATGGCACATTTGCTTATAAAAGAATGCCTTTTGGCTTATGCAATGCCCCCGGGACTTTCCAAAGGTGCATGTTGGCTATCTTCCATGACATGGTTGAGCAAACCATGGAAGTCTTCATGGATGATTTCTCGGTCTTTGGGGACTCCTTCTCTTACTGCCTTGCCAATTTGGAACGTATGCTTAAGCGGTGCGAAGACACTCGCCTTGTTCTGAATTGAGAAAAATGCCATTTTATGGTAAAAGAAGGCATTGTGCTAGGACACAAAATCTCTAAAGCCGGTCTTGAAGTCGACCGTGCTAAAGTTGATGTCATAGCCAAATTACCTCCACCTTCAACCGTGAAGGGTGTGAGAAGCTTTCTGGGTCATGCGGGCTTCTATCGTCGATTCATTCAGGATTTCTCTAAAATCGCTCGCCTGATGACCCACCTCTTGGAAAAAGATACTCCTTTTATCTTTTCTAAAGAGTGTCTCGAAGCCTTCAATCTTCTCAAGGATAAGCTAACTAAGGCACCAGTCTTGGTTACCCCTAATTGGGAGCTGCCTTTTGAATTGATGTGCGATGCTAGCGACTTTGCTATTGGTGCGGTTCTGGGCCAAAGAGTGAATAAACACTTCCAACCAATCCACTACGCTAGCAAAACAATGACAGGGGCTCAATTGCATTATACGACAACCGAAAAAGAGCTTTTAGCAGTTGTCTATGCTTTTGAGAAATTTCGCCCCTATCTTGTCTTATCCACCACCATCGTATACACGGACCATTCCGCGTTGAAGTACTTGATGACAAAGAACGATTCTAAGCCAAGACTTCTTCGCTGGGTTTTGCTCCTTCAAGAATTCAACATTGAAATTCGTGATAAGAAGGGAGCCGAAAACCTGGCCGCGGATCATCTGAGCAGACTTGAGAATCCATATCAGGGGGATCATCCGAACAAAGAGGTCAATGACTCTTTCCCCCTGGAGACTCTAATGTCTATAAATCTCAATCTTGATGGCACCCCGTGGTTTGCAGACATTGCAAACTACTTAGCGGGTGGTATTCTCATCCAAGGGTTAACATCCCAACAAAAGAAGAAGTTCTTGAACGATGTTAAGACTTACTTTTGGGATGACCCTTATCTATTCAAACAGTGTGCTGATCTGATTATTCGTCGATGTGTTGACGGACCGACAGCTTTTGACATCCTCCAAGCTTGCCACAAAGGACCCACCGGTGGTCACTTTGGTCCCAACTACACCGCTAAGAAAGTGTTTGATTCCGGATTCTACTGGCCCACCATTTATC
Source organism: Glebionis coronaria (assembly GCA_025667525.1). Taxonomy (NCBI): domain Eukaryota; kingdom Viridiplantae; phylum Streptophyta; class Magnoliopsida; order Asterales; family Asteraceae; genus Glebionis; species Glebionis coronaria. The sequence goes on along the minus strand of CM046875.1, from coordinate 58,440,875 downwards.
GTGACGCTCACGAAATGGTTAAGCATTGTGATGCTTGCCAACGTCAAGGCAAGATCACACATAAGGATGAGATGCCTCAAAATTTCATACAGGAATGTGAAATCTTTGATGTATGGGGCATCGACTTTATGGGGCCATTTCCATCATCCAAAGGGAACAAGTACATCCTCGTCGCTGTCGACTACGTCTCTAAATGGGTTGAAGCTAAGGCCCTTCCTAGGAATGATGCGAGGGTGGTTGTGAACTTTTTGAAGCAGCTTTTCGCTCGATTTGGCGTTCCTCGTGCTATCATCAGTGACCGCGGGACTCATTTTTGCAACGATCAATTTGCACGAGTCATGGCAAAGTATGGTGTCAATCACCGTCTTTCCACCGCCTATCATCCCCAAACCAATGGGCAAGCCGAAATTTCCAATCGTGGCTTGAAGAGAATTTTGGAGCGTACTGTGGGAGAGCATCGTGCCGCGTAGGCCGATAAGTTAGATGATGCTCTGTGGGCTTTCCGTACTGCTTACAAGACCCCGATCGGTTGTACACCTTATCGTCTTGTGTACGGAAAAGCCTGCCACCTACCCATCGAGCTGGAACATAAGGCGCACTGGGCCTTGAAGTGGGCTAACTTCGACATCAACAAAGCCGGTGATCATCGCAAGGTTCAACTCAACGAGCTAAATGAACTGAGGAATGAAGCTTATGAGAACTCGCTGATCTACAAGGAGAAGACGAAGATTATCCACGATGCTAAAATCAAGAACCGAGAGTTCCGCGTTGGTGATCAAGTCTTACTCTTTAACTCTCGGTTGAAGATCTTCACTGGCAAGTTGAAGAGCCGCTGGTCTGGTCCATTCACCGTCGCCAAAGTTTTTCCGTATGGGACCATTGAGCTTTCTCAGTCGAATGGGCCCAATTTCAAGGTGAATGGCCAGCGTTTGAAGCTGTACTTTGGTGAGGACATCTCTCATGAGATGATTCCATCCCTCACCACGTTCCCCATGAACTAAAATTGGGTCGAGTCAGGCTCATGACTCGGTGAACAAAAACAAGCGCTTCTCGGGAGGCAACCCGTGTTCTATCCTTTACTGCTTTCATAATAAGTGTAGGGGGAGCCCCGCATATGTTTGTTGTCTTGTTTCTTGAGCTGTGCAGGGATTAAAGATTCAAAGATCCACCATGATGACTTTTGACGAACCGTGATACCGTGTTCCTATCTTCCCGGTTCTATCCTAAACTCTTGTGATTCAATATTTCATATTTTATATGTTCACATTGAATTCACTTTAGTTGTCCTTTCCTTAGCAAGATTTAAACAAAGTGCACAATGTCTCAAGTGTAGGGGAGTTTACTCCCACATGCTTAAACATTGAGGACAATGTTTATCTCAAGTGTAGGGGGGACTTCTATCGAAGTAAGTGGTCTTTTCCATGAATTTGCCCTCATTTCAACCGGAAAATTTGATTTTTCGACATTTTTCAAAATTTTTAATCTATTTTGGCCTAGTTGTATAGTTGTATTTGCCTTGTTATGTTTCCTTTGCTAGAATAAATTTTTAATAAAGTGGTTTTAGATTTTTCTTAGTCGTGAACATTTTGACTCAACCCGAGTTTACTTACCTAAGTTTACTCTAGCTAGTATCCTTAACATGTTTAAGTCAAGTTTTGCTAGGCTTTTATATAGGGAACTTTAAAACGCGATTTCTAAACTTGAAAAAGTCTAAGAATTTGCAAGATCCTATAGGCGACTCGAAAACCCAAAACTTTGATTTAATAGGCTAAGCATCCACGAGTCTCATTCCTTGAGATTTTAAACTGTGGAGAACGAGAGATGATAGAGTCAATTATAAGTTCGGTATTCTTTCGTGAATTTATGTGAGTTAATTATGAGCCTATTCTCCCTCCGCTTGTTAATAAATTAATCTGCTAATAAATAAGGTTGTACGATTTAAAAGGTTACTTAGCTTCTAGCCCCAGATCGTTTAAAAGTTGCTCGGTAATGACGAGAGTTCATAGCCAAGGCATAACTTATGAAGCGGGGCGCGAAGATTGGCGAGTCCGAAAAGGCCCTAACAAGGCATGAGGGCTACATTTTGTTGCTAAAAATCCAAAAGTGATGTGAAGAATCATTTATCGAAAATCAATATGAAGGATCGAGACACACGACGAAAAGCAAGAACTCCCCAAAAGTCATGGAGAAGTCTATCCGAAAAGACCCTAACAAGGTATGAGGATAAATAGATCCAAGTCCTAAAAGGAGGCGGATCGTTGTATATCAAAGTCCAAAATAAAGATTGGAGAAAAATGAAGAAGTCGTGGTCCAAAGATGAAGAATCTCTCAAAAACTTCAAGTGAAGAAATTCCTATTATGAAGAGAAGACCATAATTTCAAGAACGTCTCTCGAAGATTCGAAGTATGAAGTCGCTGCCAAATATCGGCCCGAGAAAGGTCTCAAATCGCGAACCAAGTTATGCCAAGATATGAACTTTTTGATATCCCGAGAAGCAGTTTTAAAAGATTTGGTCCTTTAGCTAACTATTGATTAAATCGTTCACCTTATTTTCGGACTAAATAACTATCGAAATAAGTCAAACAATGCATCCTCGTGATCATTCAAGACAAAAACAAAATATAAGAGATACACCTAGGAATAAGGGAGTCTAAGTGAATAATTGGCCCACATGAGTTCGTGATAGTTTGCTAACTTATAATAACAATGATCTCGTTTTTAAGCTTGGTATGGGGAACGTGAAACTTGAGGATGATAAACGTTCATGGCCACCAAAACCCTATGTAAGTTTTTAATTTCTTTACTTATTTCTATCTTTTATGTTTAGTATTTAATAAAGGCCAAGGTGGGTTATTTATGATGGAAAATGTAAACCGTGCTTTAAAATTAATGCATTGCATGAGGGCATTGCAATGGTCAAGTGTAGGGGATTTAATAAGTGTGAAAACACTTATCCTTTTACCACTTATTTTCAATAATAACAAGACCAAAACGTGTGATTTATGTCGTAAAAGTCAGAATTATGCGTGGTTTGTGTTTTTATTGTGTTTTAGGACCAAATTATGAAAAAGGAAGAAAACACGGAAATTCACGGGCTTTTATCGAAGAAAACGGGAAAAGACGAAGTCAAAAGATCAAGAGTGCAAAAAGAATGGAAGTCCTAGGCCTATTCTGAAGATTTATCGAAGAAGAAGTCAAAAGACGGAAGTTTAACGAAGTCGAAGAACTTAAGTCTAATAGAAGAAGAAAATTAAAAAGACAAGTTTAAATCCCGATACGACAAAGACGAAGAATTAAAGTCGAGTCGATAAAACGTGAAGAAAGCAAGAAAGAAGATGCAACACATGCACTCCTTCCACCTTCCCTATAAATACCTTCCTAATAGTCATTAGGAAGGGGTTAGATTTTTAGTTAATTTTTCACTTTTTAGTTTTCTCTAGTTTTTAGAGAGAGAAAGTCTTAAACTTTCTCTCACTAGTTCATCTTTTTCTTTTAATCTTTCAAGATTAAACACTTTGTATTGCTTATTTTTATTAATCAAGTTCTATTTTAAGCTTTTATCTCTTAATCTCATTCTACTTTTCTTTGATTTTAGATTGATTTTGGTGCGTATATCATAAGATCCGTGTTGTTCTAATTGATTTCGTGCTTAAAAGTTAATCTTTTGATCATCTTATAAGTTTTCATTTGATTAAGCTTTAAGACTTTTGTGCTTATTGGCTTATTTTTATGATTATCTTATTTTTCTTGTTAAAAAGCTCTATTTAAAAGTTTATGTTTTTATTGTTTGATCTAAAAAGTTGCTTAATTTCGAGTTGAATAAGTTGAGATAAGTGCTTATTTGATTCGGTTAAGAATTCGGATTGATAAGTTTTGGATTTTAGCTTATTGAACTTAGCTTATTTCCTAGCTTGCCCAAATCCCACAATTTTCGGAAAGGGTGATAAAGCCCCTTTCTGATTGGGTTTTCCGACCGGTACTCCATCTAACCGATTCCCATTATTTTCGGAAAGGGTGGTAAAACCCCTTTCCGATTGGTCTACATTCCGACGGCACCCCACAAACATTCCGATCATTGTCCTTTGTTGCATATTCCGACGGGAGGTTATTTAGCTTGTATTCCGATTGGGGATTTTTCTTGGGCATTCCGATTGGGGTTTGCCCCGTATTCTGACTGGTAGTCTTACCACATTCCGATTGTGCTGCCTTTCCATGTTATTCCGATTGGACTCTTGTCCAACTTTCCGATCAAACGATCGGATTACATTCCGATCGGTCACCTTTTGGGGATTATTCCGATTGTGTGCTTTTGTTTGATTCTCCGATCTTACTTTCTTTTAGTAACTTTCTAAGTGTTGGTTTTATTAAGTGTTTAAGCGTTTTTCTAATCTTATCTTTATGTTTAGCTACCTTTTATTTTACTCGTCACTTAAAATTAATCTTAATTCTTCCATTTACTCAAAGACACTTTAATTACTTGCAAATAGTTTAAAACAAACAAACCAAACCATTCTCTTGATTCACCAAAAGACAATTGAGTCGCACTTAAGACCGGTTTTCAATTCGAAAGGATTCGGACGATAATATTTTCATACATAGCCAAAAAGCGAAGTATTAAATACCGGACTTATAATTGACTCTATCATCACTCGTTCTCCACAGTTTAACATCTCAAGGAATGAGACTCGTGGATACTTAGCCTATTAAATAAAAGTTTTGGGTTTTCGAGTCATCTATAGGATCTTGCAAATTCTTAGACTTTTTCAAGTTTCGAAATCGCATTTTAAAGTTCTCTTGATAAACAACTCTCTAGGATCAATTATAGGAACTTGCGAAAAGTTCTTGTTCTTAACCCGTCAGAGTTAAGACTTTCGCGTTTTATAGCTCTCTATATAAAAGCCTAGCAAAACTTGACTTAAACACGTTAAGGATACTAGCTAGAGTAAACTTAGATAAGTAAACTCGGGTCGAGTCAAAATATTCACAACTTTTTGAAAATTAAAACCACTTATTAGAGATTTATTCTAGCAAGGAAATAAAATGACTATACAAAGGGAAAAACTAATAGGCCAAAATAGATCAAAAATTTTGAAAAATGTCGAAAAATTGATTTTCCGGTTAAAATAAGGACAAAAACAAGGAAAAGGCCACTTAACTTTGATAGAAGTCCCCCTACACTTAAGATAAACATTGTCCAAAATGTTTAAGCATGTGGGAGTAAACTCCCCTACACTTAGGACATTGGGCATGTTATTTAAATCTCGCTAAGGGAAAGACAACTAAAGAGATTCCTATTTGAATATTGAGAAAATATAAAATAGTGAATCGAAAAGAGTTTAGGATAGAACCGGGAAGAAGTGGACACGGAATCACGGGTCAGCAAGAATCATCAAGAGTGGATCATTGAAGCTCGAATCCCTGATTAAGAGAGGAGAGGAAAGCAAACCAACGGGTCTCCCCTATACTTATGATAAAGAAAGCGAAAAGTTAAGTACATGGGTTGCCTCCCAAGAAGCGCTTGATTTTTGTTAATCGAGTCATTAGCCTGACTCGACCTTGATCATCAACGGAAGAAGCATGAAACATATCCACCAGGATCAAAGACATAGTGTTCGTCCATTAGATCGCACAAGCTTAAGGCGAACAAGGCAAGCCAAAGAAGAGTAGGCAAGGTTCCCTTAATAAGCGATGGAGCACGGTGGAAGCAATGTTGAAGTGGTGCAAGCAGATTTCCATAAGTTCCGAAATTTTTCCTTTTATTTCATCAGGTGGATACTGAGATGGCTGCAGAATATCAATACCGGGGTCGAACACCTGTTCCTTTAAGGGAAAATAACACTCAGGCTCAGCAGAGTGGGAAGAAGATCCGCGAAGAAGCACAACCTCATCCTCAGAAGTGGGACAAAGAGGTGTTAAATCATATGTGCTGCGGATATTGGTGTCGACCGGTTTCTTCTCCTTTGAAAGAATGTTCTTCAAATCCAAAGTAGGATCAAGACGATAATCTTCAAAGTCCAAAGGAGGTGCATCACTCTCATGAGGGAAGTAAGTGTTAAGAAATGTAGAGAAGTCTTCCTCAAATGAGTAATCGTCCAAAGTAGGATCGAGTGATGGCGGAGGATCTTCATCATGTGAAGAATCGCTCGAAAGAGTATCAGCCTCATCGAAATCATCATACGTGGGCAGATCGGGATACTCAGAAGTAAGGTCATCATAATCATCCGAATCTGAGCTAGAATCATCATCATCATAAGCATCAAAGAACGGTGGAGAATCATAAATGGAAGAAGCGTCCAAAGTAGGGAGAGAATCATCCATATCATCTTCAAAAAGTGGATTATCGATGCAAGAGTCGAATAGAGGATTGTTGTAGACAACGAAGTCATCATGCACATTAATCATATTCACTGATTCTCGTCCTCCAAAGGTTGTACTGGTAAGCTTCCCCATTTTGAAAACTTGTGCATCATCCCCGACTCTTAAGATTAACTCACCTTCGGCCACATCCACTAAAGCTCGTCCGGTTCTCAAGAATGGCCGACCAAGTATTAAAGGAATACGAGGGTCCATCTCATAATCAACAACGACAAAATCGACCGGGAAAGTAAATGTGCCAACTTTGATGAACACGTCTTCGGCTATACCAACGGGGTAAGCGAGAGTGCGGTTTGCAAGTTCGAGAGTCATCTTTGTTGGAGTGAGGTCGGGTAATGATAGTGTTTTCCAAACACTCAAAGGCATCAAATTAATACTGGCCCCGAGATCAGCAAGGGCAGTAAAATCTTCAGTTTTGTTGAACGCGCAAGGCAACACAAAACGACAGGGATCTCCAAGCTTTTTCGGCAGTTCTTTAAGAATAACTGCAGAGCAGTTTTCATTTAAGCGTGTGTTGGCGAGTTCAATCAGCTTCTCCTTCTTGTTAAGCAATTCCCCAAATGCTTTAACAAATTTGGGCATGTGGACAAGTGCTTCAAGAAAGCTAATGTTGAAGTTCATTTGAGAAATCATCTTCACATAGCGTGCCACTTCGGAGTCCTCTTTGGTTAGCATTTTGGTCTTGCCTAAACGAGAGGGATAAGGGATATTGGGTTTAGGTGGTGAAGGTGCAGGTGTAGGTAAAGGTTGAGATGTTGAAGGGTCATTCGTGGGAACTTCATCACGTCAAGGCGGAGACGGTAATGGTGCACTAATACTAGGTGTAGGAGGAGTAGGGACAAATGGTGGTGGAGGAGGTGTAGATGATGGGGGTGGAATTGGTGGTCCTGTAATGGTGACTCCACTACGGGTAGTAATAGCACTCACATTGGCTCGCGGATTAGTGACGGTGTTTGAAGGTAGAGAACTCGAAGAAGGTTGAGCGGCGGGCAAGAAACTAGCAAGCATATTCTTCAAATCATTGGTTTGATTGCTGAAGGAGGATTGAATATCATTTCGAAGCTCAGATCTTATCTCATTTCCTTGCTTGGTAATATCTCCTTTTAGATTGATAATTTGGCTCTGCAGGTTCTTGATTTGCTCACCTTGGGTTCTCATGATGGCCTCAACATCCGGATTACTGGGTAGGGTTTGTTGGGCGGGTGGGTGATAAGGATTAGAAGCTCTTGGTGGGATTTGGTTGCTTCTATTGTAGTTGTTGGCGGGGTTTTGGTTTTGAGGAGAAAAACCGGGTGAAAGGTAGTTGTTGGACCGGTAACTCAGCAGATTTCTATCCCCTTGAGGCCGAGCTTGGTAATTTTCCGGTGAATAATTACCATAAGCTGCATACACATTTTCCGGATTTCCTTGAGTCGAAGGACAATCGGTGTATGAGTGTGGACCGCCGCATGTTTCACAAGAAGTAGCAACAGCTTTAACTTGTTGTTGTTGGTTTGAAGCCAAGAGTTGCATACTTCTGCTCATTTCAGTAAGCACACGGGTGAGTTCGATCATATCAGGGTTTGCTGAAGTGGAGGAAACATTGAATCTCGGGTTGTTCCTTGAAGAAGCAGAGGAATCCCAGTTTTTGTGGTGAGTAGTCATGTTTTCAATAAGCTCTCTACACTCCTCGGGTCTCCTTTTCATGAATGTGCCGTCGGCGGCTGCATTAATCGTATCACGATCTCGAAAAGTCAAACCGTTGTAGAAAGTATCTATTAAGGTCACAGGGAGCATGTTGTGGTTTGGACAACGATCAATCAAGACATTATATCGCTCCCAAGCATCAAAAAGAGATTCATCAGGGTCTTGCATGAAACCGCTGATCTGATTGCGAAGGCTCGTGACCATGGATGATGGAAAGTAGCGCGACAAAAAGCGTTGAGTCATGTCATCCCAAGTGTGAATAGAATTCTTCGGGAGACGATCAAACCATTTCTCGGCATGATGTAATAAAGTATGTGGAAAGAGTTGTAGGCGAAGTTCATCCATTGTGGCACCAGCCAACTTCATGCTTTGGGTGATTGTAATGAACTTGTCGAGGTGTTTGTTGGCATCATCATCAGGCAATCCACGGAATGGGTTAGTTTGCACTTGCTGAATCATGTGGTGCTTCAACGAAAACTCAGGAGCGTTGATTTGCATCGGCGCAATCGGTCCTCCTCGTCCAAACATTATAGGTTGACAAAGTTCCTCCATGGTCCGAAGATCGGGCTGTGGAAGAACATTGTTGTTATTATTGAGGTGCGGTGGAATATTATTGTTGATAACACCTGACATAGCTAAATCTTCTTGAGTCTCGGGCTCTTGATAATTAGAAGATCTAGTACGCATACACCTGAAAATGCAAAAGAAAAAGAAACCAAACACAAAGACAATATATATACACAATAAAGATAAAATCGTTTTGGATTTTTGAAATTTTAATTTTTATGGATTTTTATCAATTTTTAATTTTTTATGATTATTGGAATTTTTATGCAAGAAAAATAACGCTCACAAGTGAACGGATCCCAAAAAGCAACGCGTCTCTCACAGAAAACCGTTAATCTTTACGAAAAGAGCCGGCAGCGGCGCCATTTGATAACTGTGTTTTTGACACCCTGTATAAAAATTATCGTTGTACCAATCTCTTCGAATTGAATAACTTGTGTTTAATGTGTGACTCAGTTTTATTTTGGTGGAACGAAAAGGTTGTCGTTGTAGTATATTTAAAGTGCAAAACAATTAAAATTGAATGTGCGTTAAAAATAAAATGGCGTGAAAATAAATGTGCGTTGAAATAAATCTAAATCTAATAAAGGTGCGATATTTAAAAACGTGACGGAAAGTAAAATAATTAAATGACTTAAATATAAAACGTGACGAGAATTAAAATTAAACAAGTATTAAAATGAGAATGCAAAAATTAAACAAGACAAAATACTCAAACAAACAAGTCCAATCGGAATATATTCCGATCAGAACACTATCGGAATAAAGCACTTACCCCCGATCGGAATGATGATCGGAATACCCAACTCACCTTGATCGGAATGTTGCTTAACAACCTGATCGGAATAAACAAGGAACCCTGGTCGGAATGCCTAACGCACCTCGATCGGAATGTTGACTGGACCACCAATCGGAATGCTGTCACCACTTACCTGATCGGAATGCCAATGATCACACTGATCGGAATACCAAAGCCTCCTCGTCGGAATATGAAGTAAGGTCCAGATCGGAATAACTGTCCTTACCCACGATCGGAATACCACAAACTCCTCTGATCGGAATGTTATAACCCTTTTCCGACCAAGCCAAAGAGCTATGGTCGGAATGTAAATCCCTTTTCCGATCTTACCAATCGGAATACAGTGGAATGGGTGAAAAATAAGCTAGAAAAATAAGCTATAATCCTAATAAGCACAAGACGAAATTCCTAAAGTAAACCGTATGAAAATAAGCTACTAAACTGAAATTTAGAGACTTTTAAAACAAGAAATGGATAAGCGTTATGAAAAACAACTTTTTATACGAAAATAATTTTTATAAAAACTATATAAACTTGAAAATTAACAAAATAAGCTATGAAAATAAATGATTTAAAACAATCAAAAGCATAAAAATGAAATCTTTTAACAAGTAAAAAAGATAAAAAGCATATAAATCAAAGATTAAAGAAAGGTAGAATGAGATCAACAAGATAAAGTAAAGGTGCGAGAATTAAAAGAAACACTTACTTGAAATTAAAGATATTAAAGGTGCAAGACAAGTATTTAAATTGACATGAAAAGTAAAGGTGCAAGTAAATAAAGGTGGAAGAACTAATTGTCACGATTAGTCAACAAGAACTAGTAAAATGAGAATGAGAGGTATATATAGGTGATTAAGGGGATGGTTAGAGGAAGCTTTCTCCCCTCCTTCCTTTCTTCTTAATTGCGCCCTTAAGTCCTTCCTTCTTAATCTTTTTGTTAATCTTGGACTTTGATGACTTTTGGCTCGGGATTTCTTTGGACTCGTCTTTTAATTCTTCGATAAATAAGACTTGAGTTCCTCGGCTTTAAGTAAACTTCCGTCTTTTGACTTTTTCTTCGATAAATCTTCAGAATTGGTCTTGGACTTCCGTTCTTTTTGCACTCTTGACTGCTTGACTTCGTCTTTCATCTTTTTCTTCAATAAAAGTCCGTAAATGCCCTTGAATTCCCGTGTTTTCTCCACTTTTCACCTTTTCGTCCTAAATCACAACAAAAACGTAAACCACGCATAATTCTAACATAAAAGACATAAAATACACGTTTTGGCTCGGTTATTATTGTTATTAAGTGGTAGAAAAGATGGGTGTTTTCACACATATCAAATCCCCTACACTTGACCATTGCAATGTCCTCATGCAATGCATTAATTACAAAGCACGTTTACATTTTTCATCATAGTTAATCCATGTTGACCTTTATTAAGGAGATAGAAACTATAAACATTCAAAGTAAAGAAATCAAAAAGCATACCTTGGGCTTTGGAAATGTCATGAATAATCATCATCCTCAAGTTTTCACTTTCTCCAAACCAAGCTTAAAAACGAGATCATTGTTATTATAAGTCAGTAAACTATCACGAACTCATGTGGGCCAATTACTCACTTAGACTCCCTTATTCCTAGGTGTATCTCTTATATTTTATTGTTGTCTTGAATGATCACGAGGATGCATTTTTGACTTATTTCGATAGTTATTAAGTCTGAAAATAAAGTGAATGATTTAATCAATAGTTAGCTAAAGGACAAAATCTTTTAAAACTGCTTCTCGGGACCTCATAAAGTTCATATCATGGCATAACTCGCTTCGCGATTTGAGACCTTTCCCGGACCGATATTTGGCAGCGACTTCATACTTCAAATCTTGAGAGACGTTCATGAAATTATGGTCTTCTCTTCATAATGGAATTTCTTCACTTGAACCTTTTGAGAGATTCGTACTTGGACCACGACTTCTTCATTTTTCTCCAATCTTTATTTTGGACTTAGATATACAACGATCCACCTCCTTTTATGACTTGGATCTATCTATCCTCATACCTTGTTAGGGTCTTTTCGGATGCACTTCTCCATGACTTTTGGGGAGTATTTGCTTTTCGTCGTGTGTCTCGATCCTTCATATTGATTTTCGATAAATGGTTCTTCACATCACTTTGGATCTTTTAGCAACAAAATATAGCCCTCATGCCTTGTTAGGGCCTTTTCGGACTCGCCAATCTTCGCATCCCGCTTCAATAAGTTATGCCTTGGCTATGAACTCTAATCCATACCGAGCAACTTTTAAATGATCTTGGGCTAGAAGCTAAGTAACTTTTCAAATCGTACAACCTTATTTATTAGCAGATAAATTATTTAGCAAGCGATAGGAGAATAGGCTCATAATTAACTCACATAAATTCACGAAAGAATACCGGACTTATGATTGACTCTATCATCACTCGTTCTCCACAGTTTAACATCTCAAGGAATGAGACTCTTGGATACTTAGCCTATTAAATAAAAGTTTTGGGTTTTCGAGTCATCTATAGGATCTTGCAAATTCTTAGACTTTTTCAAGTTTCGAAATCGCATTTTAAAGTTCCCTTGATAAACGACTCTCTAGGATCAATTATAGGAACTTGCGAAAAGTTCTTGTTCTTAACCCGTGAGAGTTAAGACTTTCGCGTTTTATAGCTCCCTATATAAAAGCCTAGCAAAACTTGACTTAAACACGTTAAGGATAATAGTTAGAGTAAACTTAGATAAGTAAACTCGGGTCGAGTCAAAATATTCACAACGTTTTGAAAATTAAAACCACTTATTAGAGATTTATTCTAGCAAGGAAATAAAATGACTATACAAAGGGAAAAACTAATAGGCCAAAATAGATCAAAAATTTTGAAAAATGTCGAAAAATTGATTTTCCGGTTAAAATGAGGACAAAAACAAGGAAAAGGCCACTTAACTTCGATAGAAGTCCCACCTACACTTAAGATAAACATTGTCCTCAATGTTTAAGCATGTAGGAGTAAACTCCCCTACACTTAGGACATTGTGCACGTTGTTTAAATCTCGCTAAGGGAAAGACAACTAAAGAGATTCCTATTTGAATATTGAGAAAATATAAAATAGTGAATCGAAAAGAGTTTAGGATAGAACCGGGAAGAAGTGGACACGGAATCACGGGTCGGCAAGAATCATCAAGAGTGGATCATTGAAGCTCGAATCCCTGATTAAGAGAGGAGAGGAAAGCAAACCAACGGGTCTCCCCTATACTTATGTTAAAGAAAGCGAAAAGATAAGTACATGGGTTGCCTCCCAAGAAGCGCTTGATTTTTGTTAACCGAGTCATTAGCCTGACTCGACCTTGATCATCAACGGAAGAAGCATGAAACATATCCACCTGGATCAAAGACATAGTGTTCGTCCATTAGATCACACAAGCTTAAGGCGAACAAGGCAAGCCAAAGAAGAGTAGGCAATGTTCCCTTAAGCAGCGATGGAGCACGGTGGAAGCAATGTTGAAGTGGTGCAAGTAGATTTCCATAAGTTCCAAATATTTTTCCTTTTATTTCATCAGGTGGATACTGAGATGGCTGCAGAATATCAATATCGGGGTCGAACACCTGTTCCTTTAAGGGAAAATAACACTCAGGCTCAGCAGAGTGGGAAGAAGATCCGCGAAGAAGCACAACCTCATCCTCAGAAGTGGGACAAAGAGGTGTTAAATCATATGTGCTGCGGATATTGGTGTCGACCGGTTTCTTCTCCTTTGAAAGAATGTTCTTCAAATCCAAATTAGGATCAAGACGATAATCTTCAAAGTCCAAAGGAGGTGCATCACTCTCATGAGGGAAGTAAGTGTTAAGAAATGTAGAGAAGTCTTCCTCAAATGAGTAATCGTCCAAAGTAGGATCGAGTGATGGCGGAGGATCTTCATCATGTGAAGGATCGCTCGAAAGAGTATCAGCCTCATCGAAATCATCATACGTGGGCAGATCGGGATACTCAGAAGTAAGGTCATCATAATCATCCGAATCTGAGCTAGAATCATCATCATCATAAGCATCAAAGACCGGTGGAGAATCATAAATGGAAGAAGCGTCCAAAGTAGGGAGAGAATCATCCATATCATCTTCAAAAAGTGGATTATCGATGCAAGAGTCGAATAAAGGATTGTTGTAGACAACGAAGTCATCATGCACATTAATCATATTCACTGATTCTCGTCCTCCAAAGGTTGTACTGGTAAGCTTCCCTATTTTGAAAACTTGTGCATCATCCCCGACTCTTAAGATTAACTCACCTTCAGCCACATCCACTAAAGCTCGTCCGGTTCTCAAGAATGGCCGACCAAGTATTAAAGGAATACGATGGTCCATCTCATAATCAACAACGACAAAATCGACCGGGAAAGTAAATGTGCCAACTTTGATGAACACGTCTTCGGCTATACCAACGGGGTAAGCGAGAGTGTGGTTTGCAAGTTCGAGAGTCATCTTTGTTGGAGTGAGGTCGGGTAATGATAGTGTTTTCCAAACACTCAAAGGCATCAAATTAATACTGGCCCCGAGATCAGCAAGGGCAGTAAATTCTTCAGTTTTGTTAAACACGCAAGGCAACACAAAACGACCGGGATCTCCAATCTTTTCCGGCAGTTCTTTAAGAATAACTGCAGAGCAGTTTTCATTTAAGCGTGTGTTGGCGAGTTCAATCAGCTTCTCCTTCTTGTTAAGCAATTCCCTAAATGCTTTAACAAATTTGGGCATGTGGACAAGTGCTTCAAGAAAGCTAATGTTGAAGTTCATTTGAGAAATCATCTTCACATAGCGTGCCACTTCGGAGTCCTCTTTGGTTAGAATTTTGGTCTTGCCTAAACGAGAGGGATAAGGGATATTGGGTTTAGGTGGTGAAGGTGCAGGTGTAGGTAAAGGTTGAGATGTTGAAGGGTCATTCGTGGGAACTTCATCACGTCGAGGCGGAGACGGTAATGGTGCACTAATACTAGGTGTAGGAGGAGTAGGGACAAATGGTGGTGGAGGAGGTGTAGATGATGGGGGTGGAATTGGTGGTCCTGTGATGGTGACTCCACTACGGGTAGTAATAGCACTCACATTGGCTCGCGGATTAGTGACGGTGTTTGAAGGTAGAGAACTCAAAGAAGGTTGAGCGGCGGGCAAGAAACTTGCAAGCATATTCTTCAAATCATTGGTTTGATTGCTGAAGGAGGATTGAATATCATTTCGAAGCTCGGATCTTATCTCATTTCCTTGCTTGGTAATATCTCCTTTCAGATTGATAATTTGGCTCTGCAGGTTCTTGATTTGCTCACCTTGGGTTCTCATGATGGCCTCAACATCCGGATTACTGGGTAGGGTTTGTTGGGCGGGTGGGTGATAAGGATTAGAAGCTCTTGGTGGGATTTGGTTGCTTCTATTGTAGTTGTTGGCGGGGTTTTGGTTTTGAGGAGAAAAACCGGGTGAAAGGTAGTTGTTGGACCGGTAACTCAGCAGATTTCTATCCCCTTGAGGTCGAGCTTGGTAATTTTCCGGTGAATAATTACCATAAGCTGCATACACATTTTCCGGATTTCCTTGAGTCGAAGGACAATCGGTGTATGGGTGTGGACCGCCGCATGTTTCACAAGAAGTAGCAACAGCTTTACCTTGTTGTTGTTGGTTTGAAGCCAAGAGTTGCATACTTCTGCTCATTTCAGTAAGCACACGGGTGAGTTCGGTCATATCGGGGTTTGCTGAAGTGGAGGAAACATTGACTCTCGGGTTGTTCCTTGAAGAAGCAGAGGAATCCCAGTTTTTGTGGTGAGTAGTCATGTTTTCAATAAGCTCTCTACACTCCTCGGGTCTCCTTTTCATGAATGTGCCGCCGGCGGCTGTATTAATCGTATCACGATCTCGAAAAGTCAAACCGTTGTAGAAAGTATCTATTAAGGTCACAGGGAGCATGTTGTGGTTTGGACAACGATCAATCAAGACATTATATCGCTCCCAAGCATCAAAAAGAGATTCATCAGGGTCTTGCATGAAACCGCTGATCTGATTGCGAAGGCTCGTGACCATGGATGGTGGAAAGTAGCGCGACAAAAAGCGTTGAGTCATGTCATCCCAAGTGTGAATAGAATTCTTCGGGAGACGATCAAACCATTTCTCGGCATGATGTAATAAAGTATGTGGAAAGAGTTGTAGGCGAAGTTCATCCATTGTGGCACCAGCCAACTTCATGCTTTGGGTGATTGTAATGAACTTGTCGAGGTGTTTGTTGACATCATCATCAGGCAATCCATGGAATGGGTTAGTTTGCATTTGCTGAATCATGTGGTGCTTCAACGAAAACTGAGGAGCGTTGATTTGCATCGGCGCAATCGGTCCTCCTCGTCCAAACATTGTAGGTTGACAAAGTTCCTCCATGGTCCGAAGATCGGGCTGTGGAAGAACATTGTTGTTATTATTGAGGTGTGGTGGAATATTATTGTTGATAACACCTGACATAGCTAAATCTTCTTGAGTCTCGGGCTCTTGATAATTAGAAGATCTAGTACGCATACACCTGAAAATGCAAAAGAAAAAGAAACCAAACACAAAGACAATATATATACACAATAAAGATAAAATCGTTTTAGATTTTTGAAATTTTAATTTTTATGGATTTTTATCAATTTTAATTTTTTATGATTTTTGGAATTTTTTATGCAAGAAAAATAACGCTCACAAGTGAACGGATCCCAAAAAGCAACGCGTCTCTCACAGAAAACCGTTAATCTTTACGAAAAGAGCCGGCAGCGGCGCCATTTGATAACTGTGTTTTTGACACCCTGTATAAAAATTATCGTTGTACCAATCTATTCGAATTGAATAACTTGTGTTTAATGTGTGACTCAGTTTTATTTTGGTGGAACGAAAAGGTTGTCGTTGTAGTATATTTAAAGTGCAAAACAATTAAAATTGAATGTGCGTTAAAAATAAAATGGCGTGAAAATAAATGTGCGTTGAAATAAATCTAAATCTAATAAAGGTGCGATATTTAAAAACGTGACGGAAAGTAAAATAATTAAATGACTTAAATATAAAACGTGACGAGAATTAAAATTAAACAAGTATTAAAATGAGAATGCAAAAATTAAACAAGACAAAATACTCAAACAAACAAGTCGAATCGGACTATATTCCGATCAGAACACTATCGGAATAAAGCACTTACCCCCGATCGGAATGATGATCGGAATACCCAACTCACCTTGATCGGAATGTTGCTTAACAACCTGATCGGAATAAACAAGGAACCCTGGTCGGAATGCCTAACGCACCTCGATCGGAATGTTGACTGGACCACCAATCGGAATGCTGTCACCACTTACCTGATCGGAATGCCAATGATCACACTGATCGGAATACCAAAGCCTCCTCGTCGGAATATGAAGTAAGGTCCAGATCGGAATAACTGTCCTTACCCACGATCGGAATACCACAAACTCCTCTGATCGGAATGTTATAACCCTTTTCCGACCAAGCCAAAGAGCTATGGTCGGAATGTAAAACCCTTTTCCGATCTTACCAATCGGAATACAGTGGAATGGGTGAAAAATAAGCTAGAAAAATAAGCTATAATCCTAATAAGCACAAGACGAAATTCCTAAAGTAAACCGTATGAAAATAAGCTACTAAACTGAAATTTAGAGACTTTTAAAACAAGAAATGGATAAGCGTTATGAAAAACAACTTTTTATACGAAAATAATTTTTATAAAAACTATATAAACTTGAAAATTAACAAAATAAGCTATGAAAATAAATGATTTAAAACAATCAAAAGCATAAAAATGAAATCTTTTAACAAGTAAACAAGATAAAAAGCATATAAATCAAAGATTAAAGAAAGGTAGAATGAGATCAACAAGATAAAGTAAAGGTGCGAGAATTAAAAGAAACACTTACTTGAAATTAAAGATATTAAAGGTGCAAGACAAGTATTTAAATTGACATGAAAAGTAAAGGTGCAAGTAAATAAAGGTGGAAGAACTAATTGTCACGATTAGTCAACAAGAACTAGTAAAATGAGAATGAGAGGTATATATAGGTGATTAAGGGGATGGTTAGAGGAAGCTTTCTCCCCTCCTTCCTTTCTTCTTAATTGCTCCCTTAAGTCCTTCCTTCTTAATCTTTTTGTTAATCTTGGACTTTGATGACTTTTGGCTCGGGATTTCTTTGGACTCGTCTTTTAATTCTTCGATAAATAAGACTTGAGTTCCTCGGCTTTAAGTAAACTTCCGCCTTTTGACTTTTTCTTCGATAAATCTTCAGAATTGGTCTTGGACTTCCGTTCTTTTTGCACTCTTGACTGCTTGACTTCGTCTTTCATCTTTTTCTTCAATAAAAGTCCGTAAATGCCCGTGAATTCCCGTGTTTTCTCCACTTTTCACCTTTTCGTCCTAAATCACAACAAAAACGTAAACCACGCATAATTCTGACATAAAAGACATAAAATACACGTTTTGGCTCGGTTATTATTGTAATTAAGTGGTAGAAAAGATGGGTGTTTTCACACATATCAAATCCCCTACACTTGACCATTGCAATGTCCTCATGCAATGCATTAGTTACAAAGCACGTTTACATTTTTCATCATAGTTAATCCATGTTGACCTTTATTAAGGAGATAGAAACTATAAACATTCAAAGTAAAGAAATCAAAAAGCATACCTTGGGCTTTGGAAATGTCATGAATAATCATCATCCTCAAGTTTTCACTTTCTCCAAACCAAGCTTAAAAACGAGATCATTGTTATTATAAGTCAGTAAACTATCACGAACTCATGTGGGCCAATTACTCACTTAGACTCCCTTATTCCTAGGTGTATCTCTTATATTTTATTGTTGTCTTGAATGATCACGAGGATGCATTTTTGACTTATTTCGATAGTTATTAAGTCTGAAAATAAAGTGAATGATTTAATCAATAGTTAGCTAAAGGACAAAATCTTTTAAAACTGCTTCTCGGGACCTCATAAAGTTCATATCTTGGCATAACTCGCTTCGCGATTTGAGACCTTTCCCGGACCGATATTTGGCAGCGACTTCATACTTCAAATCTTGAGAGACGTTCATGAAATTATGGTCTTCTCTTCATAATGGAATTTCTTCACTTGAACCTTTTGAGAGATTCGTACTTGGACCACGACTTCTTCATTTTTCTCCAATCTTTATTTTGGACTTAGATATACAACGATCCACCTCCTTTTATGACTTGGATCTATCTATCCTCATACCTTGTTAGGGTCTTTTCGGATGCACTTCTCCATGACTTTTGGGGAGTATTTGCTTTTCGTCGTGTGTCTCGATCCTTCATATTGATTTTCGATAAATGGTTCTTCACATCACTTTGGATCTTTTAGCAACAAAATATAGCCCTCATGCCTTGTTAGGGCCTTTTCGGACTCGCCAATCTTCGCATCCCGCTTCAATAAGTTATGCCTTGGCTATGAACTCTAATCCATACCGAGCAACTTTTAAATGATATTGGGCTAGAAGCTAAGTAACTTTTCAAATCGTACAACCTTATTTATTAGCAGATAAATTATGTAGCAAGCGATGGGAGAATAAGCTCATAATTAACTCACATAAATTCATGAAAGAATACCGGACTTATAATTGACTCTATCATCACTCGTTCTCCACAGTTTAACATCTCAAGGAATGAGACTCTTGGATACTTAGCCTATTAAATAAAAGTTTTGGGTTTTCGAGTCATCTATAGGATCTTGCAAATTCTTAGACTTTTTCAAGTTTCGAAATCGCATTTTAAAGTTCCCTTGATAAACGACTCTCTAGGATCAATTATAGGAACTTGCGAAAAGTTCTTGTTCTTAACCCGTGAGAGTTAAGACTTTCGCGTTTTATAGCTCCCTATATAAAAGCCTAGCAAAACTTGACTTAAACACGTTAAGGATAATAGCTAGAGTAAACTTAGATAAGTAAACTCGGGTCGAGTCAAAATATTCACAACGTTTTGAAAATTAAAACCACTTATTAGAGATTTATTCTAGCAAGGAAATAAAATGACTATACAAAGGGAAAAACTAATAGGCCAAAATAGATCAAAAATTTTGAAAAATGTCGAAAAATTGATTTTCCGGTTAAAATGAGGACAAAAACAAGGAAAAGGCCACTTAACTTCGATAGAAGTCCCTCCTACACTTAAGATAAACATTGTCCTCAATGTTTAAGCATGTAGGAGTAAACTCCCCTACACTTAGGACATTGTGCATGTTGTTTAAATCTCGCTAAGGGAAAGACAACTAAAGAGATTCCTATTTGAATATTGAGAAAATATAAAATAGTGAATCGAAAAGAGTTTAGGATAGAACCGGGAAGAAGTGGACACGGAATCACGGGTCGGCAAGAATCATCAAGAGTGGATCATTGAAGCTCGAATCCCTGATTAAGAGAGGAGAGGAAAGCAAACCAACGGGTCTCCCCTATACTTATGATAAAGAAAGCGAAAAGATAAGTACATGGGTTGCCTCCCAAGAAGCGCTTGATTTTTGTTAACCGAGTCATTAGCCTGACTCGACCTTGATCATCAACGGAAGAAGCATGAAACATATCCACCTGGATCAAAGACATAGTGTTCGTCCATTAGATCGCACAAGCTTAAGGCGAACAAGGCAAGCCAAAGAAGAGTAGGCAATGTTCCTTTAAGCAGCGATGGAGCACGGTGGAAGCAATGTTGAAGTGGTGCAAGTAGATTTCCATAAGTTCCAAATATTTTTCCTTTTATTTCATCAGGTGGATACTGAGATGGCTGCAGAATATCAATACCGGGGTCGAACACCTGTTCCTTTAAGGGAAAATAACACTCAGGCTCAGCAGAGTGGGAAGAAGATCCGTGAAGAAGCACAACCTCATCCTCAGAAGTGGGACAAAGAGGTGTTAAATCATATGTGCTGCGGATATTGGTGTCGACCGATTTCTTCTCCTTTGAAAGAATGTTCTTCAAATCCAAAGTAGGATCAAGACGATAATCTTCAAAGTCCAAAGGAGGTGCATCACTCTCATGAGGGAAGTAAGTGTTAAGAAATGTAGAGAAGTCTTCCTCAAATGAGTAATCGTCCAAAGTAGGATCGAGTGATGGCGGAGGATCTTCATCATGTGAAGAATCGCTCGAAAGAGTATCAGCCTCATCGAAATCATCATACGTGGGCAGATCGGGATACTCAGAAGTAAGGTCATCATAATCATCCGAATTTGAGCTAGAATCATCATCATCATAAGCATCAAAGACCGGTAGAGAATCATAAATGGAAGAAGCGTCCAAAGTAGGGAGAGAATCATCCATATCATCTTCAAAAAGTGGATTATCGATGCAAGAGTCGAATAGAGGATTGTTGTAGACAACGAGTCATCATGCACATTAATCATATTCACTGATTCTCGTCCTCCAAAGGTTGTACTGGTAAGCTTCCCTATTTTGAAAACTTGTGCAACATCCCTTACTCTTAAGATTAACTCACCTTCGGCCACATCCACTAAAGCTCGTCCGGTTCTCAAGAATGGCCGACCAAGTATTAAAGGAATACGATGGTCCATCTCATAATCAACAACGACAAAATCGACCGGGAAAGTAAATGTGCCAACTTTGATGAACACGTCTTCGGCTATACCAACGGGGTAAGCGTAGTGCGGTTTGCAAGTTCGAGAGTCATCTTTGTTGGAGTGAGGTCGGGTAATGATAGTGTTTTCCAAACACTCAAAGGCATCAAATTAATACTGGCCCCGAGATCAGCAAGGGCAGTAAATTCTTCAGTTTTGTTGAACACGCAAGGCAACACAAAACGACCGGGATCTCCAAGCTTTTCCAGCAGTTCTTTAAGAATAACTGCAGAGCAGTTTTCATTTAAGCGTGTGTTGGCGAGTTCAATCAGCTTCTCCTTCTTGTTAAGCAATTCCCTAAATGCTTTAACAAATTTGGGCATGTGGACAAGTGCTTCAAGAAAGCTAATGTTGAAGTTCATTTGAGAAATCATCTTCACATAGCGTGCCACTTCGGAGTCCTCTTTGGTTAGCATTTTGGTCTTGCCTAAACGAGAGGGATAAGGGATATTGGGTTTAGGTGGTGAAGGTGCAGGTGTAGGTAAAGGTTGAGATGTTGAAGGGTCATTCGTGGGAACTTCATCACGTCGAGGCGGAGACGGTAATGGTGCACTAATACTAGGTGTAGGAGGAGTAGGGACAAATGGTGGTGGAGGAGGTGTAGATGATGGGGGTGGAATTGGTGGTCCTGTGATGGTGACTCCACTACGGGTAGTAATAGCACTCACATTGGCTCGTGGATTAGTGACGATGTTTGAAGGTAGAGAACTCAAAGAAGGTTGAGCGGCGGGCAAGAAACTAGCAAGCATATTCTTCAAATCATTGGTTTGATTGCTGAAGGAGGATTGAATATCATTTCGAAGCTCGGATCTTATCTCATTTCCTTGCTTGGTAATATCTCCTTTCAGATTGATAATTTGGCTCTGCAGGTTCTTGATTTGCTCACCTTGGGTTCTCATGATGGCCTCAACATCCGGATTACTGGGTAGGGTTTGTTGGGCGGGTGGGTGATAAGGATTAGAAGCTCTTGGTGGGATTTGGTTGCTTCTATTGTAGTTGTTGGCGGGGTTTTGGTTTTGAGGAGAAAAACCGGGTGAAAGGTAGTTGTTGGACCGGTAACTCAGCAGATTTCTATCCCCTTGAGGTCGAGCTTGGTAATTTTCCGGTGAATAATTACCATAAGCTGCATACACATTTTCCGGATTTCCTTGAGTCGAAGGACAATCGGTGTATGGGTGTGGACCGCCGCATGTTTCACAAGAAGTAGCAACAGCTTTACCTTGTTGTTGTTGGTTTGAAGCCAAGAGTTGCATACTTCTGCTCATTTCAGTAAGCACACGGGTGAGTTCGGTCATATCGGGGTTTGCTGAAGTGGAGGAAACATTGACTCTCGGGTTGTTCCTTGAAGAAGCAGAGGAATCCCAGTTTTTGTGGTGAGTAGTCATGTTTTCAATAAGCTCTCTACACTCCTCGGGTCTCCTTTTCATGAATGTGCCGCCGGCGGCTGCATTAATCGTATCACGATCTCGAAAAGTCAAACCGTTGTAGAAAGTATCTATTAAGGTCACAGGGAGCATGTTGTGGTTTGGACAACGATCAATCAAGACATTATATCGCTCCCAAGCATCAAAAAGAGATTCATCAGGGTCTTGTATGAAACCGTTGATCTGATTGCGAAGGCTCGTGACCATGGATGGTGGAAAGTAGCGCGACAAAAAGCGTTGAGTCATGTCATCCCAAGTGTGAATAGAATTCTTCGGGAGACGATCAAACCATTTCTCGGCATGATGTAATAAAGTATGTGGAAAGAGTTGTAGGCGAAGTTCATCCATTGTGGCACCAGCCAACTTCATGCTTTGGGTGATTGTAATGAACTTTTCGAGGTGTTTGTTGGCATCATCATCAGGCAATCCATGGAATGGGTTAGTTTGCACTTGCTGAATCATGTGGTGCTTCAACGAAAACTCAGGAGTGTTGATTTGCATCGGCGCAATCGGTCCTCCTCGTCCAAACATTGTAGGTTGACAAAGTTCCTCCATGGTCCGAAGATCGGGCTGTGGAAGAACATTGTTGTTATTATTGAGGTGCGGTGGAATATTATTGTTGATAACACCAGACATAGCTAAATCTTCTTGAGTCTCGGGCTCTTGATAATTAGAAGATCTAGTACGCATACACCTGAAATGCAAAAGAAAAAGAAACCAAACACAAAGACAATTTATATACACAATAAAGATAAAATCGTTTTGGATTTTTGAAATTTTAATTTTTATGGATTTTTATCAATTTTAATTTTTTATGATTTTTGGAATTTTTTATGCAAGAAAAATAACGCTCACAAGTGAACGGATCCCAAAAAGCAACGCGTCTCTCACAGAAAACCGTTAATCTTTACGAAAAGAGCCGGCAGCGGCGCCATTTGATAACTGTGTTTTTGACACCCTGTATAAAAATTATCGTTGTACCAATCTATTCGAATTGAATAACTTGTGTTTAATGTGTGACTCAGTTTTATTTTGGTGGAACGAAAAGGTTGTCGTTGTAGTATATTTAAAGTGCAAAACAATTAAAATTGAATGTGCGTTAAAAATAAAATGGCGTGAAAATAAATGTGCGTTGAAATAAATCTAAATCTAATAAAGGTGTGATATTTAAAAACGTGACGGAAAGTAAAATAATTAAATGACTTAAATATAAAATGTGACGAGAATTAAAATTAAACAAGTATTAAAATGAGAATGCAAAAACTAAACAAGACAAAATACTCAAACAAACAAGTCGAATCGGAATATATTCCGATCAGAACACTATCGGAATAAAGCACTTACCCCCGATCGGAATGATGATCGGAATACCCAACTCACCTTGATCGGAATGTTGCTTAACAACCTGATCGGAATAAACAAGGAACCCTGGTCGGAATGCCTAACGCACCTCGATCAGAATGTTGACTGGACCACCAATCGGAATGCTGTCACCACTTACCTGATCGGAATGCCAATGATCACACTGATCGGAATACCAAAGCCTCCTCGTCAGAATATGAAGTAAGGTCCAGATCGGAATAACTGTCCTTACCCACGATCGGAATACCACAAACTCCTCTGATCGGAATGTTATAACCCTTTTCCGACCAAGCCAAAGAGCTATGGTTGGAATGTAAAACCCTTTTCCGATCTTACCAATCGGAATACAGTGGAATGGGTGAAAAATAAGCTAGAAAAATAAGCTATAATCCTAATAAGCACAAGACGAAATTCCTAAAGTAAACCGTATGAAAATAAGCTACTAAACTGAAATTTAGAGACTTTTAAAACAAGAAATGGATAAGCGTTATGAAAAACAACTTTTTATACAAAAATAATTTTTATAAAAACTATATAAACTTGAAAATTAACAAAATAAGCTATGAAAATAAATGATTTAAAACAATCAAAAGCATAAAAATGAAATCTTTTAACAAGTAAACAAGATAAAAAGCATATAAATCAAAGATTAAAGAAAGGTAGAATGAGATCAACAAGATAAAGTAAAGGTGCGAGAATTAAAAGAAACACTTACTTGAAATTAAAGATATTAAAGGTGCAAGACAAGTATTTAAATTGACATGAAAAGTAAAGGTGCAAGTAAATAAAGGTGGAAGAACTAATTGTCACGATTAGTCAACAAGAACTAGTAAAATGAGAATGAGAGGTATATATAGGTGATTAAGGGGATGGTTAGAGGAAGCTTTCTCCCCTCCTTCCTTTCTTCTTAATTGCGCCCTTAAGTCCTTCCTTCTTAATCTTTTTGTTAATCTTGGACTTTGATGACTTTTGGCTCGGGATTTCTTTGGACTCGTCTTTTAATTCTTTGATAAATAAGACTTGAGTTCCTCGGCTTTAAGTAAACTTCCGTCTTTTGACTTTTTCTTCGATAAATCTTCAGAATTGGTCTTGGACTTCCGTTCTTTTTGCACTCTTGACTGCTTGACTTCGTCTTTCATCTTTTTCTTCAATAAAAGTCCGTAAATGCCCGTGAATTCCCGTGTTTTCTCCACTTTTCACCTTTTCGTCCTAAATCACAACAAAAACGTAAACCACGCATAATTCTGACATAAAAGACATAAAATACACGTTTTGGCTCGGTTATTATTGTAATTAAGTGGTAGAAAAGATGGGTGTTTTCACACATATCAAATCCCCTACACTTGACCATTGCAATGTCCTCATGCAATGCATTAGTTACAAAGCACGTTTACATTTTTCATCATAGTTAATCCAAGTTGACCTTTATTAAGGAGATAGAAACTATAAACATTCAAAGTAAAGAAATCAAAAAGCATACCTTGGGCTTTGGAAATGTCATGAATAATCATCATCCTCAAGTTTTCACTTTCTCCAAACCAAGCTTAAAAACGAGATCATTGTTATTATAAGTCAGTAAACTATCACGAACTCATGTGGGCCAATTACTCACTTAGACTCCCTTATTCCTAGGTGTATCTCTTATATTTTATTGTTGTCTTGAATGATCACGAGGATGCATTTTTGACTTATTTCGATAGTTATTAAGTCTGAAAATAAAGTGAATGATTTAATCAATAGTTAGCTAAAGGACAAAATCTTTTAAAACTGCTTCTCGGGACCTTATAAAGTTGATATCTTGGCATAACTCGCTTCGCGATTTTAGACCTTTCCCGGACCGATATTTGGCAGCGACTTCATACTTCAAATCTTGAGAGACGTTCATGAACTTATGGTCTTCTCTTCATAATGGAATTTCTTCACTTGAACCTTTTGAGAGATTCGCACTTGGACCACGACTTCTTCATTTTTCTCCAATCTTTATTTTGGACTTAGATATACAACGATCCACCTCCTTTTATGACTTGGATCTATCTATCCTCATACCTTGTTAGGGTCTTTTCGGATGCACTTCTCCATGACTTTTGGGGAGTATTTGCTTTTCGTCGTGTGTCTCGATCCTTCATATTGATTTTCGATAAATGGTTCTTCACATCACTTTGGATCTTTTAGCAACAAAATATAGCCCTCATGCCTTGTTAGGGCCTTTTCGGACTCGCCAATCTTCGCATCCCGCTTCAATAAGTTATGCCTTGGCTATGAACTCTAATCCATACCGAGCAACTTTTAAATGATCTTGGGCTAGAAGCTAAGTAACTTTTCAAATCGTACAACCTTATTTATTAGCAGATAAATTATTTAGCAAGCGATGGGAGAATAGGCTCATAATTAACTCACATAAATTCACGAAAGAATACCGGACTTATAATTGACTCTATCATCACTCGTTCTCCACAGTTTAACATCTCAAGGAATGAGACTCTTGGATACTTAGCCTCTTAAATAAAAGTTTTGGGTTTTCGAGTCATCTATAGGATCTTGCAAATTCTTAGACTTTTTCAAGTTTCGAAATCGCATTTTAAAGTTCCCTTGATAAACGACTCTCTAGGATCAATTATAGGAACTTGCGAAAAGTTCTTGTTCTTAACCCGTGAGAGTTAAGACTTTCGCGTTTTATAGCTCCCTATATAAAAGCCTAGCAAAACTTGACTTAAACACGTTAAGGATAATAGCTAGAGTAAACTTAGATAAGTAAACTCGGGTCGAGTCAAAATATTCACAACGTTTTGAAAATTAAAACCACTTATTAGAGATTTATTCTAGCAAGGAAATAAAATGACTATACAAAGGGAAAAACTAATAGGCCAAAATAGATCAAAAATTTTGAAAAATGTCGAAAAATTGATTTTCCGGTTAAAATGAGGACAAAAACAAGGAAAAGGCCACTTAACTTCGATAGAAGTCCCCCCTACACTTAAGATAAACATTGTCCTCAATGTTTAAGCATGTAGGAGTAAACTCCCCTACACTTAGGACATTGTGCATGTTGTTTAAATCTCGCTAAGGGAAAGACAACTAAAGAGATTCCTATTTGAATATTGAGAAAATATAAAATAGTGAATCGAAAAGAGTTTAGGATAGAACCGGGAAGAAGTGGACACGGAATCACGGGTCGGCAAGAATCATCAAGAGTGGATCATTGAAGCTCGAATCCCTGATTAAGAGAGGAGAGGAAAGCAAACCAACGGGTCTCCCCTATACTTATGATAAAGAAAGCGAAAAGATAAGTACATGGGTTGCCTCCCAAGAAGCGCTTGATTTTTGTTAACCGAGTCATTAGCCTGACTCGACCTTGATCATCAACGGAAGAAGCATGAAACATATCCACCAGGATCAAAGACATAGTGTTCGTCCATTAGATCGCACAAGCTTAAGGCGAACAAGGCAAGCCAAAGAAGAGTAGGCAATGTTCCCTTAAGCAGCGATGGAGCACGGTGGAAGCAATGTTGAAGTGGTGCAAGTAGATTTCCATAAGTTCCAAATATTTTTCCTTTTATTTCATCAGGTGGATACTGAGATGGCTGCAAAATATCAATACCGGGGTCGAACACCTGTTCCTTTAAGGGAAAATAACACTCAGGCTCAGCAGAGTGGGAAGAAGATCCGCGAAGAAGCACAACCTCATCCTCATAAGTGGGATAAAGAGGTGTTAAATCATATGTGCTGCGGATATTGGTGTCGACCGGTTTCTTCTCCTTTGAAAGAATGTTCTTCAAATCCAAAGTAGGATCAAGACGATAATCTTCAAAGTCCAAAGGAGGTGCATCACTCTCATGAGGGAAGTAAGTGTTAAGAAATGTAGAGAAGTCTTCCTCAAATGAGTAATCGTCCAAAGTAGGATCGAGTGATGGCGGAGGATCTTCATCATGTGAAGAATCGCTCGAAAGAGTATCAGCCTCATCGAAATCATCATACGTGGGCAGATCGGGATACTCAGAAGTAAGGTCATCATAATCATCCGAATCTGAGCTAGAATCATCATCATCATAAGCATCAAAGACCGGTGGAGAATCATAAATGGAAGAAGCGTCCAAAGTAGGGAGAGAATCATCCATATCATCTTCAAAAAGTGGATTATCGATGCAAGAGTCGAATAGAGGATTGTTGTAGACAACGAAGTCATCATGCACATTAATCATATTCACTGATTCTCGTCCTCCAGAGGTTGTACTGGTAAGCTTCCCTATTTTGAAAATTGTGCATCATCCCCGACTCTTAAGATTAACTCACCTTCGGCCACATCCACTAAAGCTCGTCCGGTTCTCAAGAATGGCCGACCAAGTATTAAAGGAATACGATGGTCCATCTCATAATCAACAACGACAAAATCGACCGGGAAAGTAAATGTGCCAACTTTGATGAACACGTCTTCGGCTATACCAACGGGGTAAGCGAGAGTGCGGTTTGCAAGTTCGAGAGTCATCTTTGTTGGAGTGAGGTCGGGTAATGATAGTGTTTTCCAAACACTCAAAGGCATCAAATTAATACTGGCCCCGAGATCAGCAAGGGCAGTAAATTCTTCAGTTTTGTTGAACACGCAAGGCAACACAAAACGACCGGGATCTCCAAGCTTTTCCGGCAGTTCTTTAAGAATAACTGCAGAGCAGTTTTCATTTAAGCGTGTGTTGGCGAGTTCAATCAGCTTCTCCTTCTTGTTAAGCAATTCCCTAAATGCTTTAACAAATTTGGGCATGTGGACAAGTGCTTCAAGAAAGCTAATGTTGAAGTTCATTTGAGAAATCATCTTCACATAGCGTGCCACTTCGGAGTCCTCTTTGGTTAGCATTTTGGTCTTGCCTAAACGAGAGGGATAAGGGATATTGGGTTTAGGTGGTGAAGGTGCAGGTGTAGGTAAAGGTTGAGATGTTGAAGGGTCATTCGTGGGAACTTCATCACGTCGAGGCGGAGACGGTAATGGTACACTAATACTAGGTGTAGGAGGAGTAGGGACAAATGGTGGTGGAGGAGGTGTAGATGATGGGGGTGGAATTGGTGGTCCTGTGATGGTGACTCCACTACGGGTAGTAATAGCACTCACATTGGCTCGCGGATTAGTGACGGTGTTTGAAGGTAGAGAACTCAAAGAAGGTTGAGCGGCGGGCAAGAAACTAGCAAGCATATTCTTCAAATCATTGGTTTGATTGCTGAAGGAGGATTGAATATCATTTCGAAGCTCGGATCTTATCTCATTTCCTTGCTTGGTAATATCTCCTTTCAGATTGATAAATTGGCTCTGCAGGTTCTTGATTTGCTCACCTTGGGTTCTCATGATGGCCTCAACATCCGGATTACTGGGTAGGGTTTGTTGGGCGGGTGGGTGATAAGGATTAGAAGCTCTTGGTGGGATTTGGTTGCTTCTATTGTAGTTGTTGGCGGGGTTTTAGTTTTGAGGAGAAAAACTGGGTGAAAGGTAGTTGTTGGACCGGTAACTCAGCAGATTTCTATCCCCTTGAGGTCGAGCTTGGTAATTTTCCGGTGAATAATTACCATAAGCTGCATACACATTTTCCGGATTTCCTTGAGTCGAAGGACAATCGGTGTATGGGTGTGGACCGCCGCATGTTTCACAAGAAGTAGCAACAGCTTTAACTTGTTGTTGTTGGTTTGAAGCCAAGAGTTGCATACTTCTGCTCATTTCAGTAAGCACACGGGTGAGTTCGGTCATATCGGGGTTTGCTGAAGTGGAGGAAACATTGACTCTCGGGTTGTTCCTTGAAGAAGCAGAGGAATCCCAGTTTTTGTGGTGAGTAGTCATGTTTTCAATAAGCTCTCTACACTCCTCGGGTCTCCTTTTCATGAATGTGCCGCGGGCGGCTGCATTAATCGTATCACGATCTCGAAAAGTCAAACCGTTGTAGAAAGTATCTATTAAGGTCACAGGGAGCATGTTGTGGTTTGGACAACGATCAATCAAGACATTATATCGCTCCCAAGCATCAAAAAGAGATTCATCAGGGTCTTGCATGAAACCGCTGATCTGATTGCGAAGGCTCGTGACCATGGATGGTGGAAAGTAGCGCGACAAAAAGCGTTGAGTCATGTCATCCCAAGTGTGAATAGAATTCTTCGGGAGACGATCAAACCATTTCTCGGCATGATGTAATAAAGTATGTGGAAAGAGTTGTAGGCGAAGTTCATCCATTGTGGCACCAGCCAACTTCATGCTTTGGGTGATTGTAATGAACTTTTCGAGGTGTTTGTTGGCATCATCATCAGGCAATCCATGGAATGGGTTAGTTTGCACTTGCTGAATCATGTGGTGCTTCAACGAAAACTCAGGAGCGTTGATTTGCATCGGCGCAATCGGTCCTCCTCGTCCAAACATTGTAGGTTGACAAAGTTCCTCCATGGTCCGAAGATCGGGCTGTGGAAGAACATTGTTGTTATTATTGAGGTGCGGTGGAATATTATTGTTGATAACACCTGACATAGCTAAATCTTCTTGAGTCTCGGGCTCTTGATAATTAGAAGATCTAGTACACATACACCTGAAAATGCAAAAGAAAAAGAAACCAAACACAAAGACAATATATATACACAATAAAGATAAAATCGTTTTGGATTTTTATCAATTTTAATTTTTATGGATTTTTATCAATTTTTAATTTTTTATGATTTTTGGAATTTTTTATGCAAGAAAAATAACGCTCACAAGTGAACGGATCCCAAAAAGCAACGCGTCTCTCACAGAAAACCGTTAATCTTTACGAAAAGAGCCGGCAGCGGCGCCATTTGATAACTGTGTTTTTGACACCCTATATAAAAATTATCGTTGTACCAATCTATTCGAATTGAATAACTTGTGTTTAATGTGTGACTCAGTTTTATTTTGGTGGAACGAAAAGGTTGTCGTTGTAGTATATTTAAAGTGAAAAACAATTAAAGTTGAATGTGCGTTAAAAATAAAATGGTGTGAAAATAAATGTGCGTTGAAATAAATCTAAATCTAATAAAGGTGCGATATTTAAAAACGTGACGGAAAGTAAAATAATTAAATGACTTAAATATAAAACGTAACGAGAATTAAAATTAAACAAGTATTAAAATGAGAATGCAAAAATTAAACAAGACAAAATACTCAAACAAACAAGTCGAATCGGAATATATTCCGATCAGAACACTATCGGAATAAAGCACTTACCCCCGATCGGAATGATGATCGGAATACCCAACTCACCTTGATCGGAATGTTGCTTAACAACCTGATCGGAATAAACAAGGAACCCTGGTCGGAATGCCTAACGCACCTCGATCAGAATGTTGACTGGACCACCAATCGGAATGTTGTCACCACTTACCTGATCGGAATGCCAATGATCACACTGATCAGAATACCAAAGCCTCCTCGTCGGAATATGAAGTAAGGTCCAGATCGGAATAACTGTCCTTACCCACGATCGGAATACCACAAACTCCTCTGATCGGAATGTTATAACCCTTTTCCGACCAAGCCAAAGAGCTATGGTCGGAATGTAAAACCCT
The DNA here is from genome assembly GCA_025667525.1 of Glebionis coronaria. Lineage (NCBI taxonomy): Eukaryota > Viridiplantae > Streptophyta > Magnoliopsida > Asterales > Asteraceae > Glebionis > Glebionis coronaria. The sequence continues at coordinate 58,409,478 of CM046875.1, read as the reverse complement.
TTTCCGATCTTACCAATCGGAATACAGTGGAATGGGTGAAAAATAAGCTATAATCCTAATAAGCACAAGACGAAATTCCTAAAGTAAACCGTATGAAAATAAGCTACTAAACTGAAATTTAGAGACTTTTAAAACAAGAAATGGATAAGCGTTATGAAAAACAACTTTTTATACGAAAATAATTTTTATAAAAACTATATAAACTTGAAAATTAACAAAATAAGCTATGAAAATAAATGATTTAAAACAATCAAAAGCATAAAAATGAAATCTTTTAACAAGTAAACAAGATAAAAAGCATATAAATCAAAGATTAAAGAAAGGTAGAATGAGATCAACAAGATAAAGTAAAAATGAGAGAATTAAAAGAAACACTTACTTGAAATTAAAGATATTAAAGGTGCAAGACAAGTATTTAAATTGACATGAAAAGTAAAGGTGCAAGTAAATAAAGGTGGAAGAACTAATTGGCACGATTAGTCAACAAGAACTAGTAAAATGAGAATGAGAGGTATATATAAGTGATTAAGGGGATTGTTAGAGGAAGCTTCCTCCCCTCCTTCCTTTCTTCTTAATTGCGCCCTTAAGTCCTTCCTTCTTAATCTTTTTGTTAATCTTGGACTTTGATGACTTTTGGCTCGGGATTTCTTTAGACTCGTCTTTTAATTCTTCGATAGATAAGACTTGAGTTCCTCGGCTTTAAGTAAACTTCCGTCTTTTGACTTTTTCTTCGATAAATCTTCAGAATTGGTCTTGGACTTCCGTTCTTTTTGCACTCTTGACTTCTTGACTTCATCTTTCATCTTTTTCTTCAATAAAAGTCCGTAAATGCCCGTGAATTCCCGTGTTTTCTCCACTTTTCACCTTTTCGTCCTAAATCACAACAAAAACGCAAACCACGCATAATTCCGACATAAAAGACATAAAATACACGTTTTGGCTCGGTTATTATTGTAATTAAGTGGTAGAAAAGATGGGTGTTTTCACACATATCATGATCCTACTTTGGATTTGAAGAACATTCTTTCAAAGGAGAAGAAACCGGTCGAAACCAATATCCGCAGCACATATGATTTAACACCTCTTTGTCCCCCTTCTGCGGACGAGGTTGTGCTTCTTCGCGGATCTTCTTCACACTCTGCTGAGCCTGAGTGCTATTTTCCCCTAAAGGAAAAGGTGTTCGACCCCGGTATCGTTATCTGCAGCCATCTCAGTATCCTTCCGATGAAATAAAAGGAAATATCTTTGGAACTTATGGAAATCTGCCTGCACCACCTCACCATACTTGCTCCCACCGTGCTCCATCGCTGCTTAAGGGAACCTTGCCTACTCTTCTTTGGTTTGCCTTGTTCGCCTTAAGCTTGTGCTATTTGATGGACGAAAACTATGTCTTTGATCCTGGTGGATATATTTCATGCTTCTTCCTATGATGATCAAGGTCGAGTCAGGCTCATGACTCGGTTAACAAAAATCAAGCGCTTCTTGGGAGGCAACCCATGCATCTATCTTTTAGCTTTCTTCATCCTAAGTGTAGGGGAGACCCGTTGGTGTTTGTTATTTCCTCTCCTCTCTTAATCAGGGATTCGAGCTCAATGATCCACTCTTGATGATTCTTGACGACCCGTGATTCCGTGTTCCATTTTCCCGGTTCTATCCTAAACTCTTTTCGATTCACTATTTTATATTTCTCAATACTAAAATAGGAATCTCTTTAGTTGTCTTTTCCTTAGCAAGATTTAAACAAAGTGCACAATGTCCTAAGTGTAGGGGAGTTTACTCCCACATGCTTAAACATTGAGGACAATGTTTATATTAAGTGTAGGGGGGACTTCAATCGAAGTTAAGTGGCTCTTTTCCTTGTATTTTGTCCTCATTTTAACCGGAAAATCAATTTTTCGACATTTTTCAAAATTTTTGATCTATTTTGGCCTATTAGCTTTTCCTTTCTTTACTAGAATAAATTTTTAATAAAGTGGTTTTAATTTTCAAACGTTGTGAATCTTTTGACTCAACCCGAGTTCACTTATCTAAGTTTACTCTAGCTAGTATCCTTAACATGTTTAAGTCAAGTTTTGCTAGGCTTTTATATAGGGAGCTATAAAACACGAAAGTCTAAACTCTCCCGGGTTAAGAACAAGAACTTTTCGCAAGTTCCTATAATTGATCCTAGAGAGTCGTTTATCAAGGGAACTTTAAAATGCGTTTTCTAAAACTTGAAAAAGTCTAAGAATTTGCAAGATCCTATAGGCGACTCGAAAACCCAAAACTTTGATTTAATAGGCTAAGAATCCACGAGTCTCATTCCTTGAGATTTTAAACTGTGGAGAACGAGAGATGATAGAGTCAATTATAAGTTTGGTATTCTTGCGTGAATTTATGTGAGTTAATTATAAGCCTATTCTCCCATCGCTTGCTAATAAATTTATCTGCATTAAATAAGGTTGTACGATTTGAAAAGTTACTTAGCTTCTAGCCCAAGATCGTTTAAAAGTTTCTCGGTATGGATTAGAGTTCATAGCCAAGGCATAACTTATTGAAGCGGGATGCGAAGATTGGCGAGTCCAAAAAGGCCCTAACAAGGCATGAGGGCTACATTTTGTTGCTAAAGATCCCAAGTGATGTGAAGAATCATTTATCGAAAATCAATATGAAGGATCGAGACGCACGACGAAAAGCAAAAACTCCCAAAAAGTCATGGAGAAGTGTATCCGAAAAGACCCTAGCAAGGTATGAGGATAAATAGATCCAAGTCATAAAAGGAGGCGGATCGTTGTATATCAAAGTCCAAAATAAAGATTGGAGAAAAATGAAGAAGTCGTGGTCCAAGTATGAATCTCTCAAAACTTCAAGTGAAGAAATTCCCATTATGAAGAGAAGACCATTATTTCATGAACGTCCCTCAAGGTTTGAAGTATGAAGTCGCTGCCAAATATCGGTCCGAGAAAGGTCTCAAATCGCGAAGCGAGTTATGCCAAGATATGAACTTTATGAGGTCCCGAGAAGCAGTTTTAAAAGATTTTGTCCTTTAGCTAACTATTGATTAAATCGTTCACTTTATTTTCGGACTAAATAACTATCAAAATAAGTCAACAATGCATCCTCGTGATCATTCAAGACAACAATAAAATATAAGAGATACCCCTAGGAATAAGGGAGTCTAAGTGAATAATTGGCCCACATGAGTTCGTGTTAGTCTACTAACTTATAATAACAATGACCTCGTTTTTAAGCTTGGTTTGGAGAAAGTGAAAACTTGAGGATGATGATTATTCATGACATTTCCAAAACCCAAGGTATGCTTTTGATTTCTTTACTTTGAATGTTTATAGTTTTCTATCTCTTTAATAAAGGCCAACGTGGATTGATTATGATGAAAAATGTAAACGTGCTTTGTAACTAATGCATTGCATGAGGACATTGAAATGGTCAAGTGTAGGGGATTTGATAGGTGTGTAAACACCCATCCTTTTTACCACTTAATTACAATAATAACCGGGCCAAAACGTGTATTTTATGTCTTTTATGTCGGAATTATGCGTGGTTTGTGTTTTTGTTGTGATTTAGGACGAAAAGGTGAAAAGTGGAGAAAACACGAGCATTTACGGGCTTATATTGAAGAAAAAGATGAAAGATGAAGTCAAAAAGTCAAGAGTGCAAAAAGAACGGAAGTCCAAGACCAATTCTGAAAATTTATCGAAGAAAAAAGTCAAAAGACGGAAGTTTACTAAAAGCCGAAGAACTCAAGTCTTAATTATTGAAGAATTTAAAAGACGAGTTTAAAGAAATCCCGAGCCAAAAGTCATTAAAGTCCAAGATTAACAAAAGATTAAGAAGGGAAGGACTTAATGGTGCAATTAAGAAGAAAGGAAGGAGGGGAGGAAGCTTCCTCTAACCATCTCCCTAATCTACTATAAATAGGATCATCTAGTTTCATTTTTTCTTTGTTGGCTAGAGTGACACTAGTTCTTCCACCTTTTAATTACTTGCACATTTACTTTATTGCACATTTAAATACCTTGTCTTGCACTTTTAATACCTTTAATTTCCAAGTAAGTGTTCTTTAATTTTCTTGTTTTAATCTCTCATTCTACTTTTCTTTCTATTCGTTTCTATTTGTTTACATGCTTATTGTCTTGCTTATTTGATTATAGGTTATGTTTTTGTGCTTTTGATTGTTTTAGATCATTGATTTTTATAGCTTATTGTGTTTATTTCTAAGTTTATAAAGTTTTTTTACAAAGTTATTTTTATATAAAAGTTTGTTTTTCGTAAACCTTTTTCTTTTCGTGTTTCAAAAGTCTTTAATTTTCAGCTTATTAGTTTTTCTTATATTTGTTTTGCTTAGGATTTTAGGTGTGAGCTTATTTGGCTTATAGCTTATTAGTTTAGCTTAATTTGTGCTTTTTTATACTGTATTCCGATCTAGTGATCGGATAAGGGTTTCACGTTTTGACCATAGCTCCTTGGCTTGGTCGGAAAAGGGTTTACAACATTCTGATCAAAGGTAGTTTGGTATTCCGATCAGGGTGATTTGTGGTATTCCGATTAGGAGTTGTGACAGCATTCCGATTGGGAGTCCATTCCCCATTCCGATCAGAGGTGTTCGTTTGGTTATTCCGATTAGGATAGGTGACATATTCCGATCAGGGGTTCCGAACATCATTCTGACCAAGGTCCACTCCATATTCCGATCAAGATTTGTTTGGTTATTCCGATCTGAAAAAGTGACATATTCCGATCTGGTGTTCCGATCACATTCCGATCAGGAGGTAAGTGCATTCTGATCGGAATGCATTCCGATGGTAGGGTTGATTTCTATTTTGTCTTGTTTAATTTTTACGTTCTCATTTTAATATTTTGTCCAATTTTAATTTTCGTCATGCTTTTATTTTTAGTTATTTAATTAATTTACTTTTCAAAGTTTAAATTTTGCACCTTCCTTTTATTTTAACGTCATTTTTCTTTACGTCATTTACATTTACGTCTTTGCATTTTTAATTATACTACAACAACACACTTTTGTTTCACCAAAGAACGACTGAGTCGCACATTAAACTCCTTTTTCAATTCGAAGAGATTGGTTCAACGATATTTTTAACTAAGTAAAATCTAGTCATTAGTATTCATCAAGGCTTGGATTTTTGATGTAGAAACTTGCGATAGATCAACACCAATCTTCATGGCCACCAATACTTGTAGACTTCGTGTAGAAATCAGCCCTTACTTCACTTGAAAACTCCTTTTTAGATGTTAAAACTTGCACCAATCTTCATCTCTTTTGAAGGAGATTAACATATGTAAGTTATAACAATAGTTTGCGGTTAAAATTGTATGATGATGGTGTTGTGGTGGCTATAGTGGACGGCTAAAATGGCTAGAGAGAGGGATGAGAGTGTTTTGCATGTTGAGTATGAAAGAAATGGTTCTGGTGAAGTAGTTTTGATGGTTTTGGTGGAAAGTTGGCTTCCATGTTAAGCTAATGCTAACATGTGTTAGCTTTCTAGCTAAGACTTTGACACATCACAATGTGTGGTGTCAAGTTTTGGCCGTGGGTTAGTGGGGGTGGGGCAAAACTTGTTTTAGTCTCATCCCCAATTATTTACAGGTACTCCTTGATTCTAGTTTCCTCGATTTACGTGCCCTCGGGTCGTTTTACGAAAACCGTTTTTATAAATTATGAATCAACGACACAAAACGAATCTAATAAAAATTGTCTCATCAAAGACGGAGTTCGAAAACGTAAATACGTAATCCTAAGGTTTACGGTTTAGTCGTAAAGGACGTTAAATTATAATCGTAAGTCCTAATCTCTTCTCGTAAATTTGTGAGTTTATGAACCAGCACAAATTTAAAATTCCAAAATAATATTCACGGATAAATTTATTTTCTGAAATGTCGGACTGTCACCAAAACGGTGTATGTAAACGTAAGCATGTAACGTTGAATTCTCCGGTTTAGACGTAGTCGATGCTACTTCAAGACGTAAATCCAAATTACTTCCCAAAAATAAGTGAGTTCATAATATAATATTAAAATAATATTTTTAAATAATATTTGAGAATAAAATATCAACCATAAATTGACGGATTGTCACATGAACGCCTATGGGTCGGTTCACCGAAACAAAATCTAAACGAGCAAAGGTGAACGTCTATAGGTCGGTTCACCAAAACAAAAATTCACAGAAAAACACATGCGACTAAATATGGCCAGTCCAGTACCAACCTTTTACTTAGTCAAAACTTACAAAACTGAATGATAAAATGCTTGAGAAACATGGAAACCAACAACACCAAAATCTAGGAAGTTCCTGGTGACTACCCACTAGTCACAGGTCAAGTTTTATAGCCTACAGGTCGAAACCTTGGGCTCTAATACCATAACTGTAACACCCCACTTGGATAAGTGGACCGTTACGTGTACTTATGGCGTATCATCAAAGCATGCAAGGTAAAATGTCTTAAAAACATTAACTGGCCAAAAAGGAAATACCAGAAACAAACATCGGTAGTCCAAACATAAGCTCAAACATGTAAAAGTAAGTACCGAAAGGAAAGACTAGACAATGTCTAAAAAGAAAAGTAATGTATGAAGTGCATAAAATTAAAAGTCTGGATAGCTTCCATCCAAATGCACATACTCTCAAAATCCTAAGAGTATCCCTGAGTACATGCCGATTGGAACATGAAAAGAAACTACGGCTGAGCATAAAGCCCAGTGAACGGATACAAAAGCATGATAAGAAGTACTGAAATGAAACAGATAACACATGCTGAATTTGAAAGACTGATAATTAAAATGCAGCAGAAACTGTGTATGTCCTGGAAAACCTGGTTTATAACTTGTAAAACTGAAATATTAACTGTTAAATATGAAAACATGTATGTACTGTAGTTTAAGTGCCAACAGCTTATATAGGTCATGTAATATAACAACGTGGCTTGAATACTTAGAGGGGTGACCTCGTCATGTTGTTAGAGGGGAGACGTCTAATTAACAATTTGAGTGGAGGGATCAACTCCAATGTGAAGGATGTAGAGCTCACACCACATTCACCTGATAAACTGTAAACTGATAAACTAGGATGCACCCATTCGCCCCGCTGATAATATACTGATAAATGGCCAACTGAAATAAAAGGGACACTGCGAGAATTCACTCCCCCGCAGAGGAGTCATGACACCGGTGCCTCAAGTGTCATGGTTACGGAACCTCTGTAACTAGATGGAACTAGTCATGCATGTATATAAAGCTCATGCAATTTAACATAGTTATCATGGCAATTCATGTAAATTTTTAAAGCATATATCTGGGAAAAACGTTTGGCTGCAGATGGGAAATCCTAGTCATGCATAGAAAAGGGAAGTCCATACTGAAGGACGGAAAATCCGTACCTTGTGTCCAGTAACTGACTGAAGAGGAAAACATATGAAACTCCTATTCTGACTTCACAATAGCTACATAAATAAGGATGCGAATGAGTTGTCTGATTAATGATTATTAGTGTTCTTAACTTGTTTTACATGTTCTTGAATCATTTTACTATTTTGTATACAATCTGATAACTTTGACTATTCTTAGATATTTTTTATTAGTGTATTACTTGTACTCTGATTACTGTATTACATGTATTCCAGTGTTATTATTATACTGTTAATAGTAACCTACTAAGATAGAAAGTTTCCTAAAATAGAAAGGTTTCCAAAATAGTTTCCATGAAAATTAAACCATTTAAATAAATCATACGTTTTAATTAAATAATTAGTTAAACCATTATTTATTTAACTTACTACTTAATTAAATAAAGCAAACATAACATGGTTAATTTATGATTTAAAACCTTCTTAATAAAATGATTTAATTTCTAAATTTATAAAACCCTTGCATTTAATATCGCACGTGAACTTGAAAAACCCGAGTCAAAACTTTCCCGAGACACCCATGTCTCGGGATAAGCCAAACCGAGCCCACCACAGCCCTTGGCTGTGGCCCCCTGTTTTCGACAAAAAAACAGTAGCCACCGACTTAAGTGGGCAACCACTGTTGCCCTTGCAGTTCCACTGCTTGGGTTAAGTTCCCACTGGCCTAGCCAGTTTCCCCCTGCTTGGTCACAACTCCCCCTGTCCTATAATTTCTACCCATTGGTGCCTATCTAAGACCCACCGAGACACTTAGTGTGTCTCGGTTTCCATTGACTTCAACAAACAACCCTGGCTAGCCCACGTTCCCACTGATCCAAAACCAAACACCCCCTTGCTGTTAACCAAACACCCTTGGTGGTCTTTTTGGCTTGCTATCGTCCAACCCCAAACAACCACCGCACCCCTAATGGGTTGCGGCTGGTTGGAAACTGAACCACCGAATTAAACATAAATTATGTTAAATTAAATTCGTAATGAACATGTTAAATTAAACATAAATTATTTGTTCTTGATTAAAATAAAGGGGAATTCATTATAAAAGAGAGGAAAGAAAAGGAGTACCGTTATATGATTAGGAAAAACAATAACAAGTATTCCAATTCGAAGATCAAACACAAACCGGATCCCCTTTGTGTCTTTTTTGCTGGCGGTTACAAACACACACCAAAACCCTATTTTTATTTTTCTATTTTCTAAAAATGAGTTACTACACTCCCTGGTTATTTACTTTTCAAATGGACCGGGCCTAAAGTCCATTTCTATTCTTTGTTTAATTAAATCCCGCGGCCCAAAGTACCGACACATGCATATTTTCCATTTTCGTGTTATAACTATTTAACGCGATGTTCATGATTAAATGTTTCGTGTTTACTCATGACGTAAAAATATTTATTTTTTGAATAAATAATTATCGTGTAATACTTGAATAAATGCTATTAAATATTATTCTGAATAAACAATCATTTACGTAACGTTATAATTAAATATGGGACTGCGTGTAATTAATGTTCATGGATTTTGAAAGTGGGTTTTACAAAGGCTCTTGTTAAGCGTGATACGCTTAATAAACTTAAGTTCAGATCTATTAAGTGTATCTTTGTAGGATACCCAAAGACATGATGGGTTACTCTTCTATTACCCACCCGAGAACAAAGTTATCGTTGTTCGAAATATTGAATTCCTATAGAGTAATCTTATGAATCAAGAAGCAAGTAGGAGTTTAGAATATCTTGAAGTACTTCAAGATACGCATCCTTCTGAAAACACTAGCCTAGATCATGAAGAGGGTGATCAAGAACTTGATGAACCTCAAAGTAATATAGCTCACATTCATAGGTCCACAAGGACAATACATGCCTTAGAGCAAATGTGTTCACACATTGATGCCGAGGGGCATGAATTAGGGGATCATAATAAATCTACTAACTATCAAAGTGAATTTGCAGACCCTGAATCAGAAAAATGGCTTGATTCTATGAATATGGAGATGCAATCCATGAAAGACAATGATGTCTGGATCTTAGTAGACCTTCCCCCTAATGCTAGAAACATTAGTGGCTCTACAAAAAAAGACCGACATGGATGGCAATGTACACACCTATAAAGCTCGATATGTAGTGAGGGGCTTCACTCAAACCTACAGGGTTGATTATGAAAAAAAACCTTCTCCCTAGTTGCAGATATAAAAGCTACTAGGATTATCTTAACCATAGTTGCTTACTATGACTATGAGATTTTGAAATTAGATATCAAAACCGCTTTCCTCAATGGACATCTTTCCGAAGAGGTCTATATAAAGCAACTTGATGGTTTTGTTAATTAATCCTAAATATCCGAATAAGGTATGTAAGCTTCAAATATCCATTTATGGACTTAAGCAAGCATCAAGGCACTAGAATAAGTGATTTGATGATGAAATCAAGAAATTTGGTTTTACTCAAAATCGTGATGAGCCATGTGTATATATATAAGCTAGTGGATGTAATGTGGTTTTTTTAATCTTATATGTCGATGACATATTTCTCATAGGGAAAGACATTCTAACGTTGCAAAATATAAAAGCTTACCTTGGTAAACATTTTGCAATGAATGATCTAGGAAATGCTGCATATATTCTTAGAATCAAGATCTACATAGATAGATCAAGATAATTAATTGGACCATGTCAAAGTGCTCACATAGAAAAATATTTGAAGAAGTATAACATGGAGAATCCTAAACGTGGAATTATCCCCATGCAAGCTTAACCAAAATTATGTAATTCGCAAGGTGCTTCAACACCTGCTGTGATACCCAGAAACCGAGGTCATTTATTTTACCCTAAATTATGAATATTTTTGAAATTTTTAAGAAATTTCGTTTATTTTATATTTGATTGTTTACGTTGAAACCGATGTTAAGGTCGTAATCTTAACGATTGACGATTTAAGAAAGCCGATGACGACTACGATCCCGACGGATGCCCAATTTTTATGTTCTATTATCGTTTTGACGATATTGGAAATTTTTCGAGAATTTTATTTTTGGTTCGTGTTAAGTCCAGCCGTATGCGTTTTATTTCATCCCGGGTGCGTTTAAATTGCTTTAAAAGTATTTTGGAGTGTTCGGGGCGACCCCCGACTCCCACAAATTTTTAAAACCAACTAGTAAGTCGTTTCCCGCTATTTAGTAGTGTCGTTTAAAAATAAGGCCAAAAGATTTACAAAATGGCAAAAGAGGCCCCTCAAATTTTACAAAAGGGGAAGGAAGGAACACATACAACATAATTCAAAAAAAATCTCTCACTCTCTCTTTTGGCCGTCGGCCTCCACAAACACCACCAACTCCATTTTTTTCCTTCTTGTTTTGATTAATTCCAAGTTTAGACCACACTTCCATTTTCATTTGTAAGTGTTTTGGTGTAATTAAATCCAACATGCATTACCAAAAACTTTCAAGAATTAAAAGATTTTTCAATAGTGTGTTTTGATGTAATTAGGCATGATGCATGTTTAATTAGTGTTTCGGTAATGGTAAATCATCAATAAAAGTAACTAAAAACAAAATGGTTTGGGTGTTTTGGTCACCAACACCCCACGGCCAAATGGGGGTGTTTGGTTGATCATGATGTTTGATGTGTTTTGTTGTGGGTTTGTGTTTAGAACATTGTTTTTGATGTTTTTAAAAGGGTTAAACCAAATGCATGTGTGATTTAGGATTTGGGTTTTTAAGAGAATTTGATGTTCTTAGTGTTAAGGACTGATTAGGATGATTAGGAATGATCATAAGTGGTTAGGTTAGGACTAGGTGATGTTAGATTGGATTAGAATCAAGTGTTAGGGTGATTTTGAAGTAGTAAAATTTAGGCAGATTATTTGAGGTCACTTTTGAAAACCTTAAATCTAAATACCGGTCATAAACATAGGATATATTTGTAGAGCATTGTCTTACCTTCGATTTGGTATAAGAAAGAGCTTACGACTCCTAACGAGTCAAAAGTTATACTATTTTGAAAGTTCGTGTACCGGGAGATGAGAATCAACATAATCCGAATTTATGTTTGGTTTTGTGTCAAATCCCGGGGACCATAGAAAGAGTTTGGTAAATGATTTAAAGTTGATTTTTGGTTCCAAACCTGCATATTTGAGTCTATTTTTGGACTTAGGAGTCAAATTAGCTAATGGTGTCTTTTAAATGGGTCAAACAAGTCCAACATGGTAAAAGTGCAAAATCAGTCCTAAAAGTTTATGTTTAGAAATGCAATGAGTAACGGGTCATAAAAGTAAAAACTTTTTATGGGATTTAAGATGGGTTTTCTACAGATTATAAGGGATTTTTACAAATTTTCTTGTATTTTATATAGGTGTTTAAGTGATAGAAAACAGCCCGTACTTTTGGTAAGTATCGACAAAGCTATAAAATGGGAAACAACTTTAATTACAAAGATGGATAGTATGAGTATAGTAACTATTACTTGTTGGATTTTGGCGTGAGTTAGTAATTATAACAATTGAGTAATATGTATGTATTATACAGTACTTAAAGTTATATAAATGAGTTAACTCATTACGCGTTGTTTGTTAGGTGTTGAGATTGATTTCCCCGGCATCCTCATCGTTAGTGATCGTCATCCGTTACGTCGACTATTTCTATACAAGGTGTGAATTTATAGTCTCGCTTTATATTTTTTTAAATGGTTTTACCCGAGAGGGGAATGCATGCTATTTTAAATGAAACGAACATAAGTCATGAATGATTGTTGGACCCTGAAAGTTGCCTAAATTGTGTTGAGTACCTAGTTGCATAAGACCTTATATTCATGAACTATTAACTATTGTTTAATCCTCATATGGATTGAAAATAGCCGCTTATATAATTGATAGTACTATGGGGTTGACGACCCTATCTGAGACGAGGGCTAGTACGTTGAGTACCCCTATGGATGGATAACTTGTGATAAGAAATAAGGTATAATTGTAACTAATGCCTTTAGAAAGGCATTGGTTTCATCTTAATCATGCCGGTATATATACGCGGGTGATTGAGTTAACGGATTAGTGTCATGAGCTTAAACACAATTGTAATAACCTTGAATAATAGATTGCTTGATCGCCAATTCTATAAATGATCGTGATTGATTTTATATACTTATGTTCAAAAATGTGATTGTAAAACCTATATATTCCGCTCAACATTATTTGTTGATAATCGGTGTATTTTGCATACACCTCATAGCATGTTAATTTAGTATATTTATATATTTATTTTTCGTTATATATGTACTTTGAGTGTGTTTCGTGATTATGTAGGTTACGAGCGAAGTGGAATAAAATGGCCGCTTTAATTAATTTTTTTGGAGAAAAGACATTGTGAGCGCCGATGAATGAAGAAAAAATATTGAAGAAAAAGATTTGAGCGCGTCGCAATCGGTCATCTTTTATTTGTCTGGGCTTCGTTTGAGCAATTGTTGGCGTTGGGTTATATTTTATTGGGCCAAAGTTATTATATGTTAAAAGAATAAAAAAAAATATATAGTTTTTGGCCCACTTGGACCCAATAGCCCAAAAGCCTAACCAACACCAAGTCCTATAAAAGAAAAAAAAAGACAAGTAAAAGGGGTGTGTTTTGAGTTCTGCCGCAATTCACAAACAAAAAAAAAGACGAAAAAAAAGATTGGAGAATAGATGGCAGCATTCATTCGTCATTGAAGTTTGTGATCTATGTTTTAATTGCAACTTCAATACACATCAATTAAAAAAAAACACATTCGCACTATCCATCAATTGTTAAGAAAAGAAAAGCCGACACATATAGGGAATCTTTTTGAGGATTGTGGATCATAGTCAAACAGTGAAGAATAATAGTCAATTGACTATTAAAAAAAAGTATGATGGTTGATATTAAGCGGGTCGGGTACACCGCGATGTCCGGCTAATTTTGTTGTAATTCCTTCCGGTAACTTTATTTATGGTTTGATCATTACTTTTGGATTATCATATTTTTATTACATTGATTTATGATTTATTTATAAATTATTTTTATTGATTTAATATTATGTTTAATTATTTGTGCAAGACAATTTATTATTAGTTAACAATTCATACTTATTTTATTTAGTAAAAAAAAGATGGTCGTATAATTGATATAAATTGTACCTAAATAAATTATTAAAACATAATTATTGGTTGGATTAATATAAGATTTATTATTGCGAGTCACCGATAAACATAATAAATGCCGACGTTAATTCATTCATATTAAATCAAAATAATCTTTGTAAACGAACTAAAAAGTTTCAATAATCCATAAGTGTGACCAACCATAAATATTAGGAGCTGGAAGGGATTACATTTTTCTTTTAATTGTTTACATCTTTATTTTATTTTTCTAGCTTTACTATTAGTTTAATAATTATTTTAATTTTTAATCAGCATTTTTATTATCAAAAGTATTTTAGTTGTCAGATTTCAAAACCAAAACCTTTATTGATCAGTGATCACCTCAAAACTTAAACTAAAACCACATAGTCCTCGTGGATCGATACCCATTTACCCTATCTAGCATAAGGTAATTAGGTTATTTTTGACCGGCACTTCGACGTCGATCAAAATTTTGGCGCCGCTGCCGGGGACTCAGTGAGCTTTTCGTTTAAGTTTTTGTTAATATTTTTCTTAAATAAAATAAAAAATACAAAAAGATTTTATTTTTCTTGTTTTGTTTTGTTTTGTTTGTTTGTTTTGTTTCTTGTGAGTGTGCAGGTTAGTGTATGCGCACACGTAGATCGGGACGAACATCACCGTTATCTTACGATCCTGAGGTTGAGAAAAGTGCAAGGTTAAGAAGAAAGACGTTTCGATAGTTTTCTACTAATCTTGATTTTTCAGGTTTAGCAGAGCTTTTCGCTGAAATGCCAGGTGACGAAGATGCTGGCGGAAGTGCTAGCGGCAGTAGTAGCGGAGTAGAATCTCCACCACGGGGTGTTGATTCTTACTACAGGCCGGGGAGGATCCCTCGCCTATCGTTTATCCGGATCCGGTTAAAGGGGTTACAAGTAACTTCAAGATCCAGCCGAACCTCATAGCAATTTTGCCAGTGTTTAGAGGTCGTGAGGAGCCATATGCACATCTGCGAGAATTCTTCTCAATTGCTGACACACATCAGGTTAATAACATTACCAAGGATGAGGTAAGACTTCGCCTTTTTCCTTTTTCTCTTAAAGATCAAGCTAAGGACTGGTTCTCATCTCTTGAGCCAGGTAGTATTAACTCATGGTCTGAAATGCAATCTGCTTTTCTTGAGGAATTTTATTCTATAAGTAAGACTGCTGCCATTAGGAATAAGATTAAATCCTTTCGTCAAATCCCAGGCGAGCAGTTTCATGAAGCGTTTAATAGACTTAAGGAGTTATTAAGAACATGCCCTCATCACGATTTTCCAAAATGGGAGCTTGTCAAAGTCTTCTATGATGGGTTGGATTATAACAACCAACAATTTGTGATGGCCACTAGTGGGGGTATGTTTTTCTCGCGACCTATGGAGGAAGAATGGGAGTTTTTTGAAAAACTAAGCAAAGGTTCCAAGACCCAAGCTTCAGTGGATCGAAACAACCACCCATCTTCCGCTAATTATGTGTCTAACCAACATGGCACAAATTCTGAAATTAGCGAGTTAAGTAAGAAAGTTGATCTTTTGTTGAAAAATATAGGAAAAGGTGTGCCGAATGTGTCTAATGTGTCGCATAGTGGGTGTTCAATGTGTGGTGATCCGAGTCATTCTGTCGATAATTGTAAAAGTTGGGGGGCAACACCAAATGAGGAGGTAAATGGAGTCTATGGTGGTCGTCCACGAAATGACCCATTCTCCGAAAGTTATAATCCTGGATGGCGCAATCACCCCAATTTCCGTTGGAAAGATGAAGACACTCGCCCTAATAATGCCCAACAACAACACTATGGTTACAAACCAAGGTACGAGGGTGGCGATTCATCTAACTTCCAACAAAATTCTTACAATCATAGGCCACAACAACAATATCCAAATCAGGGCCAAGGCTAAGATGACAACCGTCTCTTGAACCTTGATCGAAAGTTTGATAGGCTTATGGATTCATTGTCTACCAACAATCAAGAGATTAAGAGAAAATTTGAGGTCACTAATCAAAGACACGAGACCACTACTAAATCTATTGCAGCTCTTGAGAGACAAGTTGGTCAATTAGCGGATCAATTGAGTAAAAGAGATGAGGGAAGGCTACCGAGCTACCCCACCATGAATCCTGCACACAAGAAAAATGGAAATGAGCACGTGAATATGGTGACGTCTCTTCGAAACGGTAAAATCTACAACAATGACAAGGGAATTCCAAATTCTCCTGATGTCGAGGATTTCGTCACTGATGACGAAATTATTGTTGAAGGTAACAATTCTGATAATGTTAAGTCCGGTTCTGAGTTGATAAATGATTTGTTAAATGATTTTCCTAAACCAACAACACCGAATCCTAAAGCTACTGAAACCCCTGAAGTTAAGGAGGGTGGTGTGTCCAGCACACCTTACCCTACGGCTTTGGAGAAATCGACATCTGCAAAGTTAGCTAAAAAGGGTCCTCATGCTGAGGATATGTGGGAGACTTTCAAGCAAGTTAAGATCAATCTCCCCCTTATTGATGCTATCAAGCAAATTCCTGCATATGCCAAGTTTTTAAAGGATTTGTGTACCCAGAAGAGGAAGCTGAAGGCGTCTTTGCCTAAAAAGATTGACCTAACTGAGCATGTTAGTGCAGTCTTATCTAGCTCCCTTCCTCCTAAATTCAAAGATCCTGGAGCACCGTTGATTTCAGTGGTGGTCGGAAATATTGCCATTAAGAAGGCGCTCCTTGATCTTGGTGCCAGTATTAATGTCCTTCCTGCTAGTTTGGTTGATAAGTATGACTTAGGAACTCTTCGTAAGACAGACACCATTATTTCCTTAGCCGATCGATCTACCAAGATTCCTAGAGGTATCTTAGAGGATGTTATTGTGAAAGTTGATGATTTCTATTACCCAGTTGACTTCTTTGTTATGGACACCGAGTCACAATACAAAGATGTTCAACCAACTATTATCCTTGGGCGCCCATTTTTAGCCACGATAGATGCTAGGATTAATTGTCGGACTGGCGCCATGGATATTGCCTTCGGTAATAAGAAGATAAGATTGAATGTGTTTAATTCTATGAATTCTCCTACGATGAATGAATGTTACCAAGTAGATGTGATTGATGAGGAAGTTCAAAAGTATGCATCCCGTATGCTTAAGAATGATCCTTTGGAATTATATCTAACTGGTGATAATGAGGAGATTCTTGATGTTGCTGAAGTTCTAGAGATTCAAGAGTGTTTGGTCAATTCTTTGGACCATCAAAAACCACCTTGGTCTTATAAAGTGGAGCCCTTGCCTTCTACTTTTGACACGGCTACGAAGCCGTCTTTGGAGGTGACTCCAACTCTTGAACTAAAACCTTTGCCATCCAATCTCAAATATGCTTTTCTAGGTCCTAACAATACATTACCCGTTATTGTTGCTTCTGATCTTTCTGAATCACAAGAGGGAGCACTTCTAAAGGTGCTTTCCAAGTACAAAGCAGCAGTGGGATGGACGATTGCAGACTTGAAAGGGATCAGCCCTTCATTATGTATGCATCGAATTGTTACGGACCCAGATATTAAGCCAGCAAGAGATGCGCAAAGGCGACTGAATCCTAATATGAAGGAGGTAGTCAAGACGGAAGTTCTTAAATGGTTAGATGCCGGTATCATCTATCCCATCTCGGATAGTAAATGGGTAAGTCCTACTCAAACGGTGCCTAAAAAGGCCGGAATCACCGTTGTTGAAACCGAGAATGGGGAAAAGCTCACAACCCGACCAGTTACTGGGTGGAGAGTTTGTATAGATTACCGTAAGCTGAATAATGCCACATCTAAAGATCACTTCCCACTACCTTTCATTGATCAAATAGTTGAGAAGCTTTCGGGTAAAAAGTTCTATTGCTTCTTGGATGGGTACTCTGGTTATAATCAAATACCCATCCATCCTGATGACCAGGCCAAAACTACGTTTACGTGTCCATATGGGACGTTTGCATTTCGAAGAATGCCTTTTGGCCTGTGTAATGCACCCGCTACCTTTCAGCGGTGTATGATGAGTATCTTTTCTGACATGGTTGGAGAATCTGTAGAGATATTTATGGATGATTTCTCCATCTTTGGTCAATCTTTTGAAAGCTGCCTTGATCAGCTTGAAAGTGTGTTAAAAAGATGCACCGAAACTAATTTGGTGCTTAGTTGGGAGAAGAGCCATTTCATGGTTCGTGAGGGAATAGTATTAGGGCATGTTGTGTCTGAAAAAGGGTTTGAGGTTGACCGTGCCAAGGTACAAGTAATTTCAACCCTTCCTCCTCCCACTACCGTTAAAGGTGTGCGATCTTTTCTTGGTCATGCCGGGTTCTATAGGCGATTTATTAAAGATTTTAGTGCTATATCAAAGCCTCTTTGTAATCTACTCTTAAAAGATGCACGCTTTGACTTTAATGAATCATGTCTTAAAGCATTCAACATGCTTAAGCAAAAGCTTGTAGAAGCCCCTATTCTGCAATCACCTGATTGGTCGAAGCCTTTCGAGATCATGTGTGATGCGAGTGATTATGCCGCTGGGGCGGTTTTAGGACAGCGGGTCGATAAGAAACCCGTTGTGATCTTTTATGCTAGTAAGACTTTTTCAGAAGCTCAAATGAATTACACCACTACTGAAAAAGAGTTGTTAGCCGTGGTTTTTGCTCTTGATAAGTTTAGGTCCTATATTTGGGGGCATTCTAAGGTGATAGTATTTTCAGATCATAGTGCCTTAAGACATTTGTTGACTAAGAAAGAGACAAAACCGAGGTTGCTTAGGTGGATTTTACTTTTACAGGAATTTAATCTAGAAATTCGGGATAAAAAGGGGTCAGAAAATGTAGTTGCCGACCATTTGTCTAGAATTATCCCTCCGCCGTTCAACCCTTCTGATGTGATTAAGGAAAGCTTTCCGGATGAAAGTTTATTTGAGGTTTCTAAGGTTCCTTGGTACGCAAATATAGTTAATTACCTAGCAGTTAAAAAGCTCCCGGATTTTTGGTCCAAACAACAAAGAAAATACTTCTTCTCTCAGGTGAAGCATTATTTTTGGGAGGATCCGGAGCTATATAAGGTATGTGCTGACCAAGTTGTTAGGAGATGTGTTCCCGACCATGAGCATATGGACATATTGGCTCATTGCCATTCTTATGCATGTGGTGGTCACTTTGGTGCTACGAAAACTGGGCATAAGATCCTACAAAGCGGTTTCTTTTGGCCGACTATATTTAAGGATGCCCAGTCTTTTGTGAAAGCGTGTATTCGTTGCCAACAAGTTGGAGGGATTTCAAGGCGTGATCAAATGCCTATGAATCCCATATTGGTTGTTGAGATCTTTGACGTGTGGGGTATTGATTTTATGGGACCATTCCCCACTTCCCATGGCAATGTGTACATTTTAGTGGCAGTTGATTATGTGTCTAAGTGGGTCGAGGCTGAGGCGACTAGAACAAATGACCATAGTGTAGTTCTTAAGTTTGTTAAGAAAAATATCTTTGCTAGACATGGAATTCCTAAGGCTATAATTAGTGATGGGGGTTCCCACTTTAAGAACTTTCGATTTGGGAAATTATTGAAACACTATGGAGTTAATCATAGGATAGCTACCCCTTATCACCCACAGACTAGTGGACAGGTGGAAGTATCTAATAGGGAGATTAAGCGAATTTTGGAAAAGACCGTCCGTAGTGATAGGAAAGATTGGTCCTTGAGGTTAGATGATGCATTGTGGGCATATAGGACGGCTTTTAAGACTCCTATTGGTATGTCACCGTATAAGTTGGTATATGGCAAGGCGTGTCATTTACCGGTTGAGATAGAGCATAGGGCTGAATGGGCGATTAAGACTGTTAATCTGGATTTAGAGAAAGCGGGTAGTTCTAGGAAACTTCAATTATCTGAACTAGATGAGATTAGACGTGATGCTTATGAGAGTTCTAGGATTTATAAGGAGAAAACCAAAGCTTTTCATGATCGACACATCACCAAGAAGTCCTTCTTGGTTGGTCAAAAAGTTTGGTTATTCAATGCTAGACTTAAGCTTTTTCCTGGAAAATTGAGAAGTAAATGGACGGGTCCATACATAGTGACTCAAATCTCTCCATACGGAGTCATTGAAATAAAAAATATGGTGGGTGGAGAACCTTTTAAAGTTAATGGACACCGTTTAAAGCCGTATGTTGAGTTGGAGAGTGATCAGATGGAAACGGTGGATGTGGTTTACTTGGAACCAATCCAACCGTCTCAATAGCTCATACGAGTTATGTCTGGCTGAAGACGGTAAACTTAGCGCTTCGCGGGAGGCAACCCGTGGTTTGTGGAACTTTGTGGGTGTGTTCACTACAAACCCTCACGAGACAAAACTCGTCCAGTCGGGCTACCGAGTGGTTTAAAGGCTTGTTGCATACGCTAAATGCAACCGTGATTCCTACGAAAGTGAGTTAGGTTTTTGTTTTTTGTGTGAGTTTATCAAATTGATTTTTAACCAAAATTTCAATTTAAAGTTTTTGCATTAGGGATAATGCAATGCTTTAAGTTGAGGGGGGTGGCACATGTATTACATGTTTTTGTGTGAAATTTTGGTCAAAATGGGTTAAAATGTGATTTTTGGGAAAAATTGAAAATTTTTAAAATTTTAAATCACATTATAAGAGTCTTGTGCTAATTAGATGTGGAAGTTCTTCTACATATATGTTTGTTGAGTGTTTGCAGATTCTAAATATTAGCTTGTGGATGATTTATTGGAGCAAGCTAGAGGATTTGGCCAAAATTATCAGGTGCACCCGATTTCATTGTATAGTTTGGTTATTAAATTGATTTGATTGTTTGCATGTAGTTAGACATATGTATAATTAGATGATCAAACCACGCCGGTTGAATTCCCTCTACTTACCTTTGCTTAGATCGAGTAGAAAGTTTGAATAAATAATATGAAATATAATAATATAATTATTGGGTTAAGACATTTGAATTTGATCTTATTCGACTCGCCACCCGCGCACGGTTGCCTTAGAAAAGGGTTGGAGAACTGTCATAATTATTGGTGGTAGTCATATGATGGGCTTGCCTATCTGATTCGTCACCCGCGCAAGGTGATACTTTAGTTGTTAGCATGGGTCAGACGCCAACTTTTATGATGGATAGCATTGCACTTAGCTGAGACAATTTTATGTGAAATAACCCAATCCTTGTATTGTTGTAATGAAATTAGAAAGATTAGTTTAATTTAGTGCATTGTATAATTATACTATGTGGTAGATAACTCCATCATGTGATGTACCAGTAGGCACGAAGTATAACTGTTCCCATTTAATTAAACAGACTTAATTAACCGGTTCTCATGTGCCAATGTATCTTAGTATGCACCTATAGGATAGATATTCATTTTTTCTGAATAATTGGTCTTTATATCAACCTTAAAAGGAGTGTATAAAGTGTTCGGGATGACTTGTATAAGAAACGGTCTCGAATGGCTAAAAAAGATAGAGCTGATGTGTGATGTGAAAAAAAAAAAGAAAAAAAAAGAAAAAAAAAAAGAGTGAAAAAAAATGAAAAAAAAAATGATGAAAAAAAAGTGGAAGTATGTAAGCTAAAGTATGATGGCTTATGATGTGCTCTTATGCTATAAAAACTCCAACGTTATAAAAGGTGTACGGTATTCTCACCTCTTGTTTTAGATTAATGTTTATATTGATTATAGGTGTGTAATAGGTACGTTGGCCACATGGTTAATTATATGAAATATAAAGTAAATGGAATCAATGGGAATGGTTATGCTAAGTGTTTAAGAAGGACAAAAATATTGGTAATCATTTTTGGATTATTTGTCATATAGGATGGTTATTAATGTATTAGGTTGAATGTGATTTTTTTGATTAAATTTCAATAGTATGATTAAAAATTATGAAATTAACATGTTTGTATATTTTTATTTTATTTTTACACGAGACGGTAAAAGTTAAAGTTGAGGGGAGTTAATCGGTGTATTTTGCATACACCTCATAGCATGTTAATTTAGTATATTTATATATTTATTTTTCGTTATATATGTACTTTGAGTGTGTTTCGTGATTATGTAGGTTACGAGCGAAGTGGAATAAAATGGCCGCTTTAATTAATTTTTTTGGAGAAAAGACATTGTGAGCGCCGATGAATGAAGAAAAAATATTGAAGAAAAAGATTTGAGCGCGTCGCAATCGGTCATCTTTTATTTGTCTGGGCTTCGTTTGAGCAATTGTTGGCGTTGGGTTATATTTTATTGGGTCAAAGTTATTATATGTTAAAAGAATAAAAAAAAATATAGTTTTTGGCCCACTTGGACCCAATAGCCCAAAAGCCTAACCAACACCAAGTCCTATAAAAGAAAAAAAAAGACAAGTAAAAGGGGTGTGTTTTGAGTTCTGCCGCAATTCACAAACAAAAAAAAAGACGAAAAAAAAGATTGGAGAATAGATGGCAGCATTCATTCGTCATTGAAGTTTGTGATCTATGTTTTAATTGCAACTTCAATACACATCAATTAAAAAAAAACACATTCGCACTATCCATCAATTGTTAAGAAAAGAAAAGCCGACACATATAGGGAATCTTTTTGAGGATTGTGGATCATAGTCAAACAGTGAAGAATAATAGTCAATTGACTATTAAAAAAAAAGTATGATGGTTGATATTAAGCGGGTCGGGTACACCGCGATGTCCGGCTAATTTTGTTGTAATTCCTTCCGGTAACTTTATTTATGGTTTGATCATTACTTTTGGATTATCGTATTTTTATTACATTGATTTATGATTTATTTATAAATTATTTTTATTGATTTAATATTATGTTTAATTATTTGTGCAAGACAATTTATTATTAGTTAACGATTCATACTTATTTTATTTAGTAAAAAAAAAGATGGTCGTATAATTGATATAAATTGTACCTAAATAAATTATTAAAACATAATTATTAGTTGGATTAATATAAGATTTATTATTGCGAGTCACCGATAAACATAATAAATGCCGACGTTAATTCATTCATATTAAATCAAAATAATCTTTGTAAACGAACTAAAAAGTTTCAATAATCCATAAGTGTGACCAACCATAAATATTAGGAGCTGGAAGAGATTACATTTTTCTTTTAATTGTTTACATCTTTATTTTATTTTTCTAGCTTTACTATTAGTTTAATAATTATTTTAATTTTTAATCAGCATTTTTATTATCAAAAGTATTTTAGTTGTCAGATTTCAAAACCAAAACCTTTATTGATCAGTGATCACCTCAAAACTTAAACTAAAGCCACATAGTCCTCGTGGATCGATACCCATTTACCCTATCTAGCATAAGGTAATTAGGTTATTTTTGACCGGCACTTCGACGTCGATCAGTTGACCCCTTTAAGCATGTGTTTCAGGTAATCGATGAAATGGTAGCAAGGAGCATGCTAGGATGGATGTTGTTGTGGCTTGGCGGTCTACTTTGTCTTTCCTCCCTTTTTATAACTTAAAACTTTTTATGTCATGTCTTGTGAACTTGTAATGTACTTTTGGGTTGAGATTCAGTGGGGACCAAAATGCGACTCTATGTTGTATTATCTTTGGGGTTTGGGAAGCGGTAGACAATGTTGTTTTAACGATGTTTAATTAATGTTTAAATTCCTACGTCTCTTTGAGTCGTTCGAAATAGCTTGTGTGTGATGATAACTGCCTAGCACCCAAATGTTGTAGTTCCGCTGCGCATAGCATTTGTTGGGGTGTTAGAGATTGGTAATCAGAGCCATGAGTTATAGAGAACTAGGTCGTTGAAAAATCCTAAACTATAACTTTTGGTGTCGTAAGAAATTGTCCAAGTACACAACTACCCTTCATGGCTCCAGTAAGGTTTACTTTTAGTATTGATGGAAATAGATGTATCCCTTTTAAATTGAAATGAATGTATGAGTATTTATTACGTAAATACTGAACTACTATATGTAAATGTTGAAATTGTACATGGAGTACTCGATACTGTAATTCTTGTATTGCATATGCATGAGCATCATATTATCGCATTTTGGGCATGTGTACCAACTTTGCATTGCATTTGCATGCATATAATTATAAATATTGAATGATTACCTTACGTACCCTCCAAAATTTTCTGTTATTGTAGAGATGGCCGAGGTACCGCCTAACGGAAATGGAGACGAATTTGCCGTGAGATACGAAGGGGGGACGTTTCCTCCAAACCCGCCGAATGACGACAATGGATGGATAGCTCAAGAAGAGGAAATAGAGCCGGCAAAAAATAGTGATGAAAGTGATGTAGACAACTTCAGTGTTAGTGACGATGGCGGAGAGGATTCTGAGGAGGAGGATCCGGTGGATGACGGAATTCCAGCAAATGTCGTCGGTCAGACTGAGCCCGATTTGGTTCAATCCCCCAATTCACCAAAAGGATATGAAGTGCCTCCAACAGGACGTTATGATCAGCAACCTATTCGTCCCCCAATGGCTATTTGTAAGGATTATCTGAGGACCGTGCCAGGGTTTGCTCGGGTAAGTAATGAGTTTGGTGTGGAATCCAGTGATGCAGCTAGATCGCGTTCTCTTTACGAAAATATTGCAAAGGTTTACTTTCCAAGGCCAAGAAACTATTGGGAATCTGAAGATCGTTTGAGAAGGATGGATAAGCTAATGTACGAATGTTATGTGGTGGAGACTAGAGTGATCAAAAGATTTGACGAGAATGAAAGAGCACATCAGAAGTTATTGGCAAGGACTGCTAGGGCTGAGTTCGATGGAGCATTGAATAAGAGTGATATTAACAGTTTGAGATCCATGATAGCAAATTTGAGTGTGAGTCTTGAGCG
Organism: Glebionis coronaria; assembly: GCA_025667525.1. Classification (NCBI taxonomy): domain Eukaryota; kingdom Viridiplantae; phylum Streptophyta; class Magnoliopsida; order Asterales; family Asteraceae; genus Glebionis; species Glebionis coronaria. Next base: position 58,385,089 of record CM046875.1, on the reverse strand, counting down.
GGTTAAGGAAGACCAGGCTAGGTTGGTTAGGATGCAGAGATGGGAGCACCGTGTAAGATCATCCCTACCGCAAGACTGGAGATTTGTGGATGACTCTGAACTGGAGGCTAGTGGATTCATGGTTCAACCACCCACCAGGGGTGAGTGTGTCGCTTTAGGGAATCAGGTAGCATCGAAGTTTAGGTCTACTTCTAGAACTAAGAGGGTGACTGAATGTGAGCCGAGTGATAAAGGGAAGAGAAAGATGGACGAGGAAGAAGACAACGATGAAGAGCCCGAGGAGGATGAGGAAGAACCATCGTCCAAGAAGTCATGTGGATCACCACGTGGCTAGTTACTTGTATTTCATTTTTATCTTTTGATCGTTGTAATCGAACTATTTTAGACTCCTGTATGATGGCATTGTGATGAAAACTTGATAACTTTAAGTTTGTTGGTGTATGGTTGTAGTGGCATTACTTGTCACATATCTTGGTTGATCTATCAATGCAATCTATGTTTACCTTTCATAATCTATGATAAGTCTTGAATTTGCTCTTTTGTGATGTAATTGATGAATATTAGTAACCTTGTCGATGTGTTGTTGTACTTATATTATGTCTTGAAAGAGAAATCCTTCTTAATCTTGATGTGTATACTTACCTTGTTTTCTATTTCCCTGTCATTGCAGAGAGGTGTAACTGAGACTTCACCATGCCTCCAAAGTTGACAGCTACCCGTGTGAACACTATGATTCAAGAGGCAATCGCCAATGCTCTTGAGGCAGATCGTGCGAACAGAAACCAAGGTCAAGGTGGAAATCTGGAAAGACAACAAGCCCCAAGGGAGTGTTCTTATGCCGGTTTTGTGAAATGTGGTCCCACATAGTTTCGTGGTACCGGTGGAGCTTTAGAACTCCGTAGATGGTTGGAAAAGATTGAAAGCACTTTTGAAATCAGTGGATGCTCTGAGGCAAACAAAGTTAAATTTGCAGCTGCTACTTTTCTCGATGATGCTTTAAGTTGGTGGAACAATGAGGTGGCTACTGTCGGATTAGTGGTAGCAAATGGAAGAACTTGGGCTGCAACCAAGGCACTTTTGACTAAGAAGTTTTGTCCCGAGGAAGAGCTGGGTCAGTTAGAGGACGAGTTGAGACACTTGTCTTTGAAGAATAATGACATCACTGCTTATACAAGAAGGTTTAATGAGTTACGACTATTGTGTCCTGATGCTTTCGCAGACGATCGCAAGAAGATGAAACAGTACATCAAGGGTCTGTCGAGCAACATTAAGGGTGAGACTACTTCGTCAAAGCCCGAATCATTTGATGAAGCCGTTCAAATGGCTCACGCACTGATGGATGTTAAGTTGCAAGATAAGAAAGATTATATTGCTGAGGGAAACAAAAGGAAATGGGAAGCTGCCCAGGTAAATCAATCACAAGGACAGAATCGTGGGGGTAATCGCAACAACAATCAAGGACAAAATCGTAACCAGCAGTTCAACCAAAGGAGGAATGATAGGATGAGAGCTGCTACTGCCCCCATAGGAGTTAAGGTCAATCCTCACTGTGGTCGTTGTAACTTGTACCATATTGGGAATTGTCCTCCTGCATGTAGCAAGTGTGGGAAGGCGGGCCATAAAGTTGCAAATTGTCGATCTAGAGGTGTGGCTATAGGGGCAAATTCCACGAGATCAATGGTTTGTTTTAGATGTGCAGAAAAGGGGAACAAGCAAGGAAACTGCCTGAAAGCTGGGAATAGGCAGGGAGGAAATAATGCTGCTACTATATGCCAAGTAGGTACCGCTGACAAACCGCAAGACCCGAATGTGGTAACCGATACGTTTCTACTTGACACTCGTTATGCTAGTGTATTATTTGATTCTGGATCCGACAAAAGCTTTGTAGACGTAAAATTTAGTCGCCTTATCAATAGAGAACCGGTGATGCTAACGACTAACTATAATGTGGAATTAGCCGATGGAAAGATTGTTAGTACTAATTCTATACTAAGAGGGTGTACCTTGAAGTTAGGGAATTATGCCTTTGATATTGACTTAATGCCTATAGAGCTAGGATCTTTCGACGTGATTATTGGGATGGATTGGTTAATGGCGCATAGTGCGGTGATTTTTTGTCGAGAAAGGTTGGTCCAAATCCCGTTGAGGAATAGGGTTTTGACTGTGAAGGGTAATGAATGTACTTCTCGTCTGAAAGTAATATCTTGCTTGAAAATGATGAGGTATATGGAAGAAGGATGTGATGTATTTCTGGCGCAGATTTCTAGTGATGGTGATGTAGAGACAAAGTTGGAAGAGGTGCCTATGACTCGAGATTATCCGGAAGTTTTTCCTGATGAGTTGCCGGGTTTACGACCCTCTTGTGAAATGGAATTTCGGATCGATTTGATGCCAGGAGCTGCACCAGTTGCTCGTGCACATTATCAATTGGCACCGTCAGAACTGAATGAGTTATCTGATCAATTGAAAGAATTGATGGATAAGGGGTTTATTAGACCGAGTTCATCACCATGGGGAGCGCCTGTGTTATTTGTAAAGAAGAAGGATGGGTCGTTTAGAATGTGTATCGACTATCGAGAGCTTAACAAATTGACGGTTAAGAATCGGTATCCATTGCCGAGGATTGACGATTTATTTGATCAGTTGCAAGGTTCTTGTGTGTACTCGAAGATTGACTTGAGATCAGGGTATCATCAACTGCAAGTTAGAGAGGAGGATGCTTTTCGTACGTGATATGGACATTTTGAATTCCATGTGATGCCATTTGGGTTAACAAATGCGCCTGCAGTGTTCATGGATCTTATGAATCGAGTGTGCAAGCCGTATTTGGATAAGTTTGTCATTGTATTCATTGATGATATTCTTATTTACTCCAAGAGCAAAGAAGAACATGAGAAGCACTTGAGGACGATATTGGAGCTGTTGAAGAAAGAGAAGTTGTACGCGAAACTCTCCAAGTGTGAATTTTGGTTGGAATCTGTACAATTTCTTGGGCATGTGATTGATAGCGGAGGAGTTCGTGTGGATCCTGCCAAGGTGGAGGCAATTAAAGAATGGTAGGCACCGACAACGCCAACTGAAGTTCGACAATTTCTTGGTTTAGATGGTTATTATCGGAGATTCATCGAAGGGTTTTTGTTGATTGCAAAGCAGTTGACCAAGCTTACTGAGAAGAATCGGGTGTTTGAATGGGGAAATGATGAAGAAATCGCTTTCAAAACACTTAAGGATAAATTGTGTTCTGCTCCGATTTTGTCATTGCCGGAAGGAATCGAAGACTTCATGGTTTATTGTGACGCGTCTCATAAGGGTTATGGAGTTGTTTTAATGAAGCGTGAGAAGGTGATCGGTTACGCGTCGAGACAATTGAGGAAGCATGAGGGAAACTACACTACGCATGATTTGGAATTGGGAGTTGTAGTATTTGCGCTAAAGTTATGGAGACACTATTTGTATGGGACTAAGTGTGTTGTATTCACTGACCACAAGAGTTTGCAGCACATATTAGACCAAAAGGAGTTCAATATGAGACAAAGGCGATGGGTGGAGCTACACTGAGTGACTATGACTGCGAGATTCGCTACCATCCTGGCAAGGCGAACGTTGTAGCTGATGCACTTAGTAGGAAGGATAGAGAGAAACCTTTCAGAGTCAGAGCATTAGTGATGACTGAGGGTGTGGATTTGACCGGAACAATATTGAAGGCTAAAGAGAAGGGATTGATGAAAGAAAATATTGGCGCTGAGAATCTGGGAAGACTGCAGAAACCTCTTTTTGTGGTAAAGTCAAACGGGCTGAAATATTTTGAGAATCGGATTTGGTTACCGCTATGTCCACCTGAGGAAGGAATCCCTGGAGTACGAGATTTGGTTATGAATGAGTCTCATAAGTCGAAGTACTCGATACATCCTGGAGCGGATAAGTTGTATCATGATCTGAAGAAAGTCTACTGGTGGCCGAATATGAAGGCAGAGATTGCTCGTTACGTCAGTAAGTGTTTGACTTGCGCGAAGGTTAAAGCTGAACATAAGAGACCGTCTGGGTTGTTGGTACAACCTGAGATCCCAGAATGGAAATGGGAAAAGATCGTTATGGATTTCGTGACGGGTTTACGGAGAACTCCTAGTGGTTGTGATATGATTTGGGTAATAGTGGATAGATTGACGAAATCTGCTCAATTTTTACCTATGAAGAAGACGGATAGCATGGAGAAACTTGCAAGTGTGTACGTGAAGGAAATTGTTTGTCGACATGGTGTACCTTTATCGATCATTTCGGATCACGATAGTAGGTTTACTTCGGAATTTTGGAAATCTCTTCAACGTGCGATGGGTACCGAATTGAGTTTGAGCACGGCCTATCACCCTGAAACTGATGGCTAAAGCGAACGAACCATTCAGACGTTGGAGGACATGCTCCGAGCATGCGTGATTGATTTCGGAGGAAGTTGGGAACGCCACTTGCCTTTAGTGAAGTTTTCGTATAATAACAGTTATCATGCGAGCATTAAGGCTGCACCATTTGAAGCGTTGTATGGAAGGAAGTGTAGATCTCCTGTGTGTTGGAGCGAAGTGGGAGAGAGTCAATTGACTGGGCCCGAAATGGTTTTGGAGACAGCAGAGAAGATTGTGCAAATTAAGAACCGTTTACTTGCTGCGAGAAGCCGACAGAAGAGTTATGCCGATAATAGGAAGAAACCGTTGGAATTTGAGGTCGGAGACATGGTCATGCTTAAGGTGTCGCCATGGAAGGGTGTGATACGTTTTGGGAAGAAAGGAAAGCTGAGTCCAAGGTATATTGGACCGTTCAAGATTGTTAGACGAATTGGACCGTAGCTTATAAGTTAGAATTTCCGAATGAGCTTAGTGCTATTCACAACACGTTTCACGTATCGAATTTGAAGAAAATCTTGGCGGATAAGGAATTAGTGATTCCTTTGGACGAGATTCAGCTTGACGATGAAATGCATTTTGTGGAGGAACTAGTGGAGATTATGGACCGAGAGGTTAAAAGACTGAAGCACAGTAGAATTCCCATTGTGAAGGTAAGATGGAATTCTAGACGTGGACCGGAATACACTTGGGAACGTGAGGACTTCTTCAAGGAGAGATATCATCATCTGTTCCAGCGGCGCGAAATGCGAGTATAAGAAGAGGCGAGCGTCGGGACGTCGCTCTCTTTAAGGAGGGGTGGATGTGATACCCAGAAACCGAGATCATTTATTTTACCCAAAATTACGAATATTTTTGAAATTTTAAGAAATTTCGTTTATTTTATATTTGATTGTTTACGTTGAAACCGATGTTAAGGTCGTAATCTTAACGATTGACGATTTAAGAAAGCCGATGACGACTACGATCCCGTCGGATGCCCACTTTTTATGTTCTATTATCGTTTTGACGATATTAGAATATTTTCGAGAATTTTATTTTTGGTTCGTGTTAAGTCGAGCCGGATGCGTTTTATTTCATCCTGGGTGCGTTTAAATTGCTTTAAAAGTATTTTGGAGTGTTCGGGGCGATCCCCGACTCCCGCAAATTTTCAAAACCGACTAGTAAGTCGTTTCCCGCTATTTAGTAGTGTCGTTTAAAAATGAGGCCAAAATATTTACAAAATGGCAAAAGAGGCCCCTCAAATTTTACAAAAGGGGAAGGAAGGAACACATACAACATAATTCAAAAAAAAATTTCTCACTCTCACTCTCTCTCTTTTGGTCGCCGGCCTCCACAAACACCACCACCACCATTTTTTTTCCTTCTTGTTTTGATTAATTTCAAGTTTGGACCACACTTCCATTTTCATTTGTAAGTGTTTTGGTGTAATTAAATCCAACATGCATTAACAAAATTTTTCAAGAATTAAAAGATTTTTCAAAAGTGTGTTTTGATGTAATTAGGCATGATGCATGTTTAATTAGTGTTTGGGTAATGGTAAATCATCAATAAAAGTAACTAAAGACAAAATAGTTTGGGTGTTTTGGTCACCAACACCCCACGGCCAAATGGGGGTGTTTGGTTGATCATGATGTTTGATGTGTTTTGTTGTGGGTTTGTGTTTAGAACATTGTTTTTTATGCTTTTAAAAGGGTTAAACCAAATGCATGTGTGATTTAGGATTTGGGTTTTTGAGAGAATTTGATGTTCTTAGTGTTAAGGACTGATCAGAATGATTAGGAATGATCATAAGTGGTTAGGTTAGGGCAAGGTGATGTTAGATTGGATTGAAATCAAGTGTTAGGGTGATTTTGAAGTAGTAAAATTTAGGCAGATTGTTTGAGGTCATTTTTGAAAACCTTAAGTCTAAATACAGGTCATAAACATAGGATATAGTTGTAGAGCATTGTCTTAGCTTCGATTTGGTGTAAGAAAGAGCTTACGACTCCTAACGACTATTTTGAAAGTTCGTGTACCGGGAGATGAGAATCAACATAATCCGAATTTATGTTTGGTTTTGGGTCAAATCTCGGGGACCATAGATAGAGTTTGGTAAATGATTGAAAGTTGATTTTTGGTTCCAAACCTGCATATTTGAGTCTATTTTTGGACTTAGGATTCAAATTAGCTAATGGTGTCTTTTAAATGGGGCAAACAAGTCCAACATGGTAAAAGTGCAAAATCAGTCCTAAAAGTTTATGTTTAGAAATGCAATGAGTAACGGGTCATAAAAGTAAAAACTTTTTATAGGATTTAAGAGTTTTCTACAGATTATAAGGGATTTTTTACAAATTTTTTTGTATTTTATATAGGTGTTTAAGTGATAGAAAACAACCCGTACTTTTGGTAAGTATCGGCAAAGCTATAAAATGGGAAACAACTTTAATTACAAAGATGGATAGTATGAGTATAGTAACTATTACTTGTTGGATTTTGGCGTGAGTTAGTAATTATGACAATTGAGTAATATGTATGTATTATACAGTACTTAAAGTTATATAAATGAGTTAACTCATTACGCGTTGTTTGTTAGGTGTTGAAATTGATTTTCCCGGCATCCTCATCGTCAGTGATCGTCATCCGTTACGTCGACTATTTCTATACAAGGTGTGAATTTATAGCCTCGCTTTTTATATTAAATGGTTTTACCCGCGAGGGGGATGCATGCTATTTTAAATGAAACGAACATAAGTCATGAATGATTGTTGGACCCGAAAGTTGCCTAAATTGTGTTGAGTACCTAGTTGCATAAGACCCTATATTCATGAACTATTAACTACTGTTTAATCCTCGTGTGGATTTAAAATAGCCGCTTATACAATTGAGTACTATGGGGTTGACGACCCTATCCGAGACGAGGGCTGGTATGTTGAGTACCCCTTGTGGACGGATAACTTGTGATAAAAAATAAGGTATAATTGCAACTAATGTCGTTATAAGGGGCACTGGTTTCATCTTAATCATACCGGTAAATATACGCGGGTGATTGAGTTAACGGATTAGTGTCATGAGATTAAACACAATTGTAATAACCTTGAATAATATATTGTTTGATCGACAATTCTATAAATGATCGTGATTGATTTTATATACTTATGTTCAAAATGTGATTGTAAAACCTATATATTCCGCTCAACATTGTTTGTTGACCCCTTTAAGCATGTGTTTCAGGTAATCGATGAGATGGTAGCAAGGAGCATGCTAGGATGGATGTTGTTGTGGCTTGGCGGTCTACTTTGTCTTTCATCCCTTTTTATAACTTAAAACTTTTTATGTCATGTCTTGTGAACTTGTAATGTACTTTTGGGTTGAGATTCAGTGGGGACCAAAACGCGACTTTGTGTTGTATTATCTTTGGGGTTTGGGAAGCGGTAGACAATGTTGTTTTAACGATGTTTAATTAATGTTTAAATTCCTACGTCTCTTTGAGTCGTTCGAAATAGCTTGTGTGTTATGATAACTGCCTAGCACCCAAATGTTGTAGTTCCGTTGCGCATAGCATTTGTTAGGGTGTTAGACCTGCCGAGGTGAAGCGCAAGCAGAAAGTTTCTTATGCATTGGTTGTAGGATCGATCATTTATGTTGTAAGATGCACTAGACATGATGCCACATTTGTACAGAACATGACTAGCCGATTTAAGCAAAATCTAGGGGAACAACACTAGACTTTTGTTAAGAACAATCTGATGTATCTCGGGAATACTAATGTCATGTTTCTTGTTTATGGAAGGTCTATAAAATGGGAGGTCAGGGTCACTTGCTACACTGATGCTGGATAGTTGACATATTTTTATGACTGAAAGTCTTAGATATGATATGTCTTCGTTTTGAATGGAGGCACTGTTAGCTAGAAAAGTGCAAAGAAAACTATTATGCAATATAATCTACATAAGCTGCGTATATAGTCTCTTAAGAAGCTACGTACAAAGGAAGCAGTTTGGATTAGGAAATTCATTTCTAGGCTCGATATTGTTCCCACAAATGAAGAACAAATGAAGATGTATTTGACAATACCGGAGCCATTACTACAGGTAATGAACTAGGAATCACTAAAGGTGCTAATCATTATCGTACCAAAGTCCACTACCTCTTAGAAGTGATTGAACTGGGATACATTACTATGGATAAAGTTCACACATATGACAACGTAGGTGACCCTTTTACAAAGGCTTTAGATTATAAAAAGCATTCGATGCATACTTCGAATATTGGATACTTCCAGCTAGTAGTCTCATGTAAATCTGTGTTATTTTAGTATTTGGATAATTAGGATTGTAAGACATTTTTATTTTCTGATGAATAAATATACTTGATGTTTGTAAGCATTCATATAATAACCGTTGTCCTATATTTGCACGTTTAATCTATTAATATATGATTATACTAAATATGTCCATTGTCAGGTAACAATATGGGAATATCGTTACGTTAAGGTAAATGTGAGTGTTGGTTATATTCTTCGAATATATAGATTCTCCCTACCAAACGCATATGTTATTCACGAGGTATGCATAGTGGGTACCCCAAACCTTCGAAGATTACTTTTGGATCCTTGTCATGAGTAATATATCAAAAATAGTCGTTAAAGTCGTCCTTATACTTGAGATGCAAACAAGTTGGTGCATGTGTGGACATCATTTCTTAATTATAAGTTAAACGTTATCCTGAATAAAGTAGTTATAAAGGATATAGTTAGTAATGTTGTGAAGCAACATCCACAACACTTGGAGTCAAAATAGAATTTGTTGCTCCACTTGATAAGTGCAAAAATGATACTACTGACCCTCTCTAGAATTAATCAGATAATTTTTTGGCCAAACCTAAATGGTTATGAAAGATGATTCTTGATTACATTTGGTATATCTGTTTTATTCTATACAAGAAACCAAAGCTAAACTATATGGAATGAATTAGGTACCATATCAGTCGTTTAACAATATCAATTAATAACAAAAGGATGATTATAGCAAGACATAAATGACCATGCTACTGAGAATTTTTTTGAAACTTAAATCTCTGACATTTCTAGTTAAATAACGAATTGATTGTTGTCAGACATTTTCGTCGTTGGTATATGTGCTATTTTCTAATCCATTCCCAAAGAGAGTTGTCGAAATTATCTTAATGTATTAGGCAATATACGACTAGAAGTGTGTGAGTTTATTGGGGTCACACACGTTAAACACTTAGAGTTCTTTATATTTCATGTAAATCTTCTAATGTAAACTTTTAATACAAAGAACAACTAAGACATGAATTCCTTGTGTCCTAATTAGTTTATCTAACCACACGAAAAATCAAGATTGTGTCTATGTTCATTGTATGTTGGAAATAAGTAGGAAAATGATAAGTTTGGAGAGTATTTGTGATAAAGATAAACTTGTATTTGAGCTTTATCACAATTAGGGTGTGACGGGTATATAAACACCCTTACCCCTTCTCATAACTCACGAATTTTATCATCTACTAACATTTATAAAATTTCTGCCATTATTTTCCTCTTCAACCAGTTAAGGTTTAAATCCAAATTAGGGTTTATAAGCTTAAATCGAATGATCAATATCATATTACTTGTTTCTAATCGTTCCAAGTGTTACAGTAACTTAGACTATCTTAAGTTAACAATAACAAGTTCTAAGTCGAAGGTTTATAGAGCTATTGAGGCGAAACATCTCACGGAATATTTTTAGCCCTTGTTGATCGTTCTCGGATAGGAGCGGTTTTTCATCAATCTCATTGTTGTACGATATCGGACAGCAACGAGAATTGATCACGGGTGAAGCAAAGATATCGGACACCAAAGTAGTTTGGGTAGTTTTTGTTTTTGGTTCGGGTTTTTTTGACACGCGGTGTTTGGGTTATACGTGAAGTACGACAAGCATTCCGAACGTACACGGCTGGCATGTTTTTTGAGCAATCGTAGAGGAGATATTTTAATCCCTAAGTTTATTAGTTGTGGTCGACGAAGGTTACTTTTCTAATTCCCTTTTACGTTTTAATGTTGTGTTAATCTTACGTGCCAAATTAGATCTATATCTGATGCGTACTTGTAGCGTTAATGGTTAAGGTAGTATCTTAAATCCGAACATGGCACGCTCGTCATGTGCCATGCGTCCATTGTCTGGACAACGAGGAAACAACAAAAACAATTCAAAATTAATACCGTTAAACCACACGGTTAGTTATCAAATTTTTTTTAAAAGTAACTTTCCCCACCAACTATATATAACCTCTTACAAAACTCAAAATAACACACCAGTGTCACATTCTTCAAATAACCCTGTTTTCACATTCTTCAACTAACAATAACTACTAAATCAAACGTGTCGCGAAAAGAAATCTTTGCTAGAGTACATCAGAACCCTTTGTCGATATCTGACTGATAGAAAATTTGTTGATTTACATCGATCGGTACATGAAGCAAATGTGTATCTGCACTCCGGAGTTGTTGAGGATCGAGGCGTTCCTGATGATACCCTCAACAATTTTGGTTCTTATGTTTTGGAGAGAACGTGTTGATCGGATTTGACACAATCACACAAATTTATTGAAATTCGGGAAGAAATTTCCTGATCCATTACCTCGTTTAACCGTTACGGAACAATGTAATGGTTCGAATAATATTAATGTATTTTTGTTTCCGTATTTTAAATTTTGTATGTGTTTATTTCCGTATTGTATTTCTTATTTTTATTTCCGTATTATACTGTGTAATATTTATCGAGATGATGAAATGAATTTATTTGTGTAAAAAAAATGAAACTAGAGGTTGATGGAGCCAAAATAATACTAGTTGTATTGTGTTTTGGGAAAAGGGATTGTTTGAAATGTTCTATTGAAATTATATGACAACCGCAAGACCCAAATGCCTTGCAACTTGAAGCCAACATAGCATATTCTCATTTGTATAAACTCGAGACTCATTATCAAAGAAAAAGTTTTTTTTTCGCTAAAAAAATATATTATGAACAATAACACATGAACGAGAAAAGAAGACAAAAGGTGAATTTAATAATTATTAGAATTGATTTATTTACGGTGTAAATGAAAACAAGTTAAAAGCATATATAATGTAAAAAGTTTTTAATAACTTTTTTTGTATTTAATACGTTTTTTTTTTTGTAACCGTGATTTCTGACTCATTGACCAACTAATTCACGGGGTTTGAGCCCACCGCCACACAGACTCAAACCAGGTAAAGCCCTCCCTTTTCAGGAGGTTGACGTGGCCACTTCAAAGTTGTTTGCACCTATCAAAATTGAACTTAAAACCTCATACATTTTAATGTGATAGCCACAAATCTTTTTGCAACTGATCACCCTTGAGTGGTTAATAGGTTAATATATTTAATTGTACTTACAAACAAACAAGCCATTTTTTAAAACATGCTTCAATGCTTTGAAGTTCTTATAAAGTTTTATGTTTATATTTTATATTATATTATCAATAGAAATGCATTATAGTGAAGTAAAAAATCGTTTGTTAACCATTTGAAATATTGATACAAATAATCATAACTTTCAATGACAAAAGTTTTATGAAAAAAGCTTTTAGCCCATATTTATAGAAACTTCTTTTTTTGAACGGCAACTTTATTTAAAACAACCTCTTAAAATGGGAGGATTTTACCTGGTTTGAGTATGTGTGACGGTGGGCTCAAACCCCATGAATTAGTCGGCCAATGAGTCGGAAATCATGGTTAACAAAAAAAAAAAAAAAACTTTATTCAAAACAAAACTAGCAAGTTGCTAGATTACAAAGAAACCAAAAAAGGATGTTGCAACCAACTATCCCAATTGAATTTAAAACTACCCCTAGCGTTATACCAAAAAATAGAACGAAGGTAAATATCGTCTAAAATAGTATCTTTACGCGGCTTTTTACTTGAGAAAAGAAGCTGATTTCGGTATAACCACAAACTTCACCACGTAACAAAGAAAATCCCTGCCGTTCAAAAAAAAAAAATAATAAATAAATAAAGAAAATCCCTTCCAAAATAGTTTTCTTCTTAGAACCAAGACTTATCGAACTGAACCAAGCAAGCCACTCTTCATATGAAACAAAATTTGGAACACCCACGTCCCACCAACGGCATATCTGGCGAGTTACATCCTTAGCGAGAGAGCAATTGAAAAATAAATGAGCCGAATCTTCTGACTGCAACTCACAAATAGGGCATGTTGTAGAACCTGAAACCACTCCTTTTGCTGCCAAATTTACCCTAGTTGGGAGTCGATCCAAAGCTAATTTCCACGCAAAAATATTAATTTTAATTGGAACTGATTTAACCCACCTCGTCGAGACATTTAGTCTAGGAAGGAAAAACTCATCTACAAGATTCCTAACATCTTTCACACGAAACCTACCTTCCCATCCAAGTCACAAATCCACCTGTCTGTTGACGAAGAGAGGCTGACAAAATCGATAAGCGACTACAATGTCTGAAGTTGATAATCTTCTACACCACCTCTAACTGTACGGCGAAAAGAACCCTCAATAAATATTAGTTTAGCAACCACTGTGATATCTTTATCTAATTCCAAAGCAAATAACCGAGGAAAAGAATCTGCAAGTGGAGTATTATCAAGCCAGCGGTCTTTCCAGAACCGCGTGCACAACCCGTTGCGCACCTTAATCTTACAGTGAGAGAAAATGTCAATACCTTTCTCTTTGAGCAGATTAAACTCTTTTATATTAGATTTCCAGATTGAAGGATAAGTTGCTGAAGAAGTAGATATACTAGGACCGTGCGTAGCCTGGATATATTTGCTCCAAAGAGAGTTATCCCCAACAAGAAACCGCCACCCCCACTTAGCCAGAAGACCCCTATTAAGCGTCAAAAAACTTGAAACTCCAAGACCCCATGAACCTTTGCTGCCAAAACCTGCTGCCACTTAACCCACACTATCTTACGCTCTCCATATTGAATACCATTAAAGAAATTACTACGAACTTTTTCCATCTTATTAAGAACAGATTTCGGGGCTTTAAAAATAGATTATAAATCGGGGTAGACCCAAGGACTGATTTGAGTAGAGTTAAGCGACCTCCAATCGAAAGATATTTCAAAACCACGCAAATACGCGGGCCTCTAGGATCTTGTTACCCCTACCGCCCAGCCGAAATATATTTTTAACTTATGTCTAAATTTAAGCCCATATTTATAGGATCGTGTTTCTTTATTGAAGTTATTCTTAAGATTTGGTAACTCGATTAGTTGATGATTGGATGTTATGTAACTTAATTTGTACCAGGCTTGATCGATAAATAAACATGCACATAACTTTAAGCAAGAACATACTTTAATTTGGACATTTAGCACGAAGTACAAGCTTTACTAGTGAAATACAAAATACAAAGTACAAATACAAGTGTTTATCTTTACTTATAAAATTCCATCACCCAAAAGTTGCAAGCAAAGCATTCCTTTTTTATACCCTTGAATCCGCCACTTTTAGCCAATGCCAGAAACTCCTCCTCGGTACGCTCTTTGCCTCCAGGATTTTGCGTCATCATGATCGCGTCAATTTGGGTGCTTACTTTGACGGAAGAGCTTGTTTCTGGCACAAAAGGAAGAACCGCCTCTACTATGATAACCTTTCCGTTTTCTGGCAGGGCCTTATAGCAATTCTGTAACAGCTTTGTACAATGATCATCACTCCAATCATGTAGAATCCACTGTCCCATATTTAACTAGTTAGCAATATATTCCTATCGAAACATATATAAGTTGATATGAGCTGAATTACCTTCATAAAAATGGCATCACCTTGTGGTACCTCTTGAAACATATCTCCTCCAACATGTTCTATACCTGAATTGATAATTAGATAGTGTAACGTAAGATCGAGTGCTTCGTTCTAGTTATATATAGCCAATCTTATTAAAATGAATTCACTAACATACCAGGATAGAGCGGTGCATGACGAATTACATGAGGCAAATCAAAGTTAATCCCCTTAATTGTGGGATGTTTCGATACGATCATATTGATAGTGATTCCTAGACCACCTCCGACATCAACAACACTTTTAAGGTTGCCAAAACCATGGTAGCACTCGAGAATTGTCTTCATTGCGATGGTAGTATGATTTACCATCGCATTGTTAAATACCTCATTGAATCGTGCATCTAATGCTGGATATTCAAACGCATGTGTTCCATGAACCTTGTTAAAGGGAATACCTCCTCCCACAACCGAATCTTTAAGTTCAAACCTTTAATTAGTAGAATAAGAAGCACATTAATTAACAGCACAACAAGTAAGAACATCACAACAGTTACATAATTCTTTTAGATTAGAACAACATTATAGAAATCTTTATGATACTAAAGCTTTAAATGATAAAGTCTCTATGTTGTTCATTCATAAAAAAAAAACTCATGCATAATCCATCTTGTAATTAAAGATGTATGTAAATTTCTCCAAGGTGACCCTATAGACCTACTTTATTTTGTTGGCATGCTTTATTTGGTTATCAAACAAATTAATAATTTGATTGTGTTTCATTGGTTTGGTCTAAATTATTGGGGGGGGTTTTATATTAGTCTTTATTTTGGAATAATAAACATACCTAACCTAATTGCCAAGTATTACATACATAGTTAAATTCAAATTATTGTACTTATTGATTTAGATGCATGGTTTTGTTTAGTTGTTTGAAAGAGCAAGTGAGCAACTTGTTTTGTGATCGAATAAAATGATATATTACATATATTATTTGATATTACTAGTATTAACTTTAGAATCAAAAAGTGATTTCACTTTCTCAAAATCGCAAGAAGATCTTAACTGACAATCTTTATTATGTATTTTAAATTGTATTAAATGTTTGACATTTTGACCATTCCGAACCCAAACGACGTTATGCGCGAGTGATTTATCTGGTTAAAAAAATATGACCGAAACATTAATCTTGCCACATTCGAGAAGTTAGTGATTTGCTTGTACAAAGTTTGGTGTTTTAATCATGAAAATATGGCTCAATTTATATAAAAAAGTAAAGAACTTAATGAGAAGTGACATGTATATTTAATGTACACACAAAAGAAAGTAAAAGAAATTAAATGTGTCAAAAAAATAGATACATTTTCAAAAGTAGTGATGAAAAAAGTTGATTTAACTCCTTTTTTTTTGTTCATCAACCTATTATTTTCTTAGTTTTATCTTTTGCTCCTATTTGTTGTTAACTTTTTCTGAAAATTTTGAAGTACAAGCCTTTGGGAGTTTTTATCAGAGTACACAAAGAGGAAAAATCAGAATTGATTTGCCAAACAAAATAGACGAGGCAAGAAGTTGAGCCAAGCCAAGATATATACCATAAAGGTTGTGACACAAGACAACAACACAATAGTGAGGGAGAATCACCAATGTGAGCTTTTGGTAGACACAACCATATGAATATGTAGCTCGGGGTAAAGTACACAAAGTACACAAAAACATACCTAAAAGATAAAACCTAACATCTCGAAAAAAGCCAAACCTAATCAGCCAAACAAATCTAAACCTAAATCCCAAGGAAGCAACAAAACATCCGGAGAAGAAGAATCTCAAGGCAACAACAAACCATCTGGTGTTGTGGAGGGGAGGTGGCTCAAAAGATATAACACATCTGAGGGAAAGATGTTATTATTCTAAGATGTAAGAGAGATAAGGTAACCATCACTAAGGAAAAGGAAAGAGAATATATACAAAAGAAGAGAAATAAAAAAGATCCAAACGACCGACCAAAACCGACCGCCTGAAAGGAAACAATTGTACAATGTTGAAAATTTAGTGAGAGGGTAGAGAGTTTTTTTAGTGATCGAAATATCAAAGAAATATCATGAGTAATTAAAAAAAATAATCAACATGCAAATAAAAATCTAAAAGTAACTTGTGGGATCTTCTTTTTGTCACTAACAAATTTTGTATTTCTTTTGAGTATGATTGATTTTGTCACACCGATCTATTAGCGATGGAAAGGTAAATTGAAAATTTTGTAGTTGTATACAAAGTTATCATATTTGATTCGGTTAGCGAAATATCTAATCCTAATTAGAGATCTAGGTAGCATAGGTGGATAAAATCAGTGGTGTGTAAGACAACATTATAGCATGGTTTTAAATTAGTAATCCAAGTTTATATATTGAGATGTCGAATTCAATTGTCTACTATTAAAAATACATGAGAATATTTTTAGTTGCTCTTACCTTATTCTCATGCTTGAATACTATTATAAACTTACAAAAACATTAATTAATTGGTTAAATATGAAACTTACATTGTGCTAAAATGTTAAAAACATAAATCACTAATACTACGTTTTTCGTTTTTTCGTACGTACACGATTTTCGCGGGGGATTCAATTATAAGATGGAATTAATCATAGTTTTAACGTGCTAAATCTAAGAACTACAATAGCTCATTAACGGATTACACACAAATTCATATATGCTCCCACAAATGGTAATCCAGACACTAAAAACACTTATTTTCATTTAGTTATACTCGTCGAAGAAGTTTGCGTTTGAGTTGTGAGAGTGTTATGAAAAGTGAGAAAGTGTTGCAAGTATAAACAAAGATCTACATAATTTATCATGTGTTCGAAATTTTTCGATCTCTCAAAAAATAAACTTACGAATGAAAGTACGTGCTCTGATAATGATTTACAAAATGTTCATCAATCAATGTTTGTAGATTTAGCAAGACTACGTGTTGCCTTGCTGATAAGAACTTGCATCAAAGCCAATATTATTACTTGAAGTATTTTAGGGCTGGAGTGTTTATTTCAAGTATGACAACCACACCTCGGATGAACATGGTTGTGAATTCATGTGACAACAACAAGCTTATCAAAACAAAAAATATAACATTTTCTTACGTAACTTTATGTTCTTATTAGTTTGATTACACATATATTAATTTGTACGAATTTTCAATTTCAAATTGTTTACGATAATTTATTTCTTTTAACTTCTAATTGAATAATACACATTTCACTATCCACCTTTTTATCTTTGCTTTATAATATCCGTGAATTTCACGGATCTTTTAACTAGTATCTAATAAAACAGAGTTTTTTACAAGTTTTTAAAGCAGCCAATATACAAGTCTATAAGCAACCCCTAATTCATTTTTTTCAAAAATACTAAGACCTGTTATTACGCCATGTGTACAAAATTTAATATTTAGAAAAAGGTTGAATCCTACAAATTTTAATTTTATAATTTTGTTTTATCATTTAAACTTATAATCAGCTGACTTTAATTTACATACTTTTCAAGATAGTTTAGAAAGTACAACACAGGATCGATCATTATTTTTCATCCCATATTCAACCGTATCAAATTTCCCTCTTTTGACTAAATGTAAGAAAACGCTTCCCTTTAAATGTTGGTTTGGTACAAAACAACTGTATGACCATAATAAAATGACATTAATTTGAGATTTTGACTATAGCAAGCGATATAGTAAGGCTACTTGCAACAGCGACCTTCAGCGACCTTGATTTTTCAGCTTTCTCTCTTGCGATTTAATGCGACCTATTTGCCCCAACAAAACGACCTACTGCGACCAAGTTCATTTTTTAATATATATTTTTTATTCAAATAATTATTTAAATAAAATAAAAAATATTACAATAATATTTATACTTAAATATTATTAAAGAAATGATTAAAAAAAGATTTAATTAGAAATAAAGAGGATAAAATACATTAGCTAAAACTAACTCTAAAAATGAACAAATTAATATATGTTGTGAGGAATTAAACAAAACTCAATATATTAAAGTTAGAATTTTTTTACAAATTTTATCTAACTAAAACATAATTAAAACTAATATAATTTATCAAAAAATATGTAAAAAGTTAAAAAAAAAAAGAAGAAACAAAAGTGAGGACCGAATGGCCAAATAGATAATGCAGACGACCCAACTGGGAAAAAAATAGTCAACCCGGTCGCCGCAACAAGCCGACCGAGAGATGACTCGATCGCGACCCGCCGTTGCGGGTAGCCTAAGAAAGTTATATTAATTAATGTAATTCATTTAAATGAAAAACGCTTCACCGAAAACAGATTCTCTACAATTACCACTTACGACGGTAGTAAAACTGCATTAATTGGAATAAAACGCTCTAATGACGATTGTTATTGCATGATGTGCATTCTAGCTAATATAATAATTTCTTTTTTTATTCATTCGATGATACACGCTTATATACACAATTACATTATAGATGAGTAAAAAAGGAAACAAGCATTATGTAGATGTTTTCTTTCTTTTCAGTCTGAATAAACATTGTATTCGGAAAGTTTTTTTGCGAAATTTTGTTATTCAGATATTATGTATTCTATTTTATTGATTTATATGTATTTTGTAATTTAGAATGCATGCTATATTTATTGACGAGTCTGTCTAACGGGTGCTCACACGGTTTAACTGTATCATAATAAAAATTTGAGTTAGATTAAATTGAAATCAAATGTAATTGTGGTAACTTGGCCCTAACTTATATATATTGTTTAATTTACACGGGTATTACATGCATTTTCTTATTTGAAATGAAAGTTTGAGTTTAGTTAAGTAGATCAAACGAGTGCTCTATAAGCACCTCTTAGACAAATTTTATATTAATACTAACACAGTGGGTTTGTGCAATACTTGGACAAGAATTGTACTAAAAGAGTATACGCGCATGCCACCTTTGTATAGATGGACGGATAAGTCTTCAAGAGATATTGTGAAAAACTTGAAGAGTATTTAATGAAGGTACATCTTTAGCAATTCATAGAAGAGATTGATTGTTTTTATTTATGGGTGTTTTTTAAGCAAAATATTGCTTATTCGTATGTATGTTAAATCCAATGAAAAAATGTCTTAAAAATATGAATTAATGAATGTAATCAGTAATCGGTTTAAAATCTTTGATCATGGAAAACCTAAGTTACTCAAATGTTTTTTATACATGCACTATTACTTTAACTAAATAACCCAAGCTCAACGGAGCATATGACACAGTAGAACATATACAAATAGACGGTATGTGTGTAAGAAAGCGTAACAGAGGCAAAGTGGTAAAAACATAAACAAAATAGCTATAATACTAGCGGTTGGGATAAGACGAATGGTGATGTTTGAACATGAAATCGAGCGACATAACATCTTTATTAACACCACACTCATGATTCAAAATTCCTTTTGACATTGGTGAACTATCTACATGTTACATTATATTAATCTTCAAAGTGATATGGTTGCATCGATGCGAATGTAAAATAATTATATGGGATGTAACACAAAGACTCACAAGCACTGGTTCGAGGAATTTGACAGATCATTAAGGGACATTCATCTAAGTCAAATTATGACACGATGGACACTCCTTTCGGCAACATGGCTTTGGTTTTTGGTATCGATTTCAGGTTGTTTCTTCCTATCATCCCAAAAGGATTCAGCAACGTATTGTTTGTGCCGACCACATTAAAATAGTTTTACTTATGGGACCATAGTGAAGTGTTACAGTTAACTTACAATATGAGTCTATGTTGGTTGCCGTCATGAAGTTGTCAATGTTATTAAAGACATTGTTGAGTGGTTTCTAGAGCTTGGTGTCACAAAGATGGCGAGGTTAACATTGACATACCTGATGAAATGATCATTAAGGATTCAAGTGACACGGTAAGCTCAATCGTAGACTTTGCTTTCCTTAATATGTTGAAAAACCTTGACGATAACAAATATTAGACATAAAAATCCATTCTTGCCCTATGAATGAGGTTGTTGACACTAGAGAGAATGTTTTCGGTAATTCCTGGTGAAGACGTCACATACTAAAGTTGTGCAATGTCTAGAAGTAACATAAGGTCCAAGTATAAATATAACCGTATTATATACAAAGTTCGTAAATGGTATGAAATTCTACGACGTACCCAACCATGAACTTAAATTGAAAGTTGGTGTTCCAGCCATGTTGTTACAAAACATTGATCAATCAAATAGTTTGTGCAACGGAACAGGACTTCGTGTAGATCGGTTGATGAAAATTGCCATTCATGCCACTATGATCAACGAAATTCATATTTTGTAAACAAGTGCTTATCGCCTTCTACAACTAAACCACTCATATCCGGTAATGCAATAGAAGCCATGAAAAAGCCACTGAACATCGTAAATATTTTTGGCATGAGAATAGCTACTCCCCCTATTTTGTCGAAGATGAACGGGGCTAAGCGATATGCCAAAGCTGTGGGTTGTAAAAATACATCACAGGGGAGCGTTCCGCCTTAGAGTGAAGCACTCGCGTGAGTGGCAGTGGACGAACCGGAAGTGAGAATGTCGGTTGGAGTAACGCAAACACTGGTGAGAATAAAGGATAGAAATATCAATGTATGATAAACATTTGCTAATAGAAATAGTAATGAAGCAGTTCCCATGCCCATCTCTTTCCCGATGATATCAACAAAATTTAACCGATAATTTCTCTGGAAAGCAGGTTGTATTTGTCACGACCTGTTTTTACATACGGACAACTATATGTAGTCGTTTCTAATACTACTAATACCACCACCAACGTGATCTATAAATAAGTGTTACACAATTTATGATCACTTTTACATATATGTTCCGTTTATAGAATAAAGGATTGGTGTTTTTATTTTTATTTGTTTGGGCTATGACTATAGTGTTTCATATAGCCTATGTTTCAATGTTGCAAGTGTATGTTTTAAGTTTCTTTATTCATATGTGGCTCTTTTTAAATAATAGCATCATAATATGCATTATAATTTATTAACCTTTTCAACGTTTTCTTTAAAATACCCGTGAATTTCACGGGTCTTTTAGTTAGTAGGTAATATAAAACACACAACTAACCTACTCTCAAAAAACCAAACCGAACATCTTAAACTCTAATTTTAATCTGTTAAAACATAAACAACTATCATCATTATTAATAGAACTAAGTTTTATGTTGGTTTTTTATTTGCATTCAATGTATGTCTTCTCAGTATTAATGAAATATGTCTGTTTTGTTAGTACAGAATTACTAATCACTAGATTTGTATAATATAAAATTGTTTTTATGTTATAATTGTTGATATGACACGTTCAATAAGTTTGAATAATTTGTTAGTTCTTTATTTTACTTTGTAACAAAAAGGTTTATATAATATGACTAGCCATGCCAAATACATTCATTTTCTAAACATAATGTTAAATGATTAGTAATCTATATCTTTATTTGGATTTGCTTTTTAAGGTGATACAAATTCAACCGATATTGAGCTTGTTAACTTTGATTCGAATTTTGGTAAAAGAAAAGTTGTGAACTTGTGAAACTATATAATGTTTATATATTTGAGCCTATACTTAGTTATTAAATGTTATTGCTTTTAACGTAAATGGTTATAAATATTTAAAAGAATTTTTTTGTTGACATAATTCATTAGTGAATGAGTTTTTCTTCTTCTTCTGAAAAATCGGTTCCAAAATATGGGTAGAACCAAAGAACCAGAACCGGAATTGAAACCAGAACTGGAACCAAAAAATATATTTGGTTCGATTCTCGGTTCATATTTTTCTCAAAATTTCGTTTCTCGGTTCCGCTGATTCTGGTTCAGTTCCACCGAATTTAGATCCACGCTCATCCCTAATTTCGTGTTTCTTTTTTAGTTAAAATGGCAAGTATTTTGGAATAAATCTAGTGTCAATTCCTATTTCATTTTGTCTAACTATTGAAGTTACTCTTAGGATTTGGTATGTAACTCGATTAGTTGATTGGATGTTATATAACTTCATTTTGACATTTAGCACGAGATACAAGTTTTATTGCTTAAATACAACTAGAGTTTTATCTTTACTTATAGAATTCCATCACCCAGAAGTTGCAAGCAAAGCATTCCTTTTTTATACCCTTGAATCCGCCACTTTTAGCCAATGCTAGAAACTCATCCTCCGTACGCTCTTTACCTCCAGGATTTTGCGTCATCATGATCGCGTCAATTTGGGTGCTTACTTTGACGGAAGAGCTTGTTTCTGGCACAAAAGGAAGAACCGCCTCTACTATGATAACCTTTCCGTTTTCTGGCAGAGCCTTATAACAATTCTTTAACAACTTTGTACAATGATCATCACTCCAATCATGTAGAATCCACTGTCCCATATTTAACTAGTTAGCAATATATTCCTATCGAAACATATATAGGTTGATATGAGCTGAATTACCTTCATAAAAATGGCATCACCTTGTGGTACCTCTTGAAACATATCTCCTCCAACATGTTCTATACCTGAATTGATAATTAGATAGTGTAACGTAAGATCGAGTGCTTCGTTCTAGTTATATATAGCCAATCTTTTTAAAATGAATTCACTATAACGTACCAGGATAGAGTGGTGCATGACGAATTACATGAGGCAAATCAAAGTTAATCCCCTTAATAGTGGGATGTTTGGATACGATCATATAGATAGTGATTCCTAGACCACCTCCAACATCAACCACAGTTTTAAGCTGGTTGCCAAAACCATGGTAGCACTCGAGAATTGTCTTCATTGCGATGGTGGTATGATTTACCATCGCATTGTTAAATACCTCATTGAATCGTGCATCTAATGCCGGATATTCAAACGCATGTGTTCCATGAACCTTGTTAAAGGGAATACCTCCTCCCACAACCGAATCATTAAGTTCAAACCTTTAATTAGTAGAAAAAGAAGCACATTAATTAACAGAACAACAAGTAAGAACATCACAACAGTTACATAATTCTTTTAGATTAGAACAACATTATAGAAATCTTTATGATACTAAAGCTTTAAATGATAAAGTCTCTATGTTGTCCATTCATAAAAAAAAAACTCATGCATAATCCATCTTGTAATTAAAGATGTATGTAAATTTCTCCAAGGTGACCCTATAGACCTACTTTATTTTGTTGGCATGCTTTATTTGGTTATCAAACAAATTAATAATTTGATTGTGTTTCATTGGTTTGGTCTAAATTATTGGGGGGTTTTATATTAGTCTTTATTTTGGAATAATAAACATACCTAACCTAATTGTCAAGTATTACATACATAGTTAAATTCAAATTATTGTACTTATTGATTTAGATGCATGGTTTTGTTTTGTTGTTTGAAAGAGCAAGTGAGCAACTTGTTTTGTGATCGAATAAAATGATATATAACATAATATTATTTGATATTACTAGTATTAATTTTAGAATCAAAGAATAAAGTCAAATCAAAAAGTGATTTCACTTTCTCAAAATCAAGATCATCTTAACTGACAATCTTTATTATGTATTTTAAATTGTATTAAATGTTTGACATTTTGACCATTCCGAACCCAAACGACGTTATGCGCGAGTGATTTATCTGGTAAAAAAATATGGCCGAAACATTAATCTTGCCACGTTCGAGAAGTTAGTGATTTGCTTGTACAAAGTTTGGGGTTTTAATCATGAAAATATGGCTCAATTTATATAAAAAAGTAAAGAACTTAATGAGAAGTGACAAGTATATTTAATGTACACACAAAAGAAAGAAAAAGTAATTAAATGTGTCAAAAAATAGATACATTTTCAAAAGAAGTGATGAAAAAAGTTGATTTAACTCCTTTTCTTTTTTTGTTCATCAACCTATAATTTTCTTAGTTTTATCTTTTGCCTCCAATTTGTTGTTAACTTTTTCTGAAAATTTTGAAATACAAGCCTTTTGGAGTTTTTATCAGAGTACGATTGTTTAATTCAAGTATATGATTTAGTTAACTTACCAACTATTAATGAACACTTTGTCTTGAAGCAACTGCATCAAGGCACCTAGGGACGCATCATCTTCGTTCGGGATAAAGTACTTCGCAACCGGAGTGAGCCCATACAATCGAACTGGTCTAGACTTGTAGTCTCCTTGAGTGCAAGTGACAATTGAATGGCTTGCAAGCAACCTAAGCATTCGGTCAAGCATCTCCGGAGCATCTTGGTTTGTGATCGCCAAACGAGACACTATCTCATGAGCTGAGAGACGGGCATCTGATCCCGCCTCGGCCATAACCTCGAAAGCCTTGAGCTTGATTGTGTTTACTAACACCATTGTCAATGATGTGGAGGTAACCAATTGCATTGCATAAGTGAAGTTCTCTTCATTAGATTGGTGTTAGTTCATGCTCGTAGGAGATAGACAAATGTGACTGAGGTGTGTGAGCCTATTGGGGGCACACACATCAAACACTAAAGCACGTTTTTATACTTCACGGAAAAAACCTTCTGTTAATAGAATGTTTGGACATGGTGAGAACTAAGACACATATCTCTACTTTGAGCTTATCCCTTGCTGGCTTCAGAAGCTTCTAGAGATAGTTCTAAGTGTCTACATTCAGCTGTACTTAGGAGATAAGGATTGGTGAGAGTTGTGATTGACATAGGACTTGAGTTTGATAAGGATTAAAGTTTATTTTTTATCCTTATCATACTTAGGGTTGTGAGGGTATAAATACAACCTCAACCCATGCTCATAGCCACGAAATTACAGTTGCAAAATCTGTAAACCTTGCCTCTCCTTCTCTCTTATTAAAACTGATTATAGCTTAAACCCCATTCTAGGGTTTTGATCATAAACCTTCCTCAATCTCTTGCATACGGGTATCCAAGGGATTTAAGCTGTTTTGGGACGATTGTTTAGTCCCTATAGAAGGTTCATAATCACTGTGTTTCAATTGGTACGGCGAAACATCAAGAGAAGCTCTTGTTCTCTTGATTCTGAGCGTTCTCGGACAGAAAGCTTCTGTGCAGATCGGACAGTGTTGTCCGATATCTTACAGCAAAGGGAAAAGTTCTCAGGTAAAGCTTATATCTCGGACAACAAAGCAGTTTCAGGCTGTTTAGGTTTTTGAGGTCCGGAACGGGTTTTGACACACGGTATTTGGGTATACGTGAAGTACGGCTAGCATTCCGAACGTACTTGTTTGACGTGTTTGTGTGAGCAACCGTAGAGGTGGTTTACTTTAGCCACTTATTTGTTTCATTTGCTTTTGGACGAAGGTTAGTTTTCGCGTTTCCTTTATTATTTATTATTAATTACGTGTTAATCATAATTGCTCAAACTAGATCCATTCCGCTGCGCACTCGTAGTTACATGGTTAACTAGGTATTAAATCCCAACAGTGGCATCACGAGTCATGCTCGTTTGGTGGTTATGGGTTACACGTTTTAAATAAACATGCGAAACCGCATGCATGAAACCTAATTTAGTTATTTGTTTTATTTTTATTTGACAATTAAATTGTGTATTTGTCATTAATTATAAAAAATAACAAGATGGTAATTATTAAAATTAATTGTTAATTAGAAAAATATAATTAAAATTAAATGGTTAATTAGAATACATAAAATAATTAAAATAATTAATAGTTAATTGTTTTGCCATGATTATTTTATGTGTTATCCGGCTATAAGACTCACTACAATCACGTAATGTGATGCATGGGGCGATTTAGGCACTTGATGAAAACCTAATGAGAGTCTTATGGTTCTTCGTTTGGGGAAGACTCTTCGGGGTCTCGGATTTATGTGTTTACTTAATGTCTTATGTTTGTTGTATTTGTTTTCCTAATTGCATTATTGTTACATGTTTTTCAAAACACCTAAATTACATGCAATATGGATAAATACTTATAGAGAAACATGACATTGAAATTGGTCAATATTTTACACGCCTAAATACATGTTCATTGTGACCGGTTATGTGTTACGTGGAAAAGTGTTTTATAAAATAAAAGGACCTAAACACTATTGAAACACGCTTTCATGAAAATAAAAACTGGACGCTATGGACTCATGGGATGTACGGCTCACCCACTAGAACAAACTATAAGGCGGGTATAAGCCGGTGCGCACAGTCACACCTAAAGGATATCCGACTATTGCCTTGCGCTGGTCTGGTCCTGCGCTTGCTTGCGAGTTCGATTGGAGCTACCGTGAACCATCGTAGATCACTACAGTGTCATTACTAAAAGTTTTTAAAAATCGTGCTACAAAGTTGTTTACATGCTTCTTTGTACACATGTTTTACCACATTTATGTGTTATACCCTATGTGAAATTTAAGTGTATGCCAGCCAACTAAGAACACGTGCATTTGATTTGGCTTCTCTGGACAGTCCTAAGGGCCTTGTCAAACCCATGGCAAATTTTTCACGACGGTCAGACCCTGTGTGATATTTGCATGTTCTTGCTTGGTTAACTTAACTCGAGTATGCACGGTCAGACCCTGGACCCGAGGCATAAGATGAGACTAAACATGCTCATGACACTACTACCGTTTTACTAGTGTCTTGAACGGTCTCATAAAGTCTAAGAGTTGCATGTTATGCAATTAACGCTCGTCGCTTACCTCTTGCCCCACTTGTTTACATATTGGACAGTCCTTTTGTAAGAGTGGGAGTACAAGATGGATCTTAGTCTTAATTAGTAATTAATTGGGTAGTTAATTCTATTAAGAATGTAATTATCGAAAATACTAATTGTTTGAACTTTTTAATTGTAGATGACTACCAATGTCGGAAACAATTCGGTACTCAGGAGTTTCTTCGAGAAACACAAACTCACTGGGCCTAACTTCATTGATTGGTACCGCCAGTTGCGCATTATCCTATCAGCTGAAGACAAGGAACAATACTTGGAACATCCAATTCCTGCTGCACCTGTTGCAACTCCTGGTCACCAAGTCCCTCCCGATGCTCTTGCAGCTCATGCTGCTTGGGTCAAAGGGTCAAAGGACATTGCTGCCCTTATGCTCATGACTATGGACTTAGAGATCCAACGAAATCTAACCCATCTCGGAGCATATGACATGTTGCAGGAGCTGAAAACCATGTTTTCTCAGCAAGCAGAACAGGAACTTCTTCAAAGTGCGCGTGAATTTCACGCGTGCAAGCTTGAGGATGGTCAAAATGTAGGCTCATATGTTCTTAAGATGAAGGGCTACATTGAGAACTTGGAGCGTCTTGGTCACCCCGTGACTGTCAGCTATGGAATAAGCCTGATCTTGATAGGCCTTTCCAAGGAGTATGACAGTTTTGTTCAAAACTTCCACATGCATGGCATGGGGAAGACTGTGAATTCGGTGAATGAACTGCATGCCATGCTTAAACAACATGAGCAAACACTTCCCAAGAAGGTTGTTTCACCTGCACTTCATAATGTGCGTGCAGGCAAGGTCCAGAAAAACCAAGGTAGAAAACCGCCTAAGGCTGCGAAGGGGAATTATGGTAATGGAAAGAATAAGCTGGCTTATGCTCCCGAGCACAAACCATCTTATGCTCCCAAGAACAGAAATCCTCCACCACCCAAAAAGGATAATCCTGCTAAGGACGACCCCTGTCACAAATGTGGTCAGATAGGTCATTGGAAACGGAACTGTCCCGAGCACTTAGCCGAGTTGCAGAAAAAGAAGAGGTTGTCTCAAGAAGCCAACACTTCAGGTATTTTCACTATAGAACTATATTCCCTTCCGAGTAATTCGTGGGTATATGACACTGGTTGTGGTACTCACATTTGTAATAATACTCAGGGTCTAAGGGGAAGTAAGAAGCTGAATCCAGGAGCTTTGAATCTGTACATGGGCAATGGTCAACGTGCAGGAGTCGAAGCTATTGGAAATTATCATTTATGTCTCCCTAGTGGATTAGTTATTGTTTTGAACAATTGTCACTATGCTCCCTCTATCACTAGAGGGATTATTTCAGTTTCTGGTTTGTTTAAAGATGGTTTTGTAAACTGTTTTGATTCGAATAATGCAATTTCAGTTTCTAGGAATAACGTTGTTTATTTTACTGCTACTCCCCGAGGGGATGGCATTTATGAAATTGATATGTCTTGTTCTAAAACAAATGATAGTTCTATGTTTGCTGTTAGCAATAAAAGAGCCAAATTAACTTTGGACTCTACTCTCTTGTGGCATTGTCGTCTTGGACACATAAGCAAGAAACGCATGGAGAAGTTGCAACATGATGGACTTCTCACCTCAACTGACATTAAGTCATTTGAAAAGTGTGTCTCTTGTATGTCTGGGAAGATGGCAAGAAAACCCTATTCACATCAAGTGGAAAGGGCTAAAGATCTACTTGGACTAATACATACTGATGTTTGTGGCCCATTTAGAATCATGTCAAGGCAAGGAGCTAACTACTTTGTCACTTTTACTGACGACTTTAGTCGGTATGGTTATGTTTACCTGTTAAAGCATAAACATGAAGTGTTTGAGACATTTAAAGTGTTTCAAAAGGAAGTAGAAAATCAACTCGGTAAGACCATAAAATCACTACGATCTGACCGTGGAGGTGAATATATGAGTCAAGAGTTTTTGGATCATCTTAAGGAGCATGGGATTATTGCCCATCGAACTCCTCCCTACACACCTCAACATAATGGGGTGTCTGAGAGGAGGAATCGAACACTGCTAGACATGGTTCGATCCATGATGAGTCAAACTACTCTTCCAAAGTCCTTTTGGGATTATGCCCTTGAGTCTGCTGCACGCATACTCAACATGGTTCCAACTAAGAAGGTTGAAAAGACACCATACGAAGTATGGCATGGGCAAGCCCCTAAGTTGTCTTACTTAAGAGTCTGGGGTTGTGAAGCTTTGGTTAAACGTGATACGATGACCAAACCTGACAAACTGGAACCCAGATCTATTAAGTGTATCTTTGTAGGATACCCAAAGGAAACGATGGGATATTCCTTCTACTACCCACCTGAGAACAAAGTTATTGTTGCTCGGAATGCTGAGTTCTTTGAGAGTAATCTCTTAGATCAAGAAGCAAGTGGGAGTATAGAAGATCTTGAAATTATTCAAGATGAAGATACAAATCCTTCTGATGACACTGGCTTAGATCATGATGAGGATGATCAAGAAATTGAAGAACCTCAAAGTGATATCAATCCCATTCGTAAGTCCTCTAGGACACGCCGTGCACCAGATCGAATGTGTTTATACGTCGATGCTGAGGAGCATGAGTTAGGGGATCTTGGAGAACCCGCTAACTATAAAGCTACATTATTGGATCCTGAATTCGAAAAATGGCTTAATGCGATGAATGTGGAGATGCAGTCCATGAAAGATAATGATGTCTGGGTATTAGTTGATCTTCCTCCTAACGGTAGAACCGTTGGTAGCAAGTGGCTATTCAAGAAAAAGACTGACATGGATGGCAAAGTACACACCTTTAAAGCTCGTCTTGTAGCAAAGGGCTTCACTCAAACCTACGGGGTTGATTATGAAGAGACCTTTTCTCTTGTAGCAGACATTAGAGCTATAAGGATTCTTATAGCCATAGCCGCGTTCTATGACTATGAGATTTGGCAAATGGATGTCAAAACCGCTTTCCTCAATGGACATCTTTCCGAAGAAGTCTATATGGTGCAACCTGAGGGTTTTGTCGATCCTAAATATCCTAACCGAGTATGCAAGCTCAAGCGTTCCATTTATGGACTTAAGCAAGCATCTAGGCAATGGAATAAGCGTTTTGATGATGAGATTAAGAAATTCGATTTCACTCAGAATCAAGATGAGCCATGTGTATATCACAAAGCCAGTGGGAGTAATGTTACTTTCCTAATTCTATATGTTGATGACATATTGCTCATGGGGAACAATATTCCAATGTTGAAAGGGGTAAAATCCTACCTTGGAAAATGTTTTGCTATGAAAGATTTAGGAGAAGCTGCATATATTCTTGGAATCAAGATCTACCGAGATAGATCTAGACGGTTAATTGGTTTATGTCAAAGTGCTTACATTGAGAAAATCTTGAAAAGATTTCATATGGAGAATTCCAAGCGTGGAACTATCCCTATGCATGAAAGCCCTAAATTGAGTAAGTCGCAATGTGCTGTTTCACCAGCTGAAAAGCAACGCATGCAGAATGTTCCTTATGCCTCGGCTATAGGATCAATTATGTATGCTGTGAGATGTACTCGTCCTGATGTTGCGTTCTCTCAGAACATAACAAGCCGATTTCAACAGAGTACTGGTGAACTTCATTGGACTGCTGTTAAAAATATTCTTAAGTATTTACGGAATACTAAGGATATGTTTCTGGTTTATGGTGGTGACGAAAAACGAGAGCTCAGGGTTTCTTGCTACACTGATGCTGGATATCTGACAGATGCTGATGACCTAAAATCTCAGACTGGATATGTTTTCGTTCTAAATGGAGGTGCTGTTGACTGGAAGAGCACAAAGCAAAGTATTTTTGCAACTTCATCTACAGAAGCTGAGTATATAGCTGCTTTTGATGCAGCTAAAGAGGCTGTTTGGATTCGTAAGTTCATTTCTGGGCTTGGTATTATGCCCACAATTGAAGATCCCATTGATATGTATTGTGACAATACTGGAGCCATTACTATAGCTAATGAAAGCGGAGTCACCAAGGGTGCTAGACATTTCCGCGCAAAAGTTCACTATCTTCGAGAAACCATTGAGATGGGTGATGTTAAGATAGCAAAAGTTCATACAGATGACAATCTAGCTGATCCATTTACGAAGGCGTTAGCATTCCCTAAGCATTCTAAATTGACTCGGGGTATTGGTTTGATACCAGCTAGTAGTCTCATGTAAATCTGTATGTTAATTAGTATTTGGATAATTTGGAATTGTAAGACAGTTTTATTTTCTGATAAATAAAGATACGAGGTATTTGTTATTTCATTCATATAAAATTTGTTATTCTATATTTGCATGTTTAATCCATGAATGATTTAATCATTCTAAATATCCATTGTCGGTTAGCAATATGGGAATATTGTTTACATAAGGCAAATGTGAGTGTTGGATATATTCTGTGAGAATGAGAATTGTTCTAAGCCAAACTCATATGTGTTCATAAGGGATGCATACTGGATTCCCCAACTTCAAACATTTACTTTTGGATCCATGTCATGAGTAAGATGTTGAAAATGGTCTGTTAAGTCATCCTTAGACTTGAGATGCAAACAAGTTCTGCATGTGTGGATATCACTTTCGTAATCATATGCAAAACGCTGTCCTGAATAAGGTAGTTATAAAAGCTATTTTTCGGAGTGATGTGAAGCAGCATCCACAACACTTGTAGTCAATAAAGGATTTGTTACTCCACTTAGTATGTGCAGAATGATACCATGGCGCCTCTCTAGAATTAATCAGATAATTGTTTGGCCGAACCCAAATGTTAATGCAAGATGAATCTTGGTTACATTTGGTATATCTGAATTGAATTCAATAACGAGAATCTAAATGGTTAAACTATATGGAATGAGTTAGGATCTATATCCATGGTTTAACGGTATCTATTACAAAGGATGATAAAAGCAAGACATAAATGACCATGCTACTGAGAATGTTCTATGAAACTATATCTCAGACACCTCTAGTTAAATAACGAGTGTGAGCGTTGCTAGACGTTTCCGTCGTTGACATTTGTGCAATCAACTCCAACGACCAAGTGGGAGCTGTTAGTTCATGCTCGTAGGAGATAGACAAATGTGACTGAGGTGTGTGAGCCTATTGGGGGCACACACATCAAACACTAAAGCACGTTTTTATACTTCACGGAAAAAACCTTCTGTTAATAGAATGTTTGGACATGGTGAGAACTAAGACACATATCTCTACTTTGAGCTTATCCCTTGCTGGCTTCAGAAGCTTCTAGAGATAGTTCTAAGTGTCTACATTCAGCTGTACTTAGGAGATAAGGATTGGTGAGAGTTGTGATTGACATAGGACTTGAGTTTGATAAGGATTAAAGTTTATTTTTTATCCTTATCATACTTAGGGTTGTGAGGGTATAAATACAACCTCAACCCATGCTCATAGCCACGAAATTACAGTTGCAAAATCTGTAAACCTTGCCTCTCCTTCTCTCTTATTAAAACTGATTATAGCTTAAACCCCATTCTAGGGTTTTGATCATAAACCTTCCTCAATCTCTTGCATACGGGTATCCAAGGGATTTAAGCTGTTTTGGGACGATTGTTTAGTCCCTATAGAAGGTTCATAATCACTGTGTTTCAATTGGTACGGCGAAA
This sequence comes from Glebionis coronaria, assembly GCA_025667525.1. Lineage (NCBI taxonomy): Eukaryota > Viridiplantae > Streptophyta > Magnoliopsida > Asterales > Asteraceae > Glebionis > Glebionis coronaria. The sequence continues at coordinate 58,352,609 of CM046875.1, read as the reverse complement.
CATCAAGAGAAGCTCTTGTTCTCTTGATTCTGAGCGTTCTCGGACAGAAAGCTTCTGTGCAGATCGGACAGTGTTGTCCGATATCTTACAGCAAAGGGAAAAGTTCTCAGGTAAAGCTTATATCTCGGACAACAAAGCAGTTTCAGGCTGTTTAGGTTTTTGAGGTCCGGAACGGGTTTTGACACACGGTATTTGGGTATACGTGAAGTACGGCTAGCATTCCGAACGTACTTGTTTGACGTGTTTGTGTGAGCAACCGTAGAGGTGGTTTACTTTAGCCACTTATTTGTTTCATTTGCTTTTGGACGAAGGTTAGTTTTCGCGTTTCCTTTATTATTTATTATTAATTACGTGTTAATCATAATTGCTCAAACTAGATCCATTCCGCTGCGCACTCGTAGTTACATGGTTAACTAGGTATTAAATCCCAACAATTGGTTGGTTATTGCTGCTTCAATAGATCCCATTTTCAAATTTTCACACACACTTGTCCTCTAGTACTTTTTCTTGGTGATATGCTATTGGCACTTCATCTCAATCTCATATGTTCTATTCTTTATATAGACATTTCAGCCAAGGTCTCCAAACCATCACGTGCATGAAAATTTGTGAAATAAATGATAAGGTTTAAAATGTGTCCAATTTTATGCTTAAACCACAATTGGTTGTAGCTAAATTTCACAAACCAATAAAAGAATGACCTGCAATTTTAGACATGAGATTAGACACATCTTTATTCTTCCCAGTAGTTTTTCAAAACTTTTTACAAGTAAAAAAGAAATAAAACATGTATGACACAAAATTTCCAGATGAGGTTCATCTATAAAAAATCCGGATTTTTAACGAAAAACTACACCATTTGGTAACCCATGTATCAGATTTTTCTAAACTTCCACAACCCTTTTTTCGTAAGAATGAAAAGAGTATTACGATAAAATATGAAAATATTATGATTGTTTACATTTACAGAATATAATAATTTATTACAAGGAATAATTCTGATTCCGTTTAGTCTTATGATCTTTTCTGTTTCTAATGGGTTCAAAAAGTTGCGTGAAAGTAACTAATTGCATTGATTATGTGAAGGTAATTAGTCTTATTTTTACACTTCAAAAGTGCGTCGCAAAAAGCAAGACGTATGAAGAAATTGAATGATTTGGACTTTTAACAACATGGAAATAAATTGGCCGCACCCTTTTGACCACGCATTTCAGTCGCTCTCAGTTTTTCATTAATATCGGGTGTGAGACATGAGCTGCACTCATCGATCATCAAGTGCAAAAGAAATTCAAAAATTGTTTTTTCGTATGAAACCCATACACTTTTAACTTTAGTTAGTGTAACAATCTTTTGTATTTTAACTTTAGTTAGTGTAACAATCTTTTGTATAACCTTCTTGAACGTTTTGGGTCCGTCCGTGCTAGTCGATTCAAGTAGATATGTATAAACCACGCATATTTGCACACCAGTCACGTTTATAGCATGGGCACTATTAGTTGACAAATAAACAACACTTTAATTTGATAAAAGTTATTTTGGAAACTCGTTTTTTTAGTGTAATCTAAAGGACAAATACTAAACTATCCATTACTTAAGATTAAAAAAAATACGGAAGGATTATTTTTGCCAAAATGTCCAAAAATTTTAAAAACGGCGGAAAGGCTAAATTGATAGATATGACGAAAAATGGTTATCACAAATGATTTTTCATTAGTGATAAAAATAATGAAATATCACTAGTGATCAATGTTTTGAAATTCGGGTCAACCGGTTGACCCGGTTTCGGTCGAAAAACGGGTCATATTAACCCGGGTTTCAAATTTTCGATACCCAGCTCGACCGGCTAGGTTTGGGGTGACCCGGGTCAACCCGGTTCTCGAGACCCGGCTAGGTTTCGATTTTTTTGGTTTTTTTTTAAAAAATATATGTAAATTTTTACGTATTTGTGACGGAATTCTATTTTTACATATTATATTAGCTGGTAAATTATATATATCTTCAATATACGGAAAATTTTATAGTTTTTATCTATAATTTTTGTTAATTACTAAAAATATAATAAAATATGTTTTTAGAAAATTGGGTCGACCCGAATTAAAAACCGGGTTTCAAAACATTGCTAGTGATAAATCAATGGAACATCACTAGTGATATTTCATTAACATAGTTTCGGCTTAATATCCCAGTGATATTTCATTATTTTATCAATAGTGATATTTAATTAATTTTCGCTAGTGAAATATCACTAGTGATAAATCATTAATTCGTCATAGTTATAATTTTGGTACTTTCGCCGATTTTTACAACTTTTGGACATTTTGAAAAAAATAACTCCTCTGTGTTTTTTTTAAATCTTAGATTAATTTTCACCATTAGATAAAAAATAAATCAAATATGTGGATTTACCCTTAATTTCTAGTAAAAAATAAAAATACAAAATTACTCATCTTTCCTTTGATATTATTATTATATTTTTTTTTAGATTTTTCCTTTTTAATAAAAGTTTAATTCTAGTAACTATTACATAAGAAGTTGGAAAGTTTAAACTTTATTAAAAGTTTAATACTTAACACGAAATACATAGAATGTTAGATTTTAGCTACTACTCCGAATTATCAGAATTATGATTTATACATAGTAGTGTTTAGAAAATGGGTTAATTTTTGAAGTGCTCTAGGATTACATTTTATTTTTTTCATCTATTAAAACAAAAAAAGTTTAAATACCTAATGCGAAATATGCGACTTATTCAATTTATTGAAAATTTTCAAATACTTTTTTTATTTTGTATTAAGTTGCATACGTTGTATAAGTCGTATGAAGACCTAAAGCTACGACTTAGTAGATTTACTCTTGAGCCACCCCTAGATACGAGTTAACAAACAAATGCATAAGTTGGAAATATACTACATCACTTGAACTGAAACGTGATTCTCGTTTTAAGCATACATGTCCATGTCCAAATAATAAAAAAGTTGTAACGATGATAAGAATAAATCTTTTAATATAAGTTGATGTTTTTTAATGAGTGTAGCAAGAGGAACATGTGAGTCACTTACCCTACTTGTATTACTTATTTGTAATCGTGATATGGAGGATATCTTTTTTGTCTGCTTGATGCACATGATGTATGGGTATCCTATGAACTTTTGTCCATATGTTTTGTACAATCCATGCGAAGTTAATAAAATTTAGTATGAATCTCCTACTGATACTAGGCTGGAGGGAGTGGGTTATAACCTACGGGTGAGTTTGGCAAATTAGCTCGCTGCTCCCATTCTTCCCATATAACTCACGCGCGAATTAGTAGCTGTGACAAAAAAAAAACAGGGGCAAACTCACCTGGGTGACTTAAACTTATGTGAGCCCAAATGTTTTTATTTTTTTGGGTTAGGTTTATTTGTAGGTGTTTTTTGTGAGTGAGGTGTGTTTAAATAATAAAAAAATAAGTATGAAAGGTGAGTTGTAGTGAGTTTAGGTGAGTGTCATTACCTCCTGTGGGGAGTTTAAATGAGTTGTTAAAAAACTGAGGTGACGTTGACGTGGCGGTGAGTGAGTTTGCTACCACTCCCACCAGTCTTAGAGCATATACAGTGCTTTCATTTCTAAATGACTTTTTAGTTTTGTCACATCATTTTTTCATTAATTCAATCATCCAGAAACTCATGTTTGCAAAAGTCCTGCAATACAAAAAAGTCATCCAAAAACTTTTTAGAACAATTAATACTAAAAAAAATCTTTAAGTCTTTTGTGTCAAATGCTTTTCATTTACCAAGTCTTTACCCAAAAAGCTTTTTACAAACTCTTTAGTACAATGCAAAAAAGCTTTTAAAAGACTTTTTTATAGGTAAAAAGTCTTTTAGAAAGCTTGCATTGGAAATGCTTTAAGGGACAACAAAAAACATGATACACGTGTATGTCCTCTCTGATGTGTTTGAAGTAAACTAGTTATGATATAATACACATATCTTTAAAGGCGGAATCAAGATTTTTAGTTGAAGCATAAAGTCATAATATTGAGAGAGATTTAATACATCAATTAATAGAAAAACAACTTATAATACATATAAATAATGAGTCAAATAGATTGAATAATGATGCCTCAGCATCCACGAGTCTCCTTACTAGTTCCGTCCCTACCCATCTTTTGTCGCAGATGATTTGTACCGGACCTCATTCGATACATATATCAACATACATGTTTAATGATGTTGTTCTTACTAATATGTTTATACTTCAGTAATTTATGCATAAATCGTATCTTACTGAACGACAGCTTGCAAGGAAGGTGAAAAGCAATTGCAGGTTGAGCCTATGTCAAGTGAACCATATATCCATATATTTCTTGCTTGGGTCAATATGTTACTAAAGCTTTAAACATACATTTTGAACCAATTTAACATTTGAACTAACGTATTTTTACTGTTAACACATACTTAATTTTTTATAACTACTTGGTTAAGTATGCTTTGGAGTTCGGCCGTTCAGTCTACATGTCAGCCTAGCTTGTGTGGTAATCAAAGGTACGCACACAGAAGCAAATAAACGCACATCACATCACATCACGTGTGTTACTTCCGAACGCGCAATGTTTTATTGAAGAAGAAGAACTAACTCCAAACTTCAATTGGTATTCTCTGAATCCTTACCATACACGGTATATAGACTTAATAAGACGTATTAGACTATAACTATGTTAAACATTTAAGACCAGCTAGACTTACAGTTCAATTATTACGACTTTCGTGACAACCATGGAACATGCTTTCTAGCCACATCCAAACGATCAGGTATGTTCGAACAATCACCCCCCCTGAGTGAGTCGAAGATGGTAAGTCTTGCATATACCAAGTAACGATCTCATCTCCTTGAACCTATGCACGCAAAGGCCTACGTTAATGAATCTGCTCTTTGATTCTCTCCCAATACATGCTCAACTATTAGCTGCTCATTCTTCGTCACTTCCTCCAATATCTCCCTTAGCTAAATAACTTTTTTTTTGAACGACAACTTATATTGAAAAACTAGCAAGGAGCTAGAAAAAAGTTACAAAGTAATAAGATAAGGGTGTTGAAGCCAACGATCCCAACTAAAAGAACGCTTACATCTAGAATTACACCAAGCAAAAGAACGTGAAACAATATCGTCAAAAATAATATCCTTACGAGGAGGTTGTGACGAAAATAGGCGTTGGTTTCGAAACACCCAAACACTCCACCAAGCCACGTAAAAAACGCCCTCCAATAAATCTTTAGCCAAAGAATTAAGCCTTATAGACTTAAACCACTCAAGCCAATCAGCATACGAACCCATGGGAGTCCACGACAAATTCCACCAACGACAAATGAGCCTAACAACGTCCGTGATCAATCCGCAATGAAAAAAGATGTGCGAAGAGTTTTCTTGGCCACTGGAACAAATCGAACAACTAGAATCTGGAACAGAAATACCACGAAGAAGTAAGTTAGATCTCGTAGGCAACCGATCCAAAGCAAGTTTCCAAGCAAAGATATTAATTTTAATCGGCACAAACTTGATCCATCTGGTAGCTATATTCGCTTTAGGCAGAAACCGTTCGTCCAGGAGGATACGCACATCCTTCACCCTAAAAACTCCATCCCCATTCAAGTCCCAGGACCACCTATCCTCCATGTTGGACAAAGTAACAGTACCAATAATCTCTTGCAAAAGAGAAATCTGCGTTTCTTACACTCCTCCTCTCACAGATCTACGCAGGGAACGAGTGATCGAATCACCAATTTTGGAAGCTACCGAACACTCTTTATCAGCCTCAAGTGCAAAAATGCAAGGGAATCTATCACGAAGGGGAAAGTCCTCAAGCCAAATCTCATTCCAGAATTTAGTACGTAGCCCATTACCAATCCGAATACGACAGTGGGACACAAGATCAACTCCACAAGCTTTCAGTTTGGCAATTTCTTTAAGGATGAAAGTCCAATTCGAAGACCTGTACATATTAACATCAGAAATCGAATTACCATGCATAGACATAATAAGATGACACCATAAAGATTTTGTCGTTCGATAAGAATCTCCACACCCACTTAAATAAAAGAGCTTTATTTAAGGCATAGAAACTGGAAACCCCCAACCCGCCATATTTCTTAGCAGCCAAAATCTTCATCCATCCAATCCATGTAATTTTCCTCTCATCCTCCTTGACACCATAAAAGAATTTTCGACGAATGGACTCCAAGACTTGAAGAACCTTATTCTTCGTATGATCTACTGAATAAGAACTCGTACGCTACTACTACTATGTCACTTGCAGAATTGAATCTAACCACACGAATTGAACCTGGAACATCAATGAAACATACTTGTAGAATTCGTAAAGAGTGATGATCAGAATTGAATGAAAAGGATTAAAAGTTTCAACTGACTTTCATTAATGATGGAGAATTTTTACAAGTCTAACTGAAAGCTTAGTTCTGTTACAACCGAATGTAGATGAACTATAAACTGTAACAGAATTTAGAGTAGAGGAATGGGAGAACTAATTAACTATTTGTTATAACACCTACTCCTAAAACTAGCTAACTGTGTGTATCTACACCTACACTAAAACTGAACTCGTGAAGTGAAGGTTGAAGGTGTATTTATAGGCAATAGCTAGGGTAAGGATGAGTTGAGTGACGTGGCTAGACCAATTAAAATCTGCCACGTCAGATCGAGGGTTCTTCATTAACAGGGATTTGGGGTTTTCTTGATAGAGTGTATTTGGTATCAATTAAAGGAAACAAGAGTGTTAGAGAGGTCTTGGGGATCACTTTTTATTCTTAACTCGTCTGCTGAAACGCACTCCACGACATTCAATTTGTGCTTGATAATCTTGGTGACGTGGCATCCCATGATTGGCTGTTGAAATATCACATGGATTGATATCTGATTCGTCCTTTAATATCCAAGATGGACAGTTATGATCTGCTTGGATGGCAATCCTTACTCTTCCCTTTCTTGAATGTGATTGGTCCACTTGGACTCCATTTTAATATCTTTAAACAATTGGCAGATCCAGTCCTTGTGGTTTAATAATAATTGTGGCAGCTTTTCTTCTTTATTAATAACTTTGGAAATTGGCCAAAATAGTCCTTGAACTTTAAACTTCAACTCTTTAAGCCCTTATATCTTCAAGTACTTGGCAAGTTTGGTCCTTTTCTTCATCTTTCGTCAAATAAATCCCTTGAAAACACATGTTTGCTCCAAAATGTATCTTGTTTACCTGAAAACACATGAAACACAAATGCCCATGTAATTTTGATATTTTTCAGTTAAATATAATATATTTGACTGTGTTTTAAGTGGTTTTTGGATCATTATTGATGAGTGTTTTCACACTTATCAATGGCTAAAAAGGGAAAAGACAAGTTGGTCAAAGAGAATAGTTTCCAAAGCCGAGGACCTACGCCGTAAGGAATAAATATTTTTATAAAAGTAAAAATAACAACCTTTTCGGGAGAATATTTGAAAATATATGAGGACCTACGCCGTAGGAGATTTTACCTACGCTATGAACGGTATTTTCAACAATAAATCACTATTTTGGTAAGAAGACCTACGATGTAGGGATATTTTACCTACCCCATAGACACGACGAGGACTATAAATACTGGACGATTTTCAGCCATTTACATCATCTAAGTGTGTGTTGGTGGCTAAACAAAAACATAAGGGATCAAGAAAGGTTTGTAGTTGTGGTGAAGAGGCGAATCCCTCAGGATTCGCCTGATATTCGACTAGAAGATCAAGGGCTTCAATTTAGAACATTTTAATTATACTTCGATTATTAAGTTCAATTTAATTTTAGTATTATTTTCTAATTTTTTTGATGTGTTTTATTTATATGTTTCATTATAGTTCTTGTCATGATTGTTATCTTAATTTTATTGTATCATTATAATTTTTATAGTATGTCTGAGATCCTAGTATTTTGATTGAAGTTGAGGATATGAGATAGTGTATGACCTTAAATGATCATTTTTTGTGGACCGTTCTAAGAACCATTAGGCCATCTATTTTATCCTCAACTTGAGTTCATACTTGTAATTGGTAGGAGCACAAGCCATGTCTAACATGTGCATAACATGTCTTATAAGTTAGTATTTTAATTACTTGCAATATAATATAATAATTTGATTGGGTTCTTCTCCTTAGTTGATTATCACTATATCAGTTACATGGAGAACTCCCCCTTTATCACATTAGACCACTAGGAATAATGCAATTTAGTAATCAATCACTTACGCAAGATGTTATCTTTCCCTGCTTTCTAGGTAGAATCATCATATTAATAAGATACTTAGGATATCCAAACCATTCCATGGTCGACCTCGGACTTACCAATAATATATTACACACTATCGGGTTCTCTGCTCGGTAGTGTGTCTATAGGTAGATCGAGTTTTATAAATGTATACTTGTGGGATAGCTTCTTTAAAATAAATCACGCATCATTCATCATAAAAGTGTACCTTCCTCATGATACACATCTTCTCTTGTGTCTCATTTATTCTTACCTCATGGTTTCGATCTCGTTAAAGACATCTTGAAGCAAAGTGTGTTTACACATCACAATAGTAACATTTTATATGCGAGAGGTCGATTTTCTCATATTGTTTACCCTTTTGCTTATCTTCACAATTTTTCGCGGAGTCACGTTAAGAACTTTTTTTTGAAACTTTTGTTTATCTTCACGATTTCTTGATTTGCTCATATTGTTTACCCTTTTCCTATTGAGAATTAACTTAAACTCTAGAAATTTCTAGTTAAATAACGAATGTGAGTGTTGCTAGACATTTTTGTCGTTTGTATATATGCTGTTTTCTAATCCATTAGAAAGTGAGAGCTGTCGGGATTATGTTAATGTATTAGGCGATATACGACTAAAAGTGTGTGAGCCTATTGGGGGCACAAACGTGAAACACTTAGAGCACGTTTATATTTCACGTAAAGCTTCTAATGTAAACCTTTATGGCAAAAAACAACTAAGACATTAATCATTTTTGTCCTAATTAGTTTAGCCAGCTACAAGAAGATTCTAGATAGTGTATAAGTTCATTATATGCTGAGATAAGTAGGAAAAGGAGTTGTGATAAATTTGGACATTCGTGATAAAGATAAACTTGTATTTGTGCTTCATCATTATGGTATGAAGGGTATCTAGACACCTTTACCCCTGCTCATAACTCACGAATTTTATCATCTAACGGTCATAAAATCTCTGCCATTATTTTCTCTCTAATCGGTTTAGGGGTTAAATGCAAATGAGGGTTTATAAGGTTAAATTGATTGATCAATCTTATATTACTTGTTTCTAATCGTTCCAAGTGTTATAGTAACTTAGATTCTATCTTAAGTTAACTATAACAAGTTCTAAGTTGAAGGTTTATAGAGCTATTAAGGCACATCTCACGAAAGATTTTTAGCCCCCGCTAATTGTTCTTAGACAGAAGCGATTTTTCATCCATCTCAGTGTTTTCCGATATCGGACAACAAAGAGAACTGATCTTGGGTGAAGATATCAGACAACAAAGCTATTTGGGTTGTTTTGAATTTTGGTTCCAGATCGAATTTTTTACACGCGGTGTTTGGGTTATACGTGAAGTACGGCTAGCATTCCGAACGTACTTGGTTGACGTGTTTGTGTGAGCAAATGTAGAGGTGATATTTTAATCACTAAGTGTATTTGGTCTATGAAGGTTAGTTTTCTTATTCCTTTTTACGTTTTACGTATGTGTTAATCATACGTGCAAAACTAGATCCATATCCGTTGCGTACTCGTAGCGCTAATGGTTAATGTAGTATCTTAAATGCCAACATGACACACTCTGACAAAGGAAACAGATCGCCATCACGCCACCCAGGCTCGTCGCGAGCTCGTCATGTGCCATGCATCCTTCATCTGGACAACAAGGAAACGACAAAAACAATTCAGAATTTATACCATTAAAACATATGGTTAGTTTTCAAAACTTTTACAAAAGTAACTTTTTCCCTCACTATACATAACTCAAAATAACAAACTATTTCACATTCTTCGTATAACATGTTAATGCAATAATGCCTAAAAACGTTACTTGTATTTTTCGGTCTCGCTTAGTTTTGATTACGACAATATGTAAAAACAAGCATTTACGAAAATAACGAAAAACGAATTCTTGAGTTCAAGTATTTTTCATTTTACCCATTTTCACTTAATGTATGAATAAACAAGTACTAACCTTAATCAAGTGATCAAGTGATTTAATCTTTTCTTAAAACTCAGTTTTTATTAAGTGTGACAAGTTTTTAATTAAATTTTCTTTTTAAGAAAATGTTTTATTAAATTAAATATTTGAAAATTTGAAAATGGCATATTCCCTTTGATTTGGAATATCCTTTCTGGATATTTTTATAATCAGATATGACCTCCACCACTAAAGGACAAAAAGGGAGCGGAGTCTAGTCTGGCGGTTCCCTAGCGCCTAGGCGGTTCCTTATCGATAAGGTATCGCCGGCTGAGATAAGGAACCGCGGGCAGATATAGCCGTTGGCACTTTGTCCTATAAATAGTGGACCTTTCTCAGATTTTCAATTCACCTCTTTTGCACACAAATTTCCAGATTCAAACATACTTCTTAAATAACTCAAATCCTTGATCATTTGATTGATTACTACTTGTTTAGAAGTGAATCTATCTCATCCATCCTTTCCTCTTCAAGTGAAAAGAGAAGAACACTATCATTGTGAAGTGTTGAGTCCACCACCAAAGATCCTTTGAAGATCAAATTATATACATTTGTTGTTGTGTAATAGTTGTGAAGATCCAGGTAGTTGTATCTATTTGGAAGTTGTGTATGTACTAAGTATAGTTGTGTAGATTGGTCCTAGCTACGATTAGGGCTCGAATTTTAGCTTAGAGTTAGAAATTGGTTAAGCGACGTGTACGGTTTTCTCCACCATAAGGAGCTTGTTGTGTAGTGAACTCTCGAGTAAGGAGTAATCGAAGAGTGGAGTAGGAACGAGGAGTGAGCTTCATTGCCGAACCACTATAAATCCTTGGTGTTTGGTTTGATCTTTCTTTACCCTTAACTCTTTACATTCTTTATTCTTTGTGCATATATATATATATTAGTTAGTATTAGTTTAGTTACACTATCATTGTTCATATTGTGCATAAGAAGATTTCACTTATTTTCTCAAGTCTAAGTTTTTGAGAAAAAGGATTTTTTTTAAACCATCATTTAACAAGTAAATATAATAAACTATTCAACCCCCCCCCCCCCCTTCTAGTTTCTACAATTGGTATCAGAGCGGGTTGCTCAAGTATTTTTAAAGTATATTGTATTTTAAAACTTGAATCGATCTATGGATTCCAACAAGTACCTAGAAGGGCAATCTATGCAAAGACCACCACTTTTTGAAATCGATAGTTTTATTTATTGGAAAAATAGATTTGAGACATATGTGAAATCAAAAGACTTAGATCTTTGGCATGTTATTACCGATGGTGATTTTTTACCTTATCAATTTAATGAAGTTTCTAAAACAAAGGAATTGGTCACTTTTGACAAAGCTAATGACGATACTAAAAAGAAACTTTCGAAAAATAATGAGGCTAAAATGGTGATTTATAATGCCTTACCTAAGAAAGAGTATGAAAGGATTTTTATGTGTGAAACCGCTAAATATATTTGGAACACTCTTTTAGTAACCCACCAAGGTAATAGCCAAGTCAAAGAAAGCAAAATCGATCTTCTTGTCCAACAATATGAACAATTTGTCATCTTTGAAGATGAAGCTATTGATAGTGCTTTTGCTAGATTTAACACTATTATTACTAGTCTAAAAGCACTTGATGAAGGTTTTTCTAGCAAGAACAATGTTAGGAAGTTTCTAAGGGCCTTACATCCGAAGTGGAGAGCAAAAGTCACGGCGATCGAAGAATCAAAAGATCTCTCAACTTTATCACTCGATGAACTCATAGACAACTTGAAGGTTCATGAGATGATAATTTTGAAGGAATCGGAGTTGGTGACAACCAAGAGTGAAAGGAAGTCTCTTGCACTCAAAGCCAAGAAGGAAAAAAGCGATCATGATAGTTCCTCGGATACTGATGACGAGGAGTATGCATTGACGGTGAGAGATTTCAAGAGGTTTTTCAAAAGATGAGGTCAACACGTGAGGCAACCCAACAATGACAAGAAACCATTCTCAAAGAATAGGTTTGCCAAGAACGAAAAAGGTGATAGGAATTGCTTTAGATGTGGTGATCCAAATCATTTCATTAATGAGTTTCCAAAGCCTTCATGCGATAAGAATCAAACGGCATTCGTTATTGGTTCTTGAAGTGATAGCGGTGAAGATGTTGATGACAACCCCAAAGGGGAGAAATGTCTCATGGCTCACACTTCTAAAGAGGTACATTCCGAAACCGAATATTATAGCAATGATAGCTCCACCTTAGATGATATTGAATTAGAAGGCCAATATGATAATTTACACAAACTTAGCCTTAAATTCATAGAAAAGAACAAAACCTTAAAATCAACTAAAACTAAGCTTGAAAATGAGATTAATGAACTTAGGGAAAAATTAGCCAAGTTTGAGAAAAATAAAGAAGTTGATGTAGGTTGCGTAAGTTGTGAGAAACTTAGATTAGAGAATGAAGATCTCAAGAGCACCTCTATTAAACTGGAAAAGTTCATGAAAGGTACTAGTGCTCTTGATGATATGTTAAACAAACAAATTCATTCTAAGGAAAGACTTGGTGTAGGTTTTAACTCAAATGAAGCATCAACTAGTGAACCTAAACAAGTCCGATTTTCAGAAAAACTATCTGCTGTACGCGGGTCCCAAACTGTATGGGGCGGTTCCTTATCACTATGGAACCGCCGCCATAGATAAGGTACCGCGGCCAGAAAGTATTTTTGATAAAAATCCTGAACTTTCTGAAAAGTCAAATTTAGGTGAACATCCTAAGCATCTTATTGTTAACAAAGTGAAATTACCCATACTTGACGACAATGCCGTTGATAAGTTCTATAAGCCTTTGAGTAAACCTCTAATGGGAAATAGAAGTTTATCAAGACCATCTTCTACTCCACCAAGAGTACGGAATGAGTCTAGGCCTAGAAGTAGAACGACAACACCTAGAAGAGATAGTCAAAACAATTCACGACCTAGAAGTAAAACTCCAACACCTAGAAGGAATGACCACAACTCTAAACCAAGATCAAATACACCTAGGAGAAATAATGAACAACAAAATGGTTATATGAATTATTATCCTCCTCCCTTTTGTTCCCCATGGGGAACCCCTCCTCCATTCATGCATCCCAACCAAATGCAAGGGATGTTTGGAACTAACAATTTTGGACCCTTGAGATATTGGGCACCAAATGTTTGATCGTGTGTGTTGTTACCTAGATATGCTTGGGAATTGATTTGGAACCCGACGAGTGGATTAAGGATAGTGGTTGTTCTAAACACATGACGGGTAATCGAAGTTTGTTCTCACGGTACAAAGCATATGATGGAGGTAACGTTACATTCGCTAGTAGTCTACGTGGTAATATCATTGTCAAAGGTACGGTTTCTCTTGACTCCATGACTATTGAAAATATTGAGCATGTAGATAATTTAGGGTTTAACCTTTTAAGCATAGGTCAAATTTGTGACAATAAGTGTAAGGTCATCTTTTCGGAAAATGATAGTGAAATCGTAAAAGATGAAAAGGTCATTAGAAAAGGTGTTAGAAAGCATGGGCTTTATGTCATGAAGGTCAATAATAAGTAAAAAAGACAACATATTTCTTGCGACTATAGATGATAGTTCTACTCTTTGGCATAGGAGATTAGGTCACGCTAATATGCGTCTAATTCAATCTTTAGTCTCTAAGGAGTTGGTAAGACACCTCCCCAAGATGAAGTTTGATAGTCACTTTTGTGATGCTTGCAAAGTTGGAAAGCAAGTTCACTCAAGTCACAAAGCCAAGAATTTGGTCTCAACCTCTCGGTGCTTAGAACTCCTACATATGAATCTCTTTGGACCTACCGCCATACGGAGTTATGGAGGTAACCTTTATACCCTAGTTATAGTTGATGACTACTCTAGATTCACTTGGACTAGATTTTTGGCATCTAAGAATGAAGCTTTCGATCATTTCAAAATCTTTAGTTGAAGAATTCAAAATCAACTAGGATGTCCAATTGTCTCTATTAGGACGGATCATGGTAGGGAATTTGATACTGAAGTGCAATTTGGTGCCTTTTGTGAAGCTCATGGTATTACCCATAACTTCTCGGCTCCTCGCACTCCTCAATCAAATGGGGTAGTTGAAAGGAAGAATAGGACCATCCAAGAGATGAGTAGGACGATTTTAAATGAGCAATCTTTGCGTCAATAGTTTTGGTGCAATGCCGTGGACACATCGACTTATATTCTCAACCGAATTCTTATTCGACCTTTCCTAGGAAAGACCCCTATGAGATTCTTAAAGGTAAGAAACCCTCATTGGAATACTTTAGGGTGTTTGGAAGCAAGTGCTTTATCCTCAACACCAAAGACTACCTTACCAAGTTCGACCCAAAGTCTTACGAAGGTATCTTGTTAGGTTATTCCCAAACTAGCAAAGCCTACATAGTCCTTAATAGAACCTCGGGCGTAATTGAAGAATCACTTAACGTGACTTTTGATGAAACCCCTCCTTTAACCAAGACACCACCATTGGTTAATGATGATTTGGATGAAGTAGAAGTAGTTAGAGCCAAAGAGGTTAGAAAAATAGGAATTGAAGACCTTAGTGTTGAAAAGGAAGTAAACATTAAGGAGTCTAAGGATCATACTCTCAATAATATCATTGGTGACTTAAATCAAAGGACCCTAAGATCTCAAGTCCAAAACCAAAGTAACTTCTTTTGTTTCGTCTCCTTGATTGAACCAAAGAATGTTAAAGAAGCTTTGACGGATGAGAGTTGGATTATTGTGATGCAAGAAGAATTGAATCAATTCGTTGCTAATGATGTTTGGGAACTTGTTCCTCCATCTAGAAGTTCTACCATTATAGGAACCAAATGGGTATATAGGAATAAGCTAGATGAGAATGGTGTTGTGTCTCGTAACAAAGCTAGACTTGTAGCACAAGGCTATAATCAACAAGAAGGGATTGATTATGACGAGACATATGCACCGGTAACAAGATTAGAATCCATTAGAATCCTTTTAGCCTACGCTTGTGCCTTAGATATTAAGCTTCAACAAATGGATGTAAAGAGTGCGTTTCTTAACGGTTTGATCAATGAGGAGGTATATGTGGCTCAACCTCCCGGCTTCCTTGATTTTGAGAAACCGGATCATGTTTACAAGCTTAAGAAGGCACTTTATGGTCTTACAAGCACCCAAAGCTTGGTATGATAGACTTAAAGCGTTTCTTGTTAGACATGAGTATAATATAGGAATGGTAGACAACACTCTCTTTACAAAGAAGAAAGGTTCTCACCTCATAATCGTGCAAATATATGTTGATGACATTATATTTGGCTCAACTTGTCAAGAATTGTGTGATGACTTTGCCAAAATCATGCATGATGAGTTTGAAATGAGTATGATGGGAGAACTTAACTTCTTTTTAGGACTCCAAATTAAACAAATGGACGATGGTATTTTCTTTAGTCAATCTAAGTATGCTAAAGAAATGCTAAAGAAATTTGGATTAGAA
Organism: Glebionis coronaria; assembly: GCA_025667525.1. Taxonomy (NCBI): domain Eukaryota; kingdom Viridiplantae; phylum Streptophyta; class Magnoliopsida; order Asterales; family Asteraceae; genus Glebionis; species Glebionis coronaria. The sequence goes on along the minus strand of CM046875.1, from coordinate 58,336,891 downwards.
GAATCTAGACCAATGAAGACCCCAATGGCCTCGGATACTAAACTCACGTAGATGATGATCGTGAGTCGGTAGACAACACCAAATATAGAGGTATGATTGGTAGTTTGTTGTACCTAACGGCAAGTCGACCGGATATCATGTTTAGTGTTTGCCTTTGTGCTCTCTTCCAAGAGGCTCCCAAAACCTCTCACCTTTAAGCGGTTAAGCGTATCTTCCGATACATTAAGGGCACTATACATTTAGTATTATGGTATCCTAAAGGGACCGGCGTAGAAACCGTTGTCTACGCGGACTCGGATCATGCGGGAGACTATGTGGACCGGAAAAGCACTAGTGGAGTTTGTACCTTCATGGGTTGTTGTTTAACTTCTTGGTTCTCCAAGAAACAAACCGCTCTTGCGATATCCACCACGGAAGCCGAGTATGTGAGTGTCGGAAAAGCATGCCAACAAGCTCTATGGATGAAGCAAGCGCTTGTTGATTACGGGATTTGTCTTGATGATGTTCCCACCATGTACGACAATAAAGGTGCTATAGACCTTAGCAAGAATCCCGTGCAACATTCGCGAACCAAGCACATAGAAATTCGTCACCGTTTTCTTAGGGATAATGTTCAAAAGGGGAACATTTCAATTGAGAAGGTACCCTCCGAGGATAACTTATTCGACATCTTCACTAACCACTTAAGAGGGAACCTTTTAATTACTTGCGTCTAGGTCTAGGATTAATGGAACGTATTCCTTAATTGCTTTCCCTTTATTGAATCTCTTACTTTCTTTTGAGTCTTTTATCACTTTGAGTCATCGAGTCTCCTAAACTCTTCTTGAAAATCTTCTCTTCTCCTTTTCAAAATCCTCAAAGTCTCTTTCGAAAATGGTAAAGAAATGTTTTGAAAATTGTTAATTCAATCTAAAAATATTTTTCATAGATTCTTGCTATTAATTTCGAGCTTACATAATTCATATGTATGATTCTCTCAAACATAGCAAGAACAATATAGAATCATGGAGGATCATTGTGTCATGACTTAAGGTCTTGTCTTACACACCTCCTACATCGATTTTTAAATCCATGTATTTTGGTAATTCCCTAGTTGGTGAGTTAGTATGTGTTCTCTTTGTCTATCTTTGATTTTAAGCATATCCCTATGATAAGTTAGACTAGAAAAATAAGATTTGCTGAAAAATCTTCCTTCACCACCAAAAATCAGCCACTGTAGGCGGTTCCATATATGAACTGCGGTCCCTTATCAATAAGGAACCGCCGGAAGCAATAAGCAACCGCGTACAGTGCTTCCTTTTTCGAGTATTTCTGAAATTCCAATTTTGTTCCAACATTTTTGAGAATCTTTGCTTCAACCCTTTGAACACTCTAAAAAATACCTTGAGCCTTCCCTATTTAACCATAAGCATTTTGCCCTACTTCACATCCTAAAATGTCTTACTCTCCTAATGAAAGCCTTGATTCTCCTCCATTTTCCCAAATTGCTTTCAATCCCAACTCACCCAAGAATACTTTCAATCCAAATTCACCCAAGAACACTCTTAATCACATCTCTCCTACCAAGAATGTTGATTGTGGAACATCTTTTCTTCTACCACCACCCTTTAGTGTTCTTCCTCCTTCTCATGATAATGTCATGCACCATGGGACATATTATCATTGTTGTCAATATCAACATCTTGCTATGGTACACATCTCTGAGGAGTTGAGTACATCAAGAGTCTCTTAATCAAGCCTCCTCTTCACTTTGATTATGAGATCTCCACCAAGCCACCACCACCACATTCCGCCACTACCTTGTCTTTCATATAAGCATTGGTTGCTTATCCACAAGACACCTTATTCAAGCAAATCTTAGAATTCTAGATTAACTAGGATTAGATTGATGCTTTTGGCTTGTTTCCTCTTTCATACATCTTTGTATGACCCTTTTTATTTTATATGACTTCACTTGGATCTTAGTCTTTGTGTTCTCTTCTCTTTTTAATTTTTTTTGTGACCTATAGCTATCTCTTGTTGGTAGTCTCTTTTGTTCAACTAACCCTTCTATGTAGCTTTTCACCATATCTCGATTCCTCGGTGCCCCAAGCAAAGGGGAGTAAGCACCAAGGGGGAGTTTTTGCAAAGTTCGTCTCTTCAACACCAACTTGTGCAACCTTTTTGCTTCAACAAAGGGGGAGAAATGAATAAACTCGTCTTCGAAAAATCTTGTTTTTGTGTGATTGAGTTTATGTAAAAAGGGGAGATTGTTAATGCAATAATGCCTAAGAACGTTACTTGCATTTTTCGGTCTCGCTTAGTTTTGATTACGACAATATGTAAAAAAACAAGCATTTACGAAAACAACGAAAAACGAATTCTTGAGTTCAAGTATTTTTCATTTTACCCATTTTCACTTAAGGTATGAATAAACAAGTACTAACCTTAATCAAGTGATCAAGTGATTTAATCTTTTCTTAAAACTCACTTTTTATTAAGTGTGACAAGTTTTTAATTAAACTTTCTTTTTAAGAAAATGTTTTATTAAATTAAGTATTTGAAAATTTGAAAATGGCATATTCCCTTTTTGATTTGGAATATCCTTTCTGGATATTTTTATAATCAGATATGACCTCCACCACTAAAGGACAAAAAGGGAGCGGAGTCTAGTCCGGCGGTTCCCTAGCGCGTAGGCGGTTCCTTATCGATAAGGTACCACCGGCTAAGATAAGGAACCGCGGGCAGATATAGCCGTTGGCCCTTTGTCCTATAAATAGTGGACCTTTCTCAGATTTTCAATTCACCTCTTTTGCACACAAATTTCTAGATTCAAACATACTTCTTAAATCTTTCAAATCCCTGATCATTTAATTGATTACTACTTGTTTAGAAGTGAATCTATCTCATCCATCCCTTCCTCTTCAAGTGCAAAGAGAAGAACACTATCATTGTGAAGTGTTGAGTCCACCACCAAAGATCCTTTGAAGATAAAATTATATACATTTGTTGTTGTGTAATAGTTGTGAAGATCCAAGTAGTTGTGTCTATTTGGAAGTTGTGTATGTACTAAGTATAGTTGTGTAGATTGGTCCTAGCTACGATTAGGGCTCGACTTTTAGCTTTGAGTCGGAAATTGGTTAAGCGACGTGTACGGTTTTCTCCACCATAAGGATCTTGTTGTGTAGTGAACTCTCGAGTAAGGAGTACTCGAGGAGTGGAGTAGGAACGAGGAGTGAGCTTCGTTGCCGAACCACTATAAATCCTTGGTGTTTGGTTTGATCTTTCTTTACCCTTAACTCTTTACATTCTTTATTCTTTGTGCATATATATATATTAGTTAGTATTAGTTTAGTTACACTATCATTGTTCATATTGTGCATAAGAAGATTTCACTTATTTCCTCAAGTCTAAGTTTTTGAGAAAATTTTTTTTTTTTAAAACCATCATTTAACAAGTAAATATAAGAACTATTCAACCCCCCTAATACAAGGCTTTTGGCCAGTAAGAAAATATCGTTGTTCCAGTCTAATCGAATTAAAAAATGGATTAACGTGCGACTCAGCTGTCTTTTGGTGAAAACAATATTTGTGTCGTTGTAGTAAAAGGAAAAGTGCAAAACTTTAAAGTAAAAGGCAGGTAAAATAAATCTAAATCTAATTTAAAATAAATGACGAGAAATTAAAGCGTGACGAAAAGTAAATAACGCAATTAAGGTAAATAACGCAAACTTAAAACTATCCTAAAGGCAAACTTAAACTTAAAGTAAAGGCAAGCTTAAACTAAATCTAAGGCAAGTAAACTTAAAGTGCGACTAAGTAAAAAGGCGGGAAAAGTAAAGCTTGAAAATTAAAAATTTAAACTTAAAAGAAACTAAAAATGCTCATTCGAAAAGTACCCTCATTCGCAATAATCACTCATCCGGAATGTCACCTTCGTTCGGAATAATTCTTCTTCACTCAGAATATTTACCTCATCCGGAATATGTCACTTATCCGGATAAATCCTTCACTAGGAATATAAGCTTATTCGGAATCATCAAAACAAATCCTTCATTCGGAATAAATGGCTCATCCGAATAATCAAGCCAAAACACTCATTCGGAATAAAGTCTTCATGCGGAATATTCACATCAAACCCTTCATCCGGAATATTCTGAATGAACAACCTTGATCCGGAATATATGTTATTCAGAATGAACACCTTTGATCCAGAATAAGTTGCTGATTCGGAAGAAGTTGTTGATCCGGAATATGTTGCTTGGTTCGGAATATCTGCTTTATTCGGAATATTCACTGATCCGGAATATTTTTAGACTGAGACCTTTATTCGGAAAATCACTTCATCCGGAATAACAAGTTCATCCGGAATATTTGGTTTATCCGGAATAAACTGCTGGTTCGGAATGTATTGCTGATCCGGAATAAGTGCCTTGATCCGGAATATTTTAGACCAACTCCTTTATCCGGAATAAACTGCCTGATCCAGAATAATCAAGAAAAAGCCTTCATCCGGAATAATTTTGCTTGGTTCGGAATAACCTGGAAAACAAACAGTAGCGAAAAACACGAGGAAAAGAAAAATAACACGAATCTAACCAAAACTAATCAAATCAAACCAAAAGATTAAACAAAATTAACCACAAATGATCAACTAATGAATACCAATCAAACCAAATCAATAACACAAACAATAATAATCAAAATAATCAAAACCCACTTAATCAATTTAATAAAAACTCAATAACATGAACTCAAACATAAAACATAAAGATTAAAGATTAATCAAGAAAGGTAGATAGGAGATTAACAATGAAAATAAAGATTAACAACAATAAAAAGGAAACTTACTTGAAATTAAAGGAATTTAAGGTGCAAGACAATTAAATAAATGACATTAATTTAAAGAACAAGTAATTAAAATGGTGGAAGAACTAATTGTCACTATTAGCCAACAAAACTAAACAAATGACTAATGACTCTATTTATAGGGGAGGAGGGGATTAGTGGAAGGAAGCTTCCTCCTCTCTTTCTTCTTTCTTTAATTATCATTAAGTCCTTGTCTTCTTAATTCTTCGACTTTTGTCTCGGGATTAATAAACTCGTCTTGTAATTTCTTCAATAAATTAGACTTGAGTTCTTCAGCTTTTAGTAAACTTCCGTCTTTTGACTTTTTCTTCGATAAATCTTCAGAATTGGTCTTGGACTTCCGTTCTTTTTGCACTCTTGATTTCTTGACTTCGTATTTTGTCTTTCTCTTCGATAAAAGTTCGTGAAAGCCGTGTTTTCTTCCCTTTTAAAATTTTGATCCTAAAATCACAACAAAAACACAAACCACGCATAATTCCGACATTTATGACATAAAATACACGTTTTGGCCTTGTTATTATTGTAATTAAGTGGTAAAATGATGGGTGTTTACACACCTATCACCCCCTTCTAGTTTCTACATAACCCTATTTTAACATTCCTTAACTAACAATGACTATGAACCAAATGCGTTGCGAAAAGAAATCTTTGGTATAGACATCAAGAACTCTTTCTCGATATTCGATAGATAGATAATTTGTTGATTGACATGGATCGGCACATAAAGAAAATGCACATCTTCACTCCGGAGTTGTTGAAGATCAAGGCATTGCTTGATGATCCCCTTAACAATATTGGTTTTTATGTTTTGGAGCGATCGAGTTGATCGGCTTTGACACAATCACACAACTTTATTGAAATTTGGGAAGAAATTTTTTGATCCAGTGCCTGCAAGACTGAATTGTTTAACCGTTATGAAACAATCTAATGGTTTGAATAATATTAAAGTTTTTTTATTTTCGTATTTTAAACTTTTTACGTGTTTATTTCCGTATTGTATTTTTTATTTTTATTTCCGTATCGTATTGTGTAATATTTACCTAGATGATGAAATAAATTTATTTATGTAAAAAAATAGTTAGGAAAATAAAGCTAGAGGTTGATGGAGCTCAAATGACACTGGTTATATTTTGCTTTGGGGAAAGAGGTTGCTTAAGATGTTATGTTGAAATTATATGGCATCCGTGAGGCCTTAGAAATGCAACTTGAAGTTAGCAATACTTTTTTATTCTTTAGATCGTTATTTGTTAGGCATCATTCATTTATTAGCAAACCATATCGACTTCATCATTGTGATGTTTTGATCTTGCTGCTGATTAGTTGTGAGTAGGTATAGGTTTGTGATTTCGTCCCCCCTATGTTTTCCTGTGATCAGTTAGTTTACCGGAGGTTAGAATGGATACTTGGCTTGCGGTCGTATGTTGTGCTAATAGATTCGACATGTTCTTTAAATCTGTGATTTAGACGGTTCTTGGATATCTCTCTTGGATCTCCCTTCAATCCAAATTACTAGGTTTCATTTCTTTTTAATTAATTGCGCATCATGGCTTCATTCCGATCGAATCAAGATGATTTACAGAAGATCTCTACGTCGTTTTACGTTACTAATTTCCCAAACTTATTTTCGGAAAAAGATTTGTTTCTTACCTGTAAGGTATATGGTCATGTGGTCGATTCGTTCATTCATGTGAAAAGAACGAAGAGTGGAAAACGTTTTGGGTTCATCAAGTTTATTAATGAGGCTAATGTGGATCGACTGGTCCAAAACTTGTGTACTATTTGGGTGGGAAGACTCAAATTACAGGCTAATGTTGCTAGATTTTAACGTGCATCGATGCACAATGTCAAAGCTCAATCGAAGTTTGAGGGAAGTAATAAAGGTTCTCAGTCGAAGGCTACTCATGGCATAGGTAATGTCCTAAAAGGTACTTCGAAGTTGGAATCTGATCAAGGTCCTACTATTTTACTTGATGATGGATGTCTTAATACGCAAGACTTGTCATTTTCATTGATGGGAAGGGTTAAGGACTTTACTGCTTTACCCAATATTAAGAATGTGTTAGACGTGGAAGGGTTTAAAGAGGTCTCGATTCGCTTTTTAGGGGAGTTGTGGGTGTTATTGTCATTCCCTGATCCGGAATCTAAAGTAGCTTGTCTGGAAAGTGTAGGGATGAAAACTTGGTTCACTGCAATTCATGAAGCTTCGAAGGACTTCTATTCTAAGGGCAGAGTTTTATGGGTGGACGTGGAAGGTATACCTTTTAAACTTTGGTCAGACAACACTTTCAAAAGAATTTCCAATAAATGGGGTAACTTATTGGAGGTTGATGATCAAGTTAAGTCCTGTTTTCATACTAAACGGCTTTGTATTTTATCCAAGTTGAAAGACATTGTGCACGATGACTTTAAAATCATTTATCAAGGTAAGGTGTACTGGATTAGAGCAAAGTAAGTTCCAGGGTATATTCCTGATTTTATGGTGGATTCGGATGAGGATAGTTCTGTTACTGGTGAAGAGTTAGATCATTCTGATGGTATTCCCGTGGATGACGCGGAACATGGTAGTGGTGGGGCTTCGCCAGAGGTCGTGGAAGAAACCGTGTTTTACAAATTAGATGAGAAGAAGGATGTGCAATCGGATGATCCATTTGACATTTATGGGGTAATTAATAAAGAATCTAAAAAGAAGAATAGGGAAGGTACGGGTGAGAACAGTTTTCCATTTCCACCCAATTCCACACCGGATGTGAATAGGAACGAAGCTGCAGTAAATAGCCCGGAAGGAATTCAAGTGAAACAAGATCAGGGATCCACTAAGGAATACACAGCATGTGACAATCCGTCAATTTATGGTTTATATTTTATTCTAAAATATTATTTAAAAACATTATTTTAATGTTATATTATGAACTCACTTATTTTTGGGAAGAAATTTGGATTTACGTCTTGAAGTAGCATCGACTACGTCTAAACCGGAGGATTCTACGTTACGTGCTTACGTTTACATACACCGTTTTGGTGACAGTCCGACATTTCAGGAAATAAATTTATCCGTGAATATTATTTTGGAATTTTAAATTGTGTTGGTTCATAAACTCACAAATTTACGAGAAGAGATTAAGACTTACGATTATAATTTAACGTCCTTTACGACTAAACCGGAAACCTTAGGATTACGTATTTACGTTTTTGAACTACGTTTTTGATGAGACAATTTTTATTAGATTCGTTTTGTGCCGTTGATTCATAATTTATAAAAAATGTTTTTCGTAAAACGACCCGAGGGCACGCAAATCAAGGAAACTAGAATCGAGGAGTACCCGTAATTAAATGGGGATGAGACAAGATAAACTTGTCCCACCCCTACACATGGGACGGCCAAGTATACACCACCTCACCCCATGAGGTGTACAAGCTTAACTAACAAGCTTAAACACTTGTATACTTTTCCTTAAAACTATTTGCTAAGCCATTTTTCTCACAAAATCCTACATGTAAAACAACTAAAATTCTCCTCTCACTCTCTATACCATCCGTCCCAAATCTATGAACAAACACCCTTTTTGATTAATTCTAGCCATAAATCTTGTGTTATATGCACATATAATGAAGCTCCTTTGAAACCTTGTTGATTGGTGATCCTTATAACCTCCAAAAGGATGATTTGATGATGTCCAAGGGCTGATTTCTACATAAAGTTTACAAGTATTGGTGGCCTTGAAGATTGGTGTTGATTTATCACAAGTTGTGTGATCAAAATCAATGTTTTGATCATCACCTTCATAATCTTGGTTGGTAACAAGATCCACTCTTCCATTCTCTTGATTATTTTGTAAATGTAAATGTATATTTTCTTCTTAATGTATATATGTATGATGATATATGATGATAAAAACATTTTGTGGGGATCTTGTGTTGATTAATATGATCAAAATAACTAATAGTTATATAAAAGGATGATGAAATCTAGCCTAAACAAGTAGGCTGTATAAAACAGAATGTGACACTATAATAACTGGTAAAAATGTCATAGATTAATGGATATACAGTAAGTAATATGTCTTGTACACATGTGGGAGTTGGCCATGCAATGGAATCTTAAAAATGAGTGAGATATGATCAAAACAAGTTTAAAATGGAAATCTGACTACACTATTTTGGAGGAATTTTATAAAATACTTAGAGATTGATTCATCAGTAGCTATAAAGGAATAACATGAAGCACATATCATATAATTTCTGTGATAAAATTTTGGGGTTCTATCTCCGTGTAAAACTCTAGATATGACCATTTTAGTAAACTAGATTTTTAAGACTGATTTTGTATAAATAATATATAATATAAGCACTCAAAATTTACATAAAATATATAAATATATAAAACCCACTAGTGGATAATAATTATAATAAAAGAGTTATATAAATATTGATATTAAAATGGGACATGTTATATAAATTACAAGTATAAATGTTTTTCCAAGATATAAAACTATATCCTAAGTTTTACGTCTTTTCGGCTAAAACCGAAAGATTAACGTTTTTGTCAAATAAAACTTAGACGGTCGGACCCGTCTAATATAAAATTTTATAAACTCACATACTGATATATGAACTTATATAACAAGTAAAAATCAATAAAACTCGAGCTTTACAACATATAGACATTAACAGGCCAAAGTAGCCTTATTGGACTATTAACCCGACTAGTTTGGTAAAACACTTATAAACTTACTTATTGGGCTTAACCCATTTGGGTCCAACATGTAAAGTATAATACTGATAATAAAAGTGTAAAATGGACTAATATAAAGTATTGGGCTTGTAATACGCTTATTGGGCCTCAAAATGTAATTAAATTGAACTAGTATAACTAGTATAAAAATGTTACCAACACATAAACACTATAATGAATGAGTAAAAATGTACAATTCCACTTGATCATAATCCTATTATAACATCATCATATGTATACATAATTGTTATTTTTATAAAGTCATTGGACAAGAGTCTAAGACGAGTATTATTTGTCTAGGTTTCCGTGATTGAAGCACGTATCGTACATCCGAATTGCCGATAACCCGCTTTCACACATCAACGTGAGTTCATAGCCTCGCATTCTTTTAAATGTTTTTATGAAATGTTTTATAAAACCGCGAGGGAGATAACATGTTAGTTATGATAAAATAGGACACCATTTGTCCTGATTGTTTGTTTATTGATTTGGACCCGAATGATTGTATGACCCGATGAATGATTAAATGACCTGATAGATGAAATGAAATGGATTATTAAAGTTAGGTTGTGTCACTAAAGTCCCATTAGCATGAATTGTCACTAAAAATGTTTTGTAAAAATTGTATGAAATAATATGACTTGGGACCTATGTAAATTTGATATTTATGAATGGAAATACTTTATTATTAAACGACGCGATTTTTAAGCGTTGTCTATGATGTGAGTAATGTGCTATCCCGTAACACCAACGAGTCTTCCGCTGTATTTAATTGTGTAATTTTAGGGGTGTTACAGTTTGGTACCAGAGCTCTCGTTATAGAGAACGAAATATTTTTTTTAAACCAAGGTTTTGAATAAAACATTTCAAAATCTTTTAACTATAAACATTTTTCACAAAATGTCTAAAAATCTTTTGCCTATAACGGTGCCGAAGAATTCCCGAGTTACCGACAAGGCCAGACTGAGAATTGTTATTTTAATATATATATAACTTGGATTATATATATATATATATATATATATATATATATATATATATATATATATATATATATATATATATATATATATATATATATATATATATGATGTAATTTTATTACATGATTGTTTGATGATTATTTTGATATTTATACGAGGTATTTATACGACGTAGACTGTCACAAGGAACCCTAAATCCCCTAGTAAATTAATCGAAGCTATTACCGTAGGAATTCTAGCTATCCTAGATCTAAACCACGTTATGGATATTTATGATCCCAACAAAATGGTTAATATTCGTAGAAATATAGATATTAGTTGATTGTGATATTAAAGAAGAATTGGCGAGATTAAAACTGATATCGATGTCATGACGATCTTTCCTTATAGAGTGGAGTTTGACAAAACGTTACCACCTAGAAAGATGTCATCTGATTCGGTGTCACCCAATTCTTAAATTTGAAATCGAAAGGGTGAATGTTGCACTTGAGGCTGTTATCGGAACCATTACCCAAAAGCCTCATGCCACTAGTACCTTTCCGAGAAGTCTAATTGAATGTGTGAGTCATTTAATACTAGTGACTCATTTAATAATTGTTGTTGTAAGAATAAGGTTGAAAGTATTGGAGAATGAGGTAGGATATCGCATTGAATATGATTTGGTTGAAACTTGAATGAAGTAAAATTTAACTCGTATGGAATATGAAATTGTTAAGAGGAAGTCGTTAAGTCCTGTGATTGAATTATAAGGTTTTAAATGATTGTTGGTTCGTGTTAAAGGTTGTTCCTAGGCCATTGTCCAATGACGAGGATGCCCAGTGTCCAACAAATAAGTTGAAGAAATCTTCTTCTGAATTGGGACCGATGGATCTTCCGGGACAGGTGGGACACCTAATGACTCTTGTAGATTAGTATTCATTGTGGTATCTTTTAAAAAATAATCCCTAACTTAACTGAGACATCAGTTGATAGGATGAGTTCTTGGAATTGTATGACATAGTGACACGTAATGTGTTACGGTACAATTTTGACTTGTTTGTGATTAATGAAAAGACTACCTTTGATTGCTAAATTCTACATGTATCGATGATATCTATCTTTTCTTGCTTCTTCCTAATGCTCGCATTAGTGATGCAACCGTTGAACAAGTACTCGTCTCGAATTGAGTTAAGTTGTGGATTATTCTTTTTGAGTGCCATCGAGGTCATGCACCTCATGATTAATTGGCTAAGCTCATTTCCTATTATATTGTGGTTAGTTCTTGGTGAACAACTCTTGATCACTCTTTTGCAGATCACTCGTTGTTTTATTAGTTAAAACGGTATTCCTTGAGAATAATTGGATTTTCATCACTATACGGATTATTTAAAGTGAGATTTATAAATAATCATTATCGAAGTAAAGTTGTTTATGAAACGCTTTGGAAACTTAATTGTTTTCATAACAAAGAAGATCTTTGTAAATTTATTCTTGATTCTTATTTAAGAATTAAGCATGAAAATGTTTTTATTATAAACATGATGATAAAATTTTGACGAACTGAGTATTGCATCGTTAATCTTGAAATTGTATATAGTTGCGCGCCTACATACAATTTGGAATGGACCATGCAAGGCTGATTAGTAGTCACCATAAAACTAATGAATAAACACTACATTTTCTTTGAAGATTGTGAAAGATTAAATTTTATGAGATCTGCAAGAAGTGAAAAATAGGGACATAGAGTTAGGGACACCTACATATGTGCCTGTAGCATCTATTCTTCTGAGTCGAATTTACTCATCTGTGGAAATTGTCTTATTTGACAATTGACAATTCTTTCTTGTCCTATTCTTTCATGGAAAGATTCTTTGAAAAAGTATCTGATTACCGAGAGTTGATACCCGACTGGATGTATTGACGTTCTTATCATTTCTTTTGATTTGGTTTCATTTGAATGACCTGGGTAACGATCCGAGGAGCTTTCGAATGCGTACTCAATTTATGAAAACATGGGATTGACTCATATTCGTTAATGTTTTCGTCTGTATCTGATTTGAAATACTCTCGCGTAGATTATGCGTTGACCTTAATCTTTTAAGGTTAGTTATGTCTCCAGATATCCTTGAAATTCCGAAGGATTATGAGTTATTATTAGTCTTTTGAGAAGTTCACATCTTATCGACGACAATAAAACTAAAAAGTTGATAGTGCCAGTAGAATGGATTGATTGACTATGACATGACGACATTGTCTTAATTGATGGGAACTCAAGTAGAATTCCCCTAAAAGATAAGATGTTGATTATCAAAAGTGACCTAAATAATTCTTGATGGATGACCATATCCTGCTTTTAGACTTGAAATTATACCATGAATGGTTGTGAATTAGTCATAGATATTATAATCTAGAAAGAACTTAAAATAAATGTACTAAAAGATGTTTATGTTATCTGAAACTTTAGGAGGTATTTATTGGTGAATTACCTAGACTTTTTCCATTAAGGCAAGTTGAAATTGGTATTGATTATATTCCCGGTGCTGCACCTGTGGCTTGTGCACTGTACGTCAGCACCATTTGAATTAAAAGAATTACCGTACAACTGAGAGAGTTGTCGGAGAAAGATTTTATTCTACCAAGCTCGTCATCATGAAGAGCTATGGTGTTATTATTCCTTATATTTGCTGAATTACCATGAACTAGGTAAAGTGACGATTAAAATCTATATCCACCACCCAAGATGATAGATTGTTCGATCATTTACAAGGTTCTAGCGTATATTATAAAGATTTGATTCACGGCATGGTTATCATTAATTTCGCATCCGCGAAAAAGATTATCTATTCCAATCACTACATCCGGTACTTGTAATGAACATTATGAGTTTCACGTGATTTCGTTTGGATTGACTAATACACATGTAACATCCATAAATTTGGTGAATCACGTGGGTAGGCTGTAATTTGATAAATTCATGCTTATAAGAATCAGAAGGAGTTGATAATTATTTATAGATTGCCCTGAATTGGCCGAACAATGAAAAACTGTACCTTGAATATTTAACATGAGATTTAAGGCTTAATCCTTTATATTATTTGACCGTGTGATTAATAGAAAATGGAATATATTGACTCTTCCAAAATTGGAACCATTAAGGCTTTGGGTTTTACCAAAAAGAAAATGGAAATATGTTTTGACAAATGTTTTAACAAAGGATTTTTAAGGGATTATTTCCTTATACACAAATCATTTAACTAAACTCTTGTTTAGGGGTAAATGTTTGTGTATACCTTAAGACAACCTAAGAGGGATTGAGGAAACCTTTTAAACCATGACTTGAAATTTGAAACGATAATTTTTGCTTTTCAACTAAGAAAACTTTGACCAAAGTATAAACAAAGATTTTTCGAACATTTACGGATCTTATTAAGTATTTTTGATAAATCAACAAAAATCTTGTTAATTAACTTCAAATTTATTTTGAACATTTTATATAATTGGTCAAACTAAGAAATTTAAAAATTTTACGTTTACGTTTCATAAAAATTTAATAATTATAATTACTTGTAGTAATTACCGACTCTTTAAACGTCGGATTGAGCAAAACTGATAAAAACAATAGTTGAGATAGAACTAAGACTTAGAAAATGTGAAGAAAGAATTTTCGAATAAATACGGTCATGATATTTATTTTATCAGGGAAGGTGAATATCATTACTGACACATAATATAGAAAGGATAAATAATTAAATAGGATGTGTTACTTAGTAATGATTGTGCACAATAAATTGCTGAGCAATTTAAAATATAGTCGATGCTTGTAAAAAGGATAATATAGATAATAAAAAGGGGTTCGCGGCTAATGTGAACCAATAGATTTGAGAAGCCGATGGCGTTAAATGTATAAAAGGCCACTTGTGGTTGTCTAATTATGGAGATTTAGAGATTTAGTCATGTTGGAATCTCATAAGATTAAGTATTCTATTCATGTCATTTCTGACTAAATGTATCTTTATCTGAAGAAGTTGTACTAATGGCAAATTATGAAGGCAAACATTGCCTCATACATTAGTAAACGTCTAGCTATTGCCAAGGTCATCATCTGAATTTGATTCGATTTGGGTCATCGTCGACAGACTGACCAAATCTACTAATATCATTCCTGTTAATGATAGGTTCTTGATGAAGAAATTGACTCTTTTGTATTTAAAGGAGTTGTGTAAACATGGTGTGCCTGTATCGATCATCTCTATTAAGATCCTCTCTTCGCATCGAATTTCTAGAGATTTGCTCAGAAGTCATTGAGAACGAATCTTGATGAGAGTACTGTGTACCACCCCAATCGAAGGGACGAGGTAAAGTAATGATACAAAATACTATAAGTGTTGTTCTATGTTTGAATGATTGACCTTTGGTAATAAACGGTAAAATTGTTTTCCTTTGTAAAGATTATCATTGATAATTATCGTATTAGGATCAAGATTGAATCTTGTGAGGATATATATTAGAGCATCTGTAAGCAGGAGTTGGGATGAAGACACCCGACATACACCCATTATGAGTTGGACATGTCTTTTAGGTTTAAGGTTTCCTATGATGGCGAACCTAACCTTACAAAATACTCGACCCGCGAGACCTGAAATGATTGTTGAAATTAGGATCTGATTATTGACTGCCGGTAGTGGGCAGGAGGTTATGTGAATATGAAATGTAGATCTTGAAGTACCAGATGGGTAGCGAAGTTAGGCCAAAAATTTTAACCATGGAAAAATAAGATGATCTGAAAGATCATGGGATATAAGTCCCCGTTGTATGGGACCATTGAGATGATGTAAAAGATTGGTTGGAAAGACATATAAGCTGGATCTACCCTAGGACTTCAAGAGCTGCGTGAATTATGTTTCGTATATCGAACTTGATAAAATGTCTATCAAGTGAGAATCTGATCACTTCTTGATAAAGTTTAGATCGGCGAAAAGTTGTATTCATCAAAAACCCGTGAACATCATGGATAGAGAAAGTAAGTCAACATTAAGCCTGATCTTATTCCTGTAGTTATGTTTTGATGAAACTCGCGTATTGTAATGAATTACACTTGTGAGAAAAGACCGAATGTGGAGGAAATACCCACATGGCTTTAACTCTATAAGAAGCAAGTAGTAAGATAAGATGATCTTTGAGGACAAATATCCTGTTTAGGGGTAAATGCTGTAACAATCCGTCAATTTATGGTTTATATTTTATTCTCAAATATTATTTAAAAACATTATTTTAATGTTATATTATGAACTCACTTATTTTTGGGAAGAAATATGGATTTACATCTTGAAGTAGCATCGACTACGTCTAAACCGGAGGATTCTACGTTACGTGCTTACGTTTACATACACCGTTTTGGTGACAGCCCGACATTTCAGGAAATAAATTTATCCGTGAATATTATTTTGGAATTTTAAATTGTGTTGGTTCCTAAACTCACAAATTTACGAGAAGAGATTAGGACTTACGATTATAATTTAACGTCCTTTACGACTAAACCGGAAACCTTAGGATTACGTATTTACGTTTTTGAACTCCGTTTTTGATGAGACAATTTTTATTAGATTCGTTTTGTGCCGTTGATTCATAATTTATAAAAAACGTTTTTCGTAAAACGACCCGAGGGCACACAAATCGAAGAAACTAGAATCGAGGAGTACCCGTAATTAAATGGGGATGAGACAAGATAAACCTTGTCCCACCCCCACACATGGGACGGCCAAGTATGCACCACCTCACCCCATGAGGTGTCCAAGCTTAACTAACAAGCTTAAACACTTGTATAATTTTCCTTAAAACCATTTTCTAAACCATTTTTCTCACAAAATCCTACATGCAAAACAACTAAAATTCTCCTATCTCTCTATACCATCCGTCCCAAATCTATGAACAAACACCCTTTTTGATTAATTCTAGCCATAAATCTTGTGTTATATGCACATATAATGAAGCTCCTTTGAAACCTTGTTGATTGGTGATCCTTATAACCTCCAAAAAGATGATTTGATGATGTCCAAGGGCTGATTTCTACATAAAGTTTACAAGTATTGGTGGCCTTGAAGATTGGTGTTGATTTATCACAAGTTGTGTGATCAAAATCAATGTTTTGATCATCACCTTCATAATCTTGGTTGGTAACAAGATCCACTCTTCCATTCTCTTGATTATTTTGTAAATGTAAATGTATATTTTCTTCTTTATGTATATATGTATGATGATATATGATGATAAAAATATTTTGTGGGGATCTTGTGTTGATTAATATGATCAAAATAACTAATAGTTATATAAAAGGATGATGAAATCTAGCCTAAACAAGTAGGCTGTATAAAACAGAATGTGACACTATGATAACTGGTAAAAATGGTATAGATTGATGGATATACAGTAAGTAATATGTCTTGTACACATGTGGGAGTTGGCCATGCAATGGAATCTTAAAAATGAGTGAGATATGATCAAAACAAGTTTAGAATGCAAATCTGACTACACTGTTTTGGACGAATTTTATAAAATACTTAGAAGTTGATTCATCAGTAGCTAAGGAATAAAATGAAGCACATATCATGTAGTTTCTGTGATAAAAATTTGGGGTTCTATCTCGTGTAGAACTCCAGATATGACCATTTTAGTAAACTAGATTTTTAGTACTGATTTTGTATAAATAATATATAATATAAGCACTCAAAATTTATATAAAATATATAAATATATAAAACCCACTAGTGGATAATAATTATAATAAAAGAGTTATATAAATATTGATATTAAAATGGGACATGTTATATAAATTACAAGTATAAATATTTTTCCAAGTTATAAAACTATATCCTAAGTTTTACGTCTTTTCGGCTAAAACCGAAAGATTAACGTTTTTGTCAAATAAAACTTAGACGGTCGGACCCGTCTAATGTAAACTTTTATAAACTCACATACTGATATATGAACTTATATAACAAGTAAAAACCGATAAAACCCGAGCTTTACAACATATAGACATTAACGGGCCAAAGTAGCCTTATTGGACTATTAACCCGACTAGTTTGGTAAAACACTTATAAACTTACTTATTGGGCTTAACCCATTTGGGCCCAACATGTAAAGTATAATACTGATAATAGAAGTGTAAAATGGACTAATATAAAGTATTGGGCTTGTAATACGCTTATTGGGCCTCAAAATGTAATTAAATTGAACTAGTATAACTAGTATAAAAATGTTACCAACACATAAACACTATAATGAATGAGTAAAAATGTACAATTCCACTTGATCATAATCCTATTTATAACATCATCATATGTATACATAATTGTTATTTTTATAAAGTCATTGGACAAGAGTCTAAGACGAGTATTATTTGTCTAGGTTTCCGTGATTGAAGCACGTATCGTACATCCGAATTGCCGATAACCCGCTTTCCCACATCAACATGAGTTCATAGCCTCACATTCTTTTAAATGTTTTTATGAAATGTTTTATAAACCCGCGAGGGAGATAACATGTTAGTTTTGATAAAATAGGACACCATTTGTCCTGATTGTTTGTTTATTGATTTGGACCCTAATGATTGTATGACCCGATGAATGATTAAATGACCCGATAGATGAAATGAAATGGATTATTAAAGTTAGGTTGTGTCACTAAAAGTCCCATTAGCATGAATTGTGAACTACCGGGATTTGGTAGACGCTTATGCATATAATAGTACTATTTGGGGACGATCACCCCAGTTCACGCCTTGACGGTTGATCCCTGTCGTGCCACATTGATTGGTAAGGGAATTTATGTATGAGAAGATTTTCATAGCGTGATTTTTGTGACGACATGCTAACTTAGATGGGCAAATTGAGTTTCGGGTTAGCTACCCATTTATTGTTGTAGTAAGGTAACAATGTCATGCGGATTATAATAATCCAAATAACGATAAATACTGCTTTACGCATTAAATTACGATATATTGCCTGGCTAGCAATACGGGGTCTTATTATTGATTTTATGTTCGTGTTTTGGTTTTACATAACCATACTCATATAACGGTTTTATTTAACTCTATACAACGTTATAAAACGTATTGTATGATGTTTTTACGACATTGGTTCGTATAATGGTTTTGAAGGCAAAAGCCTAAATTATGATTTTGACAAAGATTTGTATAAAATGTTTTTGGCTTATTTTATGGCCTACGACAAAGAATTGTATAAAATGATTTTCGGTAACCATTATATTTATCGATGATATGTTAATGGTTTTAATAAACTCTATGAATTCACTCGGCGTTTTCGCTGACCTTTTCTTTTAACATGTTTTATCTCAGGTACTTGAAGGTAATTCTCGGGAAGACAACAAGAATTCATGGCCCGCACTTAAACAACAATTTCCATTCAAATGTTTTGTAAAATTTGTATGAAATAATATGACTTGGGACCTATGTAAATTTGATATTTATGAATGGAAATGCTTTATTATTAAACGACGCGATTTTTAAGCGTTTTCTATTATGTGAGTAATGTGCTATCCCGTAACACCAACGAGTCTTCCGCTGTATTGAATTGTGTAATTTTGGGGGTGTTACACAGCAAACATAGATAGTGCAAGTTCTGTTGGTTCGAGACAGTTTAAAGTAACCAGTGCACTTGTTTAGAAGAATTAATTAAAGTAGGGCAATCAATGGGGTATGACATGGAGGGTTGTGAAAACGAAGTCATGAAGATCATTGGGTCTCAAGGAGCTGAGTCTGTTTCCAACTGAATTTTTTATCCTTGAATATACAAGGTCTCGCCCAGAAGGCTGAAATTGTGTATAATGAAGTTCGTTTTTCTCAGTTCTTGTCTAATTGAAAGTCCTAACAATATCGGGTTTTTAACTGTTTTTGGTTGATAATATTTTTTGGATATTCTATTTGCTAATTCAAACAATTCCTTGCAAAACTGAAAAATATTGTCTACTTATATGTAAAACATCGTGCAAATACCAAGTATTTATTCAATTAAAATTAAAAATGTAAATTTTACAACTATAAGGACTAAAAATGTAAATTCTATGGAAAGTAAATGCTCAAAATGTTAAACAAACAAGTACAAGGACTGAAAGTGTAAAAACAGTTAACTATGAGGATTAAAAATGAAAACTATGTAAACTACTAACCAATTCTTAACAAATTCAAAACTAACTAACTAAATTTTAACAAACTATGAAAGTTCAAGGACTGTATTTAAGCAAACCCTAAAATCTTGTAAGTTTAGCCAAGTTTAAAACCAGTCCAAAACATAAAGGACTGAAATGCAATTTTTAAAAGTTTTTAATCAAAAACGGGCTTAACTGACAAATAAGCTCGTTTGAGATTATTTCTCAACCAAATTCAATCAAACCACTTGCAAAATGCTTAAAATCAAAAATCAACTAGACTTGTAAGAGGAAATTATCTAACAATGGCTAAAACTCTGATAAGCACTTTCCAATAAGCACAAAATAAGCTATAAAAGAATCTAGACATGCACAACTGGATTTTTGTAATGAAACTGATTAATGAGCTCAAATTATGAATGGGAAATCAAGTCTTGTTCAAAATCATCCAGTAATAAGCTCAGAATCTGAAATAAGCTAAAATTTGGCTTATGTTGACCAGCGTTGACCAAAACTTTTTCAAAAAGCTCAAAATCTCAAAAATCAACCATAAGCACTTCCTAAGTGAATTTGTAAAAGAAAATGGACTAGTTTATGAATAGGATTGTGAGATATGAAAAAGCAGTTTGAACTTTACAGAAACATGCATTTGCTTATTGGTTTAGATTTTTGCTTATTCCTACTTGCTTACTGGATACTGTATAAAATCCTTTTAGAATCTAAAACTTCATGTTATGACCTAGAATTGAGAGCTGGTTTGGTGGAATTTCATCAAGAAACAAGTAAATGCAAGTCAAATTAAAATCACAACTTTTCTGAACAAAACTGACTGAAAATGACCCAAACTTTTTAAACTGCCATTTGCCTTTTTGACCTTAATGTTGACTTGAAAATGGTTTAAAACTACTTGATATGAATTTGTGACTGAAAATGAATGAGAACATGCCAAAATTTAACACTTGAACTTCTAATACAAGCTAATGCCAAACACTCATTTTGCTGATCTTTTTGAAATTTGTAAAGACTTTTTGAGTACAAGTTTAAACTAAATGAAGAGCTTTATCAAACCAAATTCAGTGATCAAAATGAAGTGTATGAAAGCTAGTTGCAAGTACTTGAAAACTATTAAGACTCAAATAGGATAGCAAAGCTTAAATGACTGAATTAAGCTAGAACTAGGACAAGTATCAAATCAATAAGCAGATTAAGCTACACTTAAGCTATAACAAGTCTAGAACCAAATCAAGAACAGTCTAATCAACTTTTATCATGCAATCAACAAAGATCTTAGCTAGGAATGAAACATGCCATTGACAATTTAGAGGAACCAAAAAGAAGAAGCGTTTGCACCTTTTGAAGTAACCTTCGAGCAGTAGAGGAGTGCTGAACTCTCTAGTCTAGTGCTAACCACCACCTTAGCACTAGATTCAACTATCAACAATCAATCAAACAGCTACAAATCATCAACAAGGCTACAATGGCTTGAAATCATCATAAACTACTATGAACTTGGACTGAAATCAACAAACAGCTACAATCTTCACACAAAGTCAGTTATGATCAAGATATGATCATAACAAACTCAAAACAGCAACAAGAGTATCAATGGTGCAAGGTATGAACAGTATAGAAGGAAATGAGAATTGGCGGGAAAGTGAGAGTTTGAATTTTATTAATGGAAAAGTTGTTACAAAGCTGTTAAGTGGTTACAAACTAACTAACTAACTCAAGAGTGTGTCAGACTCTTGAGTTGTTAAGCTAAAAACTAGAAATGGTGAAAGAACAAGAAAGTGTGTGTGTTTTCACACTTTTCTACTACTACAAGAAATGAGGACTAATCATGCTATTTATAGACTTCACAGGAAGAGCAGTTGGGGTTGGTGACGTGTTGGAGCCAATCCCAGACTTCCACGTGTCATAAATCTGCTTAAGTGATTTTGCTGATGAAGAGCTGAATTGGGGGTTTTGACTTGAGTTGATTTTAGCCTAATTGATTGTGCTCAATGGATTCGTCCTTCAAAAATAAGCAATTTTGATGTTCATAACTTTTCTTGAAATTCACTCTAGCTTGAAATCGATCCTGGAAATTTTGTTTGTTTGAAGATGCCACGTGTCAAGTCTTCATTGGTTGAAAAGAGTGCACACGGATTGAACTGTTGTGATTTGCTCATTTATGACTGGCGGCGATAGTGGGTATTAATTGCCATGATGTGGCAATCCAGGTCCACTCTTTCTTGGCTTCTCATTGGCCCAAAGTTATTCACATGGATCACACTTGTTTAACTTTCCAAAATAGGCAGAATTGATCCCTTGACTTTGGTAGATTATATATTTGAGCTATTCACTTCATTTCTTTGGCATATTTGGTCCTTCAAACTTCATTCTTGAACAAAATTGGTCCTTTGACTGAGTTGACTTGAGAGTTGACCAAATTTGACTATGATCTTGACTTTTACATATTTACACTTTGGTCCTTCATCTTTGGCAGTTTGTCAAGATAGGTCCTTTGTCTTCAAAGTCTTGTCACTTTTGATCCTTCTTTGTCTTTTTTTCATCAAATTAAACTTGATTATTCCTTGTTTTCTTGAAAATGCATCCTTTTACCTACACAAGTGTACACAAACACAAACATACAACATAATACTGTTTTTACAAGATAAATTGGTATTTTGCTTCATGTTTTAGGGTTATTTGTTGATAAATTGATATGAGTTTAAGCTCATATCAAATCCCCTACACTTGAACATTGTCATGTCCACATGCAATACTATATATTTTAAAACACAAAGTTACATTCTCCTCATAATTAATCCACCTTGGCCATATGGAATGCATCTACACTACTCTAAACTACATGATGCATGATTTTGACTTTTAACAATGCAATGTACAAAATACAATTCTATCTATGTCTTTTTGGTTTTTCTTGAAACGGTTTTGATGGAAATAACTCATAAAGAATTCAATGACTTTGATTAGGGCTTGGGTACCATGGACATTTATCACCCTCAAGTTTCACTTTCCCCATACCAAGCTTAAAAATAGGATCATTGTATTCACAAGTAAAAAGTGCATCAACTTATTCATGACAATTAAATGTGAACCGGTTATTATTTGAGCAAATTGCTTGTGGGCAAATTTGTCATTTATTCAAATGTGAAGTATAAGAAGTGCAAAATCCAAAATAAGGAAGCACGGTTTTAATCCTAAATAATCCTCTCATCCATTACTTGAAAAACCGCTCACAATTAATATAAGCCCGTTTCAAGAATAATAAGTCATTCGCCTTATGTGCAAAATCCTCATGTCATGCTTTCATAAGTAGCTACACACTCGCTAAGGAAAGAAAAATAAAACTCACGCAATAATTTATATCCGCCATCTTTTTGAGACTTTGGATCTTCAACCCCGCAACCCGTCAAGGTAATATTGGATTGGAGCAATCTATTGAATCCCCGCAACCCGTCAAGGTAATATTGGAACTCAATAGTCACTATAATTAACACCACACTGCCCCTCTTGGGAGTCTTGTATATATATATATATATATATATATATATATATATATATATATATATATATATATATTTTTTCTTTTTTCTTTTTTTTCTAGCCACTCATTTTTTTTCATAAGCCGCTCTTATTTTTCTTTATTCCTCACTAAGAAATTTGAAAAGAATAAAAGGAAAAACACCCGCTAAATATTGAGCATGACATAAGTCTAGTACACATAAAACGTTCTAACTTAGAATCTTAAGACGTACTTATATCAACCATGAATGATTAGGCAAAAATGCATAAGAGATTACAAACCAATTAAAACCGTTCTTGATTATTTATTAACAATTATATACATGCAAAGAAATTAGAGGTAAAGAAGAGAAGGGTTTAGCCACAAGTAATTATCATGAAGTTTATCTAGCCCTTTTATACTTGCTTCAACTCTATCATTTCCCATTCTCCACAAATTTAAAATCTCAAATAATGAGATTGGTGGATGCTTAGCCTAATAGACCAATGAAGGACTACATGGTTAAGGATACTAGCTAGAGAATGTTATGATAAGCAAACTCGGGTTGAGTCAAAATATCCATGGCGGGCCTAATAGGTCAAAGAAGTCTAAACTTGTTAAAACCATGTTTTATTATAGTTTTTCCTTTTTATATATTTTTGATGAAACATAAAGAAGAAATATATACAATGCAAATGTGATATGCAAATGAAAAATGTATGATGCAAAATTCATGAATACATATTTTTGGTGGCCAAAGTAGATCAAAAATTTGAAAATCCAATTTTCCATGTTATCATGAAAGACAATGACAAGTTCTAGGTAAGGTCACTTCGATAGAAGACCCCCCTACACTTAAGCTAAACATTGTCCTCAATGTTTAAGAGCATGGAAGTATAAAAACTTCCCCTACACTTATGACAATGAATAGACTTTGCTTAACCCAAGTTAAGGAAAGGACAACTATTAGTGAAATCATGTTTAAGCACAAGGTGTCAATGAAAGATCACAATAGTAACGAAGTGAACCGGATACAAGGGCCTCCTCCATAAGCTCCAAAGCATGAAATGAGTGAGCAACCCTACAAACAATCATAAAGACAAAAGAAGGTCTCCCCTACACTTATCTCCAAGTCTATCCCTTTATTTCTAACCTACAACACTCTAAACCTAGTTATACGATGCTTGAGTTAATGAGTCTCTAGCTCGACTCGTCCCTCAATGAATCAATTCATGGGGAAAATGGGGATCTGTAACACCCCACTTGGATAAGTGGACCATTACGTATATTTATGGCGTGTCATCAAAGCATAAGGTAACAGTACTAAAACATTAAATGACCATAACGGAAATACCGGAATCAAACATCGGTAATCCAACCCAAGCTCAAAACATGAAAAATAAAATACTGAAAGAAAGGACTAAACAATGTCCAAAGAAGCAGAATAATGTAAGTGCATAAAATAAGAAGTCTGGATAGCTTCCATCCCAAATGCGCGTGCTCTCAGAATCCTAAGAGCGTCCCGGTGTACCTGCCGTTAGAACATGAAAGGAACTACGGCTGAGCATAACGCTCAGTGAACGGATATAAGCATGATAAGAATACACTGAATGAAACAGGCGATAGAATACTGAAGCTGTAAGAACTGATATGTAACATGTGGTAGAACTCTGCATAAAATTCTAAGAAATCTGGTTCATATATACTGATACTGAAATATAACTATTAATTCTGAAAACATGCATTTACTGTATTTTATTTGCCAGAGCTTATATAGGTCACGTGCTGTAACAACCGTGCATGAATAACTGGAGGGGTGACCTCGTCATGCTGTAGAGGGGTGACCTCTAAATAACTGTGCTGGGTGGAGGGATCAGCTCCAATGTGAAGGATGTAGAGCACACACCACATTCACCCTGATAACTTGTAACACATATAAGCCTAGGATGCATCCATACGCCCCACTAAAATACTGATAAAATGGCCAAGCTGAGCTGAGTGGGACGATGCAGGATATCACTTTCCTGCATGTGAGTCACGACTCCGGTGCCTCTAGTGTCGTGGTTACGGTACCTCCGTAACTAGTACATAAACTGGTCGTGCTTGTATAAAATGCTCAGGCAATTTATTTAGTTATTAACATGATTACTGATAAACTTAAACATATACTGGGGAAAAACATTTGGCTGAAGACAGGAAATCCTAATCATGCATAGAAAGGACGTCCTTACTGAAAGGACGGAAAATCCGTACCTCGTGTCCAGTACTGAAATAAGACTGAAAGTTGACGGATTGAATCTGACTTCACGGATACTACATAAATAATGGACGCGAAAATAAGTTGACTGATATCCATTTATTTTATTGATCTTAATTGTTCTCAGTTTGATTCAAAACTGTCTTGGTATTTTAATACTATATAATCTGATAAATCTGAATGTTCTGTCTTATTTCTGATAAGTGTATTCTTATAATTCTGATTACCGTATGATATGTATTTCCAATATTTACGATCTTATTAAAAATAGTAACCTGTCATACATAGAAAGTTTCCTGATTTAGAAATATTTCCCATTTAATTTCTTTAAAATTAAATCATTAATAAATCATATGTTTAAAGTATATAAAAGAATTAATTTTATGTTACTAACTAAGAAATAACACAAAACAATTAATTAAATTTATTTAACACGACTTATTTATAAAAAGATTTAATTAAACAAGTTAATTCCTTATATATTAGTAAATTCCCACTGCTTGATTTACAAAAGTTCCCACTGTTTTCTTTTACAAAAGTTCCCACTGTTTTCTTTTTGGTTCCCCCTGCTGGTTATTATTCCCACTGTTAGTGCAGTGGTTACCACTGCTAGAGCAGTGGTTCCCACTGCTAGTGTACTCTGACAGACCCAAACACACCCATATTTTTTGTTAATCCCAAACGCACCCTGTTTTATGTTTTTCTGCTGTTCGAAAATCCAAACACCCCAGCTGTGGGGTTTGTTTCGGGCTGGGCTAAAACAACACCACGCCGCCCCGTTTGGGTCACGGCTGGCCACACAGGAGGCACACCGAACCCCCTTGGTGGGTTGTTGGGACTCGGTTGACAACAAAAGCCACCACCGAGAGCTTTATGCTCTCGGTTTCCCTGAAATCCGAGCACCACCCAAAACCTCCCATGATGTGGATTTGTGAAAACATAACGATAACGAATAACACAATATTAAAGTTACCTTGTTTTGCGTGACAGGGACAACGACATCCAATCTCAATTCTTGAATTAATTTCGTGCAAGAATCCGGTTTTCTGTTGTTTGTTCGTCGGCATAAAGAAGGCAGAGGAGGAAACAAGGAAGCGACGGCTTCTTTTTTTTTGTCTTTTTGTGTCGGCAGGAGCAACACACAACCCTAAAGTTTTCCGATGGTTGATACATGATCTCATGTTACCGGCCTACTTTTGATAGACGGAAATGGTACACCTCATGGTGGTGCGCTAGAGCGAATACAGCCTCGTTCCGATAACTCTTGCAGCAATTGCTGCAACTCTTTTAACTTAGCTGAAGCGTGATCAAGAGTTCTGAAAACAGGTTCTGTTCTTGAGACTAGCTCGATGTTAAATTTCTGTCTCGTGGTTAGGAAGGAATTTCTTGGAAACTTTCTGAAATTACACCTGGGAAACTCTAGAAAAATCTGCTGATCATGAATTTCAGGAATTCCAGAAGTGAATTAATAACTGGTAGGTAAAAGTCTTCGTAGCTATGGACTGACAAGCCACGTGCTTGTAAGGTAGACGTAATTTGTACTGATTTTTCTGGCAGAAAGTATAATCATATATTTGGAATTTAGTAAGATAGATCTCGTCGTTAATTGAAAGGAAACCTAATTAAATATGTGATTCTGTGGAGTCCTTTCGGCTGGGAGGTAGGTAAATACCTGATTTACATAAAGCTGACAAAGGAATACGTGGAGTAACGTGGCGACTTCCACTGAGTGGTTTCGTTTGTAACCTCACAGAATGATTACCGTGTGTTTAATCTGAATAATACTCTAGTGGTGGTGACTGAATATTAGTGATCTGATTCATGTGTGCATAATAGAACGGGTATACCCCTTTTCGGAAAGGTACCCTGAATCACTGAGGGCATGGTTTAGAAATATACTAGAGTTATGAGTTCTGACTCATATTTTGAGAAAATATTCGTATGACGTGTACCATGACTGGTGTCCTGATATGTGTTTTCCGAAATGATACTTGAGAACTATGTCTTGACTGTTGTCTGGGCATGTATTTTAATGGATGAACCTGGACAAGGCTGAAAATTTTTGGTAACTGCTAGGATTGGCGGACCGATTAGACTACAGACCTCTGTATTTCTGGTCACGTCCGTACCAGAGTTCCGATGGTTACTGACTGATTAATTATAAGTATGATGGTTGTCACTACTGCCTTGTCTGTCACTTTCCTGACGGTCGTTATCATGACCGTGATTCATGTAACTATTTCTGCTGAGTGGCCGGCTAGGTTCCGGTTCCCACTCTTCTGAATGAAAGTTAGTTGGGTGAAGTGTGACATCTAACTGAAAAGTAAAAGCATAAAATAGAATGGTAGTGTCTGATGGTTGAATTTATTCTTGTCAGAAATTTCAAATTAATAGTTTTCGTCCTCGTTCCGCAGTCTTCATAGTATAAACGGCATCAGCATCTTAAGAAATCTCCAAAGTTCAGCAGCATCCACATTTGTGAGGTCTTCAAAGTGTTAGCGGCATCAGCATCTAGCAAAATCTTCAACTCATGAGCAGCATCAGCAACTGGTAAAATATCGACAAGTGGAGACGCCTGAGATGATTGAGGATCGGTTAGCAGTATCCATGGAGTAGGGTACCTGGAGTACACCTGGCTATTGTACATGAAGTACAAAATGAATACTGCACATGGAGCAAATCTGAGACACTGTACGTAGATTACACGTGAAATATTATACATGGAGTATAGTTGAGACACTGTACATGGGGTACATATGGAATACTGTACATGGATCTGGTGGAAATTTTATGGGATGATCGATACCGGTGTCGCTTGTCTGACATTATCAAAGAAATAAATTGATTTAAACGGTAGTAAACTGAACTGAACGGTTAATGTGATAGGCTGATAATTTCTGCGTAGACTTAATGTTGGTTGTATAGAGGCTAAGAAGTATGATTAAATGGAGTTTCATCAACGTTCAGTATAAAGACATGATTGATAAAGACCCGAACATGAATTATCATGAAATAGTATTTCATTGTAATCCTTATGTATCTTAGCATGAAACGTTATCATTCTGTTGAAAACATAATCCTTGTAAGGAATCATGAAACTGAATCATCATGTAGATGACATCAACGTGAGGGTATGAAAATTTGACTGTTACAAGGAACATAACAAGTCAAATCAACTGAGGTGTAATATCAACTGATGTGGACGGTTATGGTTCAATCCACGGAATTCAAAGAAGAAAACATGAGACTAGGTATGGCTATTCTGGTTCGATCCATACTGGTCAAAATTTTCTGAGAAATGTCATGTATAGAAATTTATAATCTCGGACTAAATATGGATGGCTGTAGTCCAATCTATACTTGTCAAAATTTATGAAATGTCCTGATATGACAAAAATGAACAACTGTGGATCGGTTCACAAAACATCATTTGACTGAAAAGCATGAAATTTGACTTGAGAAATGGTGAACGTTTATGGCTGGTTCACCAAATGATATTTGACTGAAAACATGAATTTGTCATGAGCAAGGGTAAACGCCTATGGTCAGTTTACCAATACAAAATCTGAACGGGCAAGGGTGAACGCCTATGGTCAGTTCACCAAAACGAAAGCTCGCTAAAAGCACATGCGACTAAGTACGGCCAGTTCTGTACCAACCTTTTACTTAGTCAAAACTTTAAGAAAACTAACTGATAAATGAAGAAAACTGACTGAATAATCCATGAGAAACATGAAGGATAACAACGCCAAACTCTGGGAAGTTCCTGGTGACTACCCACTAGTCACAGGTCAAGTTTTAGAGCCTACAGGTCGAACCTATAGCTCTGATACCATAATACCCAAAACCTCCCATGATGTGGATTTGTGAAAACATAACGATAACGAATAACATAATATTAATTGGATAAGTGGACCGTTACGTATATTTATGGCGTGTCATCAAAGCATAAGGTAACTGTACTAAAACATTAAATGACCATAACGGAAATACCGGAATCAAACATCGGTAATCCAACCCAAGCTCAAAACGTGAAAAATAAAATACTGAAAGAAAGGACTAAACAATGTCCAAAGAAGCAGAATAATGTAAGTGCATAAAATAAGAAGTCTGGATAGCTTCCATCCCAAATGCACGTGCTCTCAGAATCCTAAGAGCGTCCCGGTGTACCTGCCGTTAGAACATGAAAGGAACTACGGCTGAGCATAACGCTCAGTGAACGGATATAAGCATGATAAGAATACACTGAATGAAACAGACGATAGAATACTGAAGCTGTAAGAACTGATATGTAACATGTGGTAGAACTCTGCATAAAATTCTAAGAAATCTGGTTCATATATACTGATACTAAAATATAACTATTAATTCTGAAAACATGCATTTACTGTATTTTATTTGCCAGAGCTTATATAGGTCACGTGCTGTAACAACCGTGCATGAATAACTGGAGGGGTGACCTCGTCATGCTGTAGAGGGGTGACCTCTAAATAACTGTGTTGGGTGGAGGGATCAGCTCCAATGTGAAGGATGTAGAGCACACACCACATTCACCCTGATAACTTGTAACACATATAAGCCTAGGATGCATTCATACGCCCCACTAAAATACTGATAAAATGGCCAAGCTGAGCTGAGTGGGACGATGCAGGATATCACTCTCCTGCATGTGAGTCACGACACCGGTGCCTCTAGTGCCGTGGTTACGGTACCTCCGTAACTAGTACATAAACTGGTCGTGCTTGTATAAAATGCTCAGGCAATTTATTTAGTTATTAACATGATTACTGATAAACTTAAACATATACTGGGGAAAAACATTTGGCTGAAGACGGGAAATCCTAATCATGCATAGAAAGGACGTCCTTACTGAAAGGACGGAAAATCCGTACCTCGTGTCCAGTACTGAAATAAGACTGAAAGCTAACGGATCGAATCTGACTTCACGGATACT
The DNA here is from genome assembly GCA_025667525.1 of Glebionis coronaria. Lineage (NCBI taxonomy): Eukaryota > Viridiplantae > Streptophyta > Magnoliopsida > Asterales > Asteraceae > Glebionis > Glebionis coronaria. Next base: position 58,306,463 of record CM046875.1, on the reverse strand, counting down.
ACATAAATAATGGACGCGAAAATAAGTTGACTGATATCCATTTATTTTATTGATCTTAATTGTTCTCAGTTTGATTCAAAACTGTCTTGGTATTTTAATACTATATAATCTGATAAATCTGAATGTTCTGTCTTATTTCTGATAAGTGTATTCTTATAATTCTGATTACCGTATGATATGTATTTCTAATATTTACGATCTTATTAAAAATAGTAACCTGTCATACATAGAAAGTTTCCTGATTTAGAAATATTTCCCATTTAATTTCTTTAAAATTAAATCATTAATAAATCATATGTTTAAAGTATATAAAAGAATTAATTTTATGTTACTAACTAAGAAATAACACAAAACAATTAATTAAATTTATTTAACACGACTTATTTATAAAAAGATTTAATTAAATAAAGTAATTCCTTATATATTAGTAAATTCCCACTGCTTGATTTACAAAAGTTCCCACTGTTTTCTTTTACAAAAGTTCCCACTGTTTTCTTTTTGGTTCCCCCTGCTGGTTATTATTCCCACTGTTAGTGCAGTGGTTACCACTGCTAGAGCAGTGGTTCCCACTGCTAGTGTACTCTGACAGACCCAAACACACCCATATTTTTTGTTAATCCCAAACGCACCCTGTTTTATGTTTTTTTGCTGTTCGAAAATCCAAACACCCCTATTGTGGGGTTTGTTTCGGGCTGGGCTAAAACAACACCATGCCGCCCCGTTTGGGTCACGGTTGGCCACACAGGAGGCACACCGAACCCCCTTGGTGGGTTGTTGGGACTCGGTTGACAACAAAAGCCACCACCGAGAGCTTTATGCTCTCGGTTTCCCTGAAATCCGAGCACCACCCAAAACCTCCCATGATGTGGATTTGTGAAAACATAACGATAACGAATAACACAATATTAAAGTTACCTTGTTTTGCGTGACAGGGACAACGACATCCAATCTCAATTCTTGAATTAATTTCGTGCAAGAATCCGGTTTTCTGTTGTTTGTTCGTCGGCATAAAGAAGGCAGAGGAGGAAACAAGGAAGCGATGGCTTCTTTTTATTTTGTCTTTTTGTGTCGGCAGGAGCAACACACAACCCTAATTTTTTTTTTGTCCGATTGAGGAGAAAGGAGGGGGGGTAACCCGTTTTTCTTTGTGCTCATGGGCTTGAGCCCAATATCTTTCTTTCTTCTTTTTTTTTTTTTTTAAACCGGCCCAAAGAAACTAGTACCAAAAAGCTTTAATTTTCGTTTCGATAAAACGTATAACTCGCGTGTTCGTGTTTTAAATCCGTCATGTATTTTTAATTTCCTGAACGAAAAATAATACTGCAACTTACGCGATACTGAATAGCTTGCATTTAATTATTAACTAGTAATAATTATTTTCTAAATAATTTAATCACGTCACGATTTTAATTAAAACTGAGACTGCGCGATTTCTGATAATGTTTAATTGTTTTTGTAATTTAAATAATTCAGCCGTAATATTTTCTGAGACTAAATACTTATTATCTGAATAAATATTATCTGTAATATTTAAATAAACTGGAATAACGTATTTAATTTCTGCGTTTATATTTCTGTCTAATAATTAATAATTATATAGTTTATTAATATTAACCGCGTATTTAAATATTCTGATTTTTAAATACGGGTTTTACAATTCTTCCCCTCTAAAAACAATAATTCGTCCCCGAATTAAAGATACGACTACACTGGGTTTTACAATTCTTCCCCTCTAAAAAGGAGAAATTCGTCCTCGAATTAAAGGTAATAAGCTGATGAAGTTATAAGAACTGAAAGAACACGTAGACTGAAAAGACAATTAAGCTGAAGGATGAATTGTCTTCTAATTAAGACATAATGCTGCTCATAGGTATAAACCTGACATGACTGAAATGATCATGTAACGTGACATGGCTGAAGAGAACATGGAATGTGACATGACTGAAAGAACTTAACTGGATTTATTGAAGGAAAGGGGTTAGAGGTCCGGATGGATCCTCTGTTTCGAGTGGCCTCCCGCTCGAAACGATTCCTTCAAAGGTCTAAACATAATAAAAATCTTGGTCCTGATGACCCTTTCCTGATGATGCTGAATAGTTTCTGGTTCCATATTTAAGATGGATTTACTAAATCTGTTAGACTGAATAACTATAGCATGTATGATACATGAAACGATACGTGTAAATATCTGAAAAGATAATATTTATAACTCTGAGCAAACTGCTGACAATATATAGGGACGAACTACGTGAACAATTGTGAACGTGCTACGTGAGTCAATTGGGAACGTAGTTCGCGATCATCTGATGAACGTTGTGCATGGGGTGTATCATGAACGTGATATGTGAAACATATCATAAACGTATGCTGAATGAGGAAGGAATGCCAAACGATACGACCTGAGACGTGAAACGTCTGCCTAGGTATGGAAAAGCTGTGCTAAAAGAGTCTGTTTCTCAAGCTTTCTGTAACAATATTTGGTAACAAATGTGAAACATGTATCGCGATATGACACACGAACTTAAACGTGGACACTGTTATGAACGCTAACGTAAACTTAAATCATGATATAGCACAAAGATGAACTGAAACAGCATCATACCGCGAATGAGACGTAAACGTGAAAGTGAAAATAAACATGAATGTCAAGTGAACGTAAACATACACGTGATCGTAAACATGAATTCTGTCTGATATGATGGTCGTTGGAATGCCTTGAATTCGTACAATATACTGCTGAATTTCTAAATTTTCTGCAGATCTGCTACTGCGTGATCCTTTCAGATGAATGAAACACGTAGGCTGATTACATGGTTGACGATAACTTAGATAATATCATACTTCGTCAAAGTCTGTGGTAACTGACAATAACCTCCATGGAATCCTGTCTCATTCTGTTCAGATTTCTCTAATGGTAACACACTAACATGAAGGCGTTCTATCTTGAACCTGCGGTATATCAGGCATCTAGATATGAACATAGCTGTATCAATGTGTGATACGGTTTCTATCAAAACTCTGCCTAGGCTTATGGGACATTCTGGTGGGAATCTGGTTGAATAGTCATAGAAGAATTTCTGCGTTAGCCTAGGCTTTAGTGATGACTGTCAGCAATTTCTGCGTTAGCAGTCAATTGAGTTCTAGAAAAATTTGTACTTCGTTCACAGGCGTCGGTCGGGGCCATCAGGTGATGGCCTTCACCTTCGCAGGGTTGTCTGAAATTTCTTTCTGCTGAAATAGGGTGGCTCAGAAATGCCACCATGTTCAAATGAAATTCACATCTGGAAAGCTGCTTATATAATTTTCTCCTATCGGAGATTCTGTTCAACTGTGAAAAGATGATTCTCTTGTACTTCTCTTAGAATTTAGCAGATCAGGATGTTATCAATGAATATACTGACGATTTTGTCTGAGAATCATAGAAAAAAAAAATTACTCATAAATTCCATAATATAGCTGGAGCATTAGGGAGTTCAGAACTATAAAATCAAAATCTTTATAGAGACTATAATATGTGCAACAGCAGTTCGGAAAACATCATGTTCTTCTCTCACCACTTCTGGTGGCATGATCGCAATTTGTTCTGGAAAATATTTAAGATATCATAGCAGATCAGATAAACCTTCTATACGTGAGATGACATCGATTATGAATGATGATCTTGTAAAGTTTTCCGATGGTTGATACATGATCTCATGTTACCGGCCTACTTTTGATAGATGGAAACGGTACACCTCATGGTGGTGCGCTAGAGCGAATACAGCCTCGTTCCGATAACTCTTGCAGCAATTGCTGCAACTCTTTTAACTTAGCTGAAGCGTGATCAAGAGTTCTGAAAACAGGTTCTGTTCTTGAGACTAGCTCGATGTTAAATTTCTGTCTCGTGGTTAGGAAGGAATTTCTTGGAAACTTTCTGAAATTACACCTGGGAAACTCTAGAAAAATCTGCTGATCATGAATTTCAGGAATTCCAGAAGTGAATTAATAACTGGTAGGTAAAAGTCTTCGTAGTTATGGACTGACAAGCCACGTGCTTGTAAGGTAGACGTAATTTGTACTGATTTTTCTGGCAGAAAGTATAATCATATATTTGGAATTTAGTGAGATAGATCTCGTCGTTAATTGAAAGGAAACCTAATTAAATATGTGATTCTGTGGAGTCCTTTCGGCTGGGAGGTAGGTAAATACCTGATTTACATAAAGCTGACAAAGGAATACGTGGAGTAACGTGGCGACTTCCACTGAGTGGTTTCGTCTGTAACCTCACAGAATGATTACCGTGTGTTTAATCTGAATAATACTCTAGTGGTGGTGACTGAATTTTAGTGATCTGATTCATGCGTGCATAATAGAACGGGTATACCCCTTTTCGGAAAGGTACCCTGAATCACTGAGGGCATGGTTTAGAAATATACTAGAGTTATGAGTTCTGACTCATATTTTGAGAAAATATTCGTATGACGTGTACCATGACTGGTGTCCTGATATGTGTTTTCCGAAATGATACTTGAGAACTATGTCTTGACTGTTGTCTGGGCATGTATTTTAATGGATGAACCTGGACAAGGCTGAAAATTTTTGGTAACTGCTAGGATTGGCGGACCGATTAGACTACAGACCTCTGTATTTCTGGTCACGTCCGTACCAGAGTTCCGATGGTTACTGACTGATTAATTATAAGTATGATGGTTGTCACTACTGCCTTGTCTGTCACTTTCCTGACGGTCGTTATCATGATCGTGATTCATGTAACTATTTCTGCTGAGTGGCCGGCTAGGTTCCGGTTCCCACTCTTCTGAATGAAAGTTAGTTGGGTGAAGTGTGACATCTAACTGAAAAGTAAAAGCATAAAATAGAATGGTAGTGTTTGATGGTTGAATTTATTCTTGTCAGAAATTTCAAATTAATAGTTTTCGTCCTCGTTCCGCAGTCTTCATAGTATAAACGACATCAGCATCTTGAGAAATCTCCAAAGTTCAGCAGCATCCACATTTGTGAGGTCTTCAAAGTGTTAGCGGCATCAGCATCTAGCAAAATCTTCAACTCATGAGCAGCATCAGCAACTGGTAAAATATCGACAAGTGGAGACGCCTGAGATGATTGAGGATCGGTTAGCAGTATCCATGGAGTAGGGTACCTGGAGTACACCTGGCTATTGTACATGAAGTACAAAATGAATACTGCACATGGAGCAAATCTGAGACACTGTACGTAGAGTACACGTGAAATATTATACATGGAGTATAGTTGAGACACTGTACATGGGGTACATATGGAATACTGTACATGGATCTGGTGGAAATTTTATGGGATGATCGATACCGGTGTCGCTTGTCTGACATTATCAAAGAAATAAATTGATTTAAACGGTAGTAAACTGAACTGAACGGTTAATGTGATAGGCTTCTGCGTAGACTTAATGTTGGTTGTATAGAGGCTAAAAAGTATGATTAAATGGAGTTTCATCAACGTTCAGTATAAAGACATGATTGATTAAGACCCGAACATGAATTATCATGAAATAGTATTTCATTGTAATCCTTATGTATCTTAGCATGAAACGTTATCATTCTATTGAAAACATAATCCTTGTAAGGAATCATGAAACTGAATCATCATGTAGATGACATCAACGTGAGGGTATGAAAATTTGACTGTTACAAGGAACATAACAAGTCAAATCAACTGAGGTGTAATATCAACTGATGTGGACGGTTATGGTTCAATCCACGGAATTCAAAGAAGAAAACATGAGACTAGGTATGGCTATTCTGGTTCGATCCATACTGGTCAAAATTTTCTGAGAACTGTCATGTATAGAAATTTATAATCTCGGACTAAATATGGATGGCTGTAGTCCAATCTATACTTGTCAAAATTTATGAAATGTCCTGATATGACAAAAATGAACAACTGTGGATCGGTTCACAAAACATCATTTGACTGAAAAGCATGAAATTTGACTTGAGAAATGGTGAACGTTTATGGCTGGTTCACCAAATGATATTTGACTGAAAACATGAATCTGTCATGAGCAAGGGTAAACGCCTATGGTCAGTTTACCAATACAAAATCTGAACGGGCAAGGGTGAACGCCTATGGTCAGTTCACCAAAACGAAAGCTCGCTAAAAGCACATGCGACTAAGTACGGCCAGTTCTGTACCAACCTTTTACTTAGTCAAAACTTTAAGAAAACTAACTGATAAATGAAGAAAACTGACTGAATAATCCATGAGAAACATGAAGGATAACAACGCCAAACTCTGGGAAGTTCCTGGTGACTACCCACTAGTCACAGGTCAAGTTTTAGAGCCTACAGGTCGAACCTATAGCTCTGATACCATAATACCCAAAACCTCCCATGATGTGGATTTGTGAAAACATAACGATAACGAATAACATAATATTAATTGGATAAGTGGACCGTTACGTATATTTATGGCGTGTCATCAAAGCATAAGGTAACTGTACTAAAACATTAAATGACCATAACGGAAATACCGGAATCAAACATCGGTAATACAACCCAAGCTCAAAACGTGAAAAATAAAATACTGAAAGAAAGGACTAAACAATGTCCAAAGAAGCAGAATAATGTAAGTGCATAAAATAAGAAGTCTGGATAGCTTCCATCCCAAATGCACGTGCTCTCAGAATCCTAAGAGCGTCCCGGTGTACCTGCCGTTAGAACATGAAAGGAACTACGGCTGAGCATAACGCTCAGTGAACGGATATAAGCATGATAAGAATACACTGAATGAAACAGACGATAGAATACTGAAGCTGTAAGAACTGATATGTAACATGTGGTAGAACTCTGCATAAAATTCTGAGAAATCTGGTTCATATATACTGATACTGAAATATAACTATTAATTCTGAAAACATGCATTTACTGTATTTTATTTGCCAGAGCTTATATAGGTCACGTGCTGTAACAACCGTGCATGAATAATTGGAGGGTGACCTCGTCATGCTGTAGAGGGGTGACCTCTAAATAACTGTGTTGGGTGGAGGGATCAGCTCCAATGTGAAGGATGTAGAGCACACACCACATTCACCCTGATAACTTGTAACACATATAAGCCTAGGATGCATTCATACGCCCCACTAAAATACTGATAAAATGGCCAAGCTGAGCTGAGTGGGACGATGCAGGATATCACTCTCCTGCATGTGAGTCACGACACCGGTGCCTCTAGTGCCGTGGTTACGGTACCTCCGTAACTAGTACATAAACTGGTCGTGCTTGTATAAAATGCTCAGGCAATTTATTTAGTTATTAACATGATTACTGATAAACTTAAACATATACTGGGGAAAAACATTTGGCTAAAGACGGGAAATCCTAATCATGCATAGAAAGGACGTCCTTACTGAAAGGACGGAAAATCCGTACCTCGTGTCCAGTACTGAAATAAGACTGAAAGCTGACGGATCGAATCTGACTTCACGGATACTACATAAATAATGGACGCGAAAATAAGTTGACTGATATCCATTTATTTTATTGATCTTAATTGTTCTCAGTTTGATTCAAAACTGTCTTGGTATTTTAATACTATATAATCTGATAAATCTGAATGTTCTGTCTTATTTCTGATAAGTGTATTCTTATAATTCTGATTACCGTATGATATGTATTTCCAATATTTACGATCTTATTAAAAATAGTAATCTGTCATACATAGAAAGTTTCCTGATTTAGAAATATTTCCCATTTAATTTCTTTAAAATTAAATCATTAATAAATCATATGTTTAAAGTATATAAAAGAATTAATTTTATGTTACTAACTAAGAAATAACACAAAACAATTAATTAAATTTATTTAACACGACTTATTTATAAAAAGATTTAATTAAATAAAGTAATTCCTTATATATTAGTAAATTCCCACTGCTTGATTTACAAAAGTTCCCACTGTTTTCTTTTACAAAAGTTCCCACTGTTTTCTTTTTGGTTCCCCCTGCTGGTTATTATTCCCACTGTTAGTGCAGTGGTTACCACTGCTAGAGCAGTGGTTCCCACTGCTAGTGTACTCTGACAGACCCAAACACACCCATATTTTTTGTTAATCCCAAACGCACCATGTTTTATGTTTTTCTGCTGTTCGAAAATCCAAACACCCCTGTTGTGGGGTTTGTTTCGGGCTGGGCTAAAACAACACCATGCCGCCCCGTTTGGGTCACGGTTGGCCACACAGGAGGCACACCGAACCCCCTTGGTGGGTTGTTGGGACTCGGTTGACAACAAAAGCCACCACCGAGAGCTTTATGCTCTCGGTTTCCCTGAAATCCGAGCACCACCCAAAACCTCCCATGATGTGGATTTGTGAAAACATAACGATAACGAATAACACAATATTAAAGTTACCTTGTTTTGCGTGACAGGGACAACGACATCCAATCTCAATTCTTGAATTAATTTCGTGCAAGAATCCGGTTTTCTGTTGTTTGTTCGTCGGCATAAAGAAGGCAGAGGAGGAAACAAGGAAGCGATGGCTTCTTTTTTTTGTCTTTTTGTGTCGGCAGGAGCAACACACAACCCTAATTTTTTTTTTGTCCGATTGAGGAGAAAGGAGGGGGGGTAACCTGTTTTTCTTTGTGCTCATGGGCTTGAGCCCAATATCTTTCTTTCTTCTTTTTTTTTTTTAAACCGGCCCAAAGAAACTAGTACCAAAAAGCTTTAATTTTCGTTTCGATAAAACGTATAACTCGCGTGTTCGTGTTTTAAATCCGTCATGTATTTTTAATTTCCTGAATGAATAATAATACTGCAACTTACGCGATACTGAATAGCTTGCATTTAATTATTAACTAGTAATAATTATTTTCTAAATAATTAAATCACGTCAGGATTTTAATTAAAACTGAGACTGCGCGATTTCTGATAATGTTTAATTGTTTTTGTAATTTAAATAATTCAGCCGTAATATTTTCTGAGACTAAATACTTATTATCTGAATAAATATTATCTGTAATATTTAAATAAACTGGAATAACGTATTTAATTTCTGCGTTTATATTTCTGTCTAATAATTAATAATTATATAGTTTATTAATATTAACCGCGTATTTAAATATTCTGATTTTTAAATACGGGTTTTACAATTCTTCCCCTCTAAAAACAATAATTCGTCCCCGAATTAAAGATACGACTACACTGGGTTTTACAGGATCTCTTGGACCATTTCAACGGAAATGTCCTCCCCAAAATAATGTTTCACACGGTGACCATTCACTTTAAAGTTTGGACCATCGGGTTGTGACAACTCAATAGTTCCATATGGAAACACTTGAGCAATAGTGAATGGACCGGACCATCTCGACTTAAGCTTGCCCGCAAAAAGTTTCAACCTTGAGTTAAAGAGGAGATCCGGCTCTCCAACTTTGAACTCATGATTCTTGGTCTTAGCATCATGCAATTTCTTAGTCTTCTCCTTGTAAAGCAAAGAATTTTCATAGGCATTGGCTCTCAATTCATCCATCTCATTGAGTTGATCTTTCCTATGGGAACCAACTTGGTTTAAATCAAAGTTAGCCCACTTGAGAGCCCAAGATGCCTTGTGTTCTAACTCGAATGGGAGGTGGCACGCTTTTCCATAGACAAGCCTATAAGGAGTACAACCAATTGGTGTTTTAAAAGCCGTCCTAAACGCCTACAAAGCATCATCAAGCTTATCCGACCAAGAAGCTCGATGCTCTCCCACCGTTCTCTCTAAAATTCTCTTTAAACCACGATTTGTGACCTTGGTTTGACCATTTGTTTAAGGGTGATACGCGGTAGAAAGTCTATGATTAACTCCATATTTCTTCATAACTCTCGTGAATTGATCATTACAAAAGTGCGTACCATGATCACTTATGATGGCCCGAGGTACACCAAATCTAGCAAACAATTGTTTCAAAAACTTCACAACAACTCTAGCATCATTGGTAGGTAAGGCTTTAGCCTCCACCCATTTTGACACATAATCCACCGCCACAAGTATATACTTGTTTCCCTTAGAGGATGGAAAAGGTCCCATGAAATCAATGCCCCAAACATCAAATATCTCACACTCTTGAATAAAATTTTGTGGCATCTCATCACGTTGCGTAATTTTTCCTTGTCTTTGACACACATCACAAATTTCACCATTTCATGGGCATCTTTGTAAATGGAAGGCCAATAGTAACCCGAATCAAAGACTTTCTTGGCGGTATAGTTGGGACCAAAATGTCCACCCGTAGGTCCTTTATGACACGCTTCTAAGATCTTAAATGCCTCGGGCCCATCTACACACCGTCTAATGATTTGGTCCGCACATTGCCTAAAAAGATAAGGATCATCCCAAAAGTAGTACTTAACTTCCTTAAGAAATTTCTTCTTTTGTTGATAAGTAATACCCTCAATAAGTACATTGCCCACAAGATAGTTTGTGATATCCGTAAACCAAGGAGTGGCATCCTCTTGGGAAGAGATAGACATGAGCTCCTCTAATGGAAAGGATTCATTGATTTCTTGATGTGGCAAATCTCCTTGAAAAGGATGCTCAAGTCTACTCAAGTGATCCGCCGTTAAATTCTCGGCCCCTTTCTTATCACGAATTTCTATCTTAAACTCTTGAAGCAACAAAACCCATCTCAAAAGCCTAGGCTTAGCATCTTGTTTTGTCATAAGATACTTGAGAGCGGAATGATCCGTATACACTATGGTTTTCGAAAGCACAAGGTATGGTCTAAACTTCTCAAAAGCATATACTATAGCAAGCAACTCTTTTTCCGTGGTAGTGTAATGAAGTTGTGCACCGGTCATAGTTTTTCTCGCATAGTGTATAGGTTGAAAATGCTTATTAACTCTTTGTCCTAAGACGGCCCCCACCGCATAATCACTAGCATCACACATAAGCTCAAAAGGTAATTCCCAATTTGGAGAAACCAAAACGGGAGCCTTTGTCAATTTCTCCTTAAGAGTCTCAAAAGAGTCCAAACAATCTTGGTTAAAAATGAAAGGAGCCTCTTTCTCCAAGAGGTGAGTCATCGGTCTAGCTATCTTAGAAAAATCTTGTATAAAGCGCCTATAAAATCCCGCATGACCTAAGAAACTCCTCACACCTTTAACCGAGGTGGGTGGGGGAAGCTTAGCAATCACATCAATTTTAGCTCGATCCACTTCTAATCCCTTGTTGGATATTTTGTGTCCTAAAACAATTCCCTCTTTCACCATAAAGTGACATTTCTCCCAATTAAGCACTAAACGTGTTTCCTCACAACGGTTAAGCATTCTCTCAAAATTGGTGAGACATGAGGTAAATGAATTTCCAAAGACGGAAAAATCATCCATAAAAACCTCCATAGTTTGCTCTATCATGTCATGGAAAATCGCCATCATGCACCTTTGAAACGTCCCCGGTGCATTACATAAGCCAAAAGGCATCCTCTTATAAGCAAATGTACCGTAGAGACAAGTGAATGTGGTCTTTTCTTGATCCTTAGGGTCAATGGGTATTTGGAAATAACCCAAAAAACCATCAAGAAAACACTAGTACTCATTTCCCGCTAAGCGTTCAAGCATTTGATCGATAAAAGGTAATGGGAAATGGTCTTTCCTAGTCGCCTCATTGAGTTTTCTATAATCAATACAAACTCTCCAACCGGTGACAAGTCTCGTAGGGATAAGCTCATTGTTCTCATTAGGCACTACGGTGATTCCACCCTTTTTTTGGAACACAATGAACCGGGCTAACCCATGGAGAGTCGGAAATGGGGTAAATCATACCCGCATCTAAGAGTTTAATCACTTCCTTCTTAATAACCTCATGGATTTTTGGGTTAACTCTCCTTTGACTTTGAATGGCGGGTTTATAGTCATCCTCTATAAGGATTTTGTGTGTACAAAAATGTGGATCAATTCCCCTTATGTCGGATATTTTCCATGCTAAGGCTTTCTTGTGTTTCTTAAGGACTTCAATAAGTTGCTCCTTCTCATCCTCTTTCAACTCTTTAGCAATGATCACAGGTAATTGGTCTTTGCCCTCTAAGAAAGCATACTCTAAGTGGGATGGAAGGTCCTTAAGTTCAATTGGAGGTGGACTCTCTATGGAAGGTTTTACTATGGAAGGATCCTCAATGGTAACTTCTTGTGGAATAGGAGAAGGAATAGGGTCCTCATTGAGCAACTTTTGGATCGTAAGAATATCTTCTTCCCAATTAATGGGAGAATCATCATCACCAAGAAAGTTTGACTCAAATTCCTCCAAGAGGAAATCACTCTCTCCAAAAGGTGTTAAAGAGGGAGCAATTGAGGCCACGGTTTCAACATGGGGCATCTCATCACTAGTACTCTTGCAAGCATCATGAAAGTGTTCATCACACACCTCATCTAGCACATCAACAATGTTAATAGTCTCACAAGGTCTAGACTCTTTAGCCTCTTTCCTATCACAAACTTTCCCTAACTTAAACACCACTCTCTCATCTTCTACTCTCATAATTAGTTCTCCTTCCGCCACATCTATCAAAGTACGACCCGTTCTAAAAAACGGTCTACCAACAATCAAAGGAACTCTAGGATCCATGTCATAATCAACCACTACAAAGTCGGCCGGAAATGTAAACTTATCCACACCTATAAACACATCCTCCGCTATACCTAAGGGGTAAGCTATGGTTCGGTTGGCTAATTCAAGAGTCATCCTAGTGGGAGTGAGCTCGGGAAGAGAGAGTTTTTTCCAAACCGATAAAGGCATGAGGTTAATGCTTGCCCCTAAATCCGCCAAAGCCATGCAATTTTCAACACGGGGAAAATTACAAGGTATCAAGAAGCGCCCCGGATCTCCAAGTTTTGTTGGTAAGGTTTTAAGTATCACGGCGAAACAATTTTCATTAAGGGATGTGTTGGGCAAATCAACCAATTTTTCTTTGTTTGAGAGTAAATCCTTGAACATCTTAGCAAACTTTGGCATATAAGCAAGAGCTTCCGCAAAGGATATGTTGATGTTGAGTTGCTTGAACATCCTTAAGAAATTGGAGACTTGGATGTCATCCTTGTTCTTTAACTTGTCCTTTTTCAACCTTGAAGGATATGGAAGAGTAGGTTTTGGTGTAGGTGGAATAGGTGTTGTAGTGGAAGATTTGTCTTTGTTAGCTTCTTCATTGGGAGGTGTGGAAGGTAGAGGAGAAGTATGAATGGGTTGAGAAGGTGTGTTTGAGTGAATGGGAGCATTTTGAGGTGGTGAAGTAGAGGTAGAAGGCTTGTCACAAGTAGGAGTACAAGTGGATGGAACAATAGGAGGTTTAGGAGGTGAAGGATCCTTTGTTGTCTTTCCACTTCTTGTTGTAATAGCATTGACATTTGCCCTTGGATTTGTTTGTGTGTTGGAAGGTAAAGCCCCTTGTGGTCTTTGATTATACATAATTTGGTTTTGAAGAAGAGCAAATTTCTTGTTATTTTCCTCTTGATTATCTTTCAATTGTTTCTCAAAAGAAGTAAACTTTTGAAGCATCAAATCAATGGGGTTAGGTTGCACATTTCCTTGATAAAAACCTTGTTGTGTAAAAGATGGAGGTGGTGGATTAAATCCTTGGTTTGGTGGATAGAAGTTATTTCCTTGAGGTTGAAAATGATTGGGTGCCTTATAGTTATTCCCTTGGTAAGGTGGTCTTTGCCCTTGATTCCTTGGTAAAATTTGAGGAGGATTTTGTTGAATTTGGGTGGGTGGTTGGGGTGGGAATCCCGGTGGAGTAAGGTAATTTTGGGACTTGTAAGAAAGGTTATTTGGATTGATATTTGGCTTGAAGTGTTCACGATGTTCGTCTTGGTAAGCATAGCATTCCCCTTGATAAACTTGCACCTTATCACATTGTTCATAAGAATGGGGACCTCCACAAGTTACACAAGAAAGAGTAATGGCATTCACATCATTTGAATAATTGTTCAATGAAACGGTCTTAATGGCTTGAACAATCTCTTGAATCATCTCTTGTTGACCTTTATTCATTTGTTGAATGATCTCTTGGTGATATTTGAGGAATTGGTTATCACAAGGTGTTTGAGAAGTGTTTTGGATAACATGAACCCTTTCTTCAAATTGAGTGTTTGTTTGAACCATTGCTTTAGTTTCAATGATGTCCACGGCCTCTTGCATGGATTTAAGAAGAATATTCCCTCCCGCGGAAGCATTGAGTGAATCTTGGTGATGAGATTTAAGGCCATTATAGAAAGTATTGATTTGGTGAACGTCATCCAATCCATGGTTAGGGCATCGCCTCAATAACTCTCTATACTCTTCCCAAACATCACTAAAGGATTGACTAGGTTTTTGTTGAAAGCCTATAATTAAGTTCCTCAAGGCCATGGTCTTAGATGGAGGAAATAACTTGTTCAAAAACTTAGTGGTGAAACCATCCCATGTAGTAATACTATCGGGTGGTTGGGTGTCTAACCAATGCTTAGCTTGTCCCTCAAGTGAAAATGGCACTAACATCAACTTAATAGCATCATGTGGAACTCCATTGTGCTTAATGGTATTGCAAAGAGAAAGGAATCTCTTAAGGTGATCATGAGGATCATCATTCTTGTTACCATAGAAAGGTGTTTGTGAAACCATGGTAATCATAGCCGTTTTTAGCTCAAATGTATTTGCGGGAATGTCGGGAATCCTAATAGCACTAGCATATCCATGAACATTGGTTTGTAAACGTTCCATCAAAGAACGATTATCAACAGCCATGGCTTCTTGTTATGGATGAATCAAAGCACGATTCTCGTGATCGGCTTGATGGACGGTGGTAGTCTTACTCTTCCTCTTTTTCTTCCTTTTCGGAGGAAGAGGTTGTACACCAATCGGTATTTGTGCATGCCCGCGAGTGAGCATGCAACTCAATACGAGGAATGAGAGAGAAGCTCTCGTGTGACTTTGAAGAGAAAAGGATTATCCTCTTCGAATTTCAATATGAAATATCCACAAGAAAATAATATATATGTATGTACTACTTGGGTGCAAGACCCCTAATGAAGCCTTCCTTCTTAGAATACTCACAAGTGAACGGGGGGTTAGGTGGCGCGAAGCACTTAAGTACCTATTGACCCTTAGATGGCATTTTATAGCACATCGCCTTTCTATTCACTTAAATGTTCGTATTCTTCGAATTGTTGCTTATTGAGAGTATTTATCTATTCTTGCTTTATTTTGTGTATAATGAAATTGTGTATCCCCGGCAGCGGCGCCATTTGAAATTGTGTATAATGAAGTTCGTTTTTCTTAGTTCTTGTCTAATTGAAAGTCCTAACAATATCGGGTTTTTAACTGTTTTGGGTTGATAATATTTTTTGGATATTCTATTTGCTAATTCAAACAATTCCTTGCAAAACTGAAAAATATTGTCTACTTATATGTAAAACATCGTGCAAATACCAAGTATTTATTCAATTAAAATTCAAAATGTAAATTTTACAACTATAAGGACTAAAAATGTAAATTCTATGGAAAGTAAATGCTCAAAATGTTAAACAAACAAGTACAAGGACTGAAAGTGTAAAAACAGTTAACTATGAGGAATAAAAATGAAAACTATGTAAACTACTAACCAATTCTTAACAAATTCAAAACTAACTAACTAAATTTTAACAAACTATGAAAGTTCAAGGACTGTATTTAAGCAAACCCAAAAATCTTGTAAGTTTAGCCAAGTTTAAAACCAGTCCAAAACATAAAGGACTGAAATGCAATTTTTAAAAGTTTTTAATCAAAAACGGGCTTAACTAACAAATAAGCTCGTTTGAGATTATTTCTCAACCAAATTCAACCAAACCACTTGCAAAATGCTTAAAATAAAAAATCAACTAGACTTGTAAGAGGAAATAAGCTAACAATGGCTAAAACTCTGATAAGCACTTTCCAATAAGCACAAAATAAGCTATAAAAGAATCTAGACATGCACAACTGGATTTTTGTAATGAAACTGACTAATGAGCTCAAATTATGAATGGGAAATCAAGTCTTGTTCAAAATCATCCAGTAATAAGCTCAGAATCTGAAATAAGCTAAAATTTGGCTTATGTTGACCAGCGTTGACCAAAACTTTTTCAAAAAGCTCAAAATCTCAAAAATCAACCATAAGCACTTCCTAAGTGAATTTGTAAAAGAAAATGGACTAGTTTATGAATAGGATTGTGAGATATGAAAAAGCAGTTTGAACTTTACAGAAACATGCATTTGCTTATTGGTTTAGATTTTTGCTTATTCCTACTTGCTTACTGGATACTGTATAAAATCCTTTTAGAATCTAAAACTTCATGTTATGACCTAGAATTGAGAGCTGGTTTGGTGGAATTTCATCAAGAAACAAGTAAATGCAAGTCAAATTAAAATCACAACTTTTCTGAACAAAACTGACTGAAAATGACCCAAACTTTTTAAACTGCCATTTGCCTTTTTGACCTTAATGTTGACTTGTAAATGGTTTAAAACTACTTGATATGAATTTGTGACTGAAAATGAATGAGAACATGCCAAAATTTAACACTTGAACTTCTAATACAAGCTAATGCCAAACACTCATTTTGCTGATCTTTTTGAATTTTGTAAAGACTTTTTGAGTACAAGTTTAAACTGAATGAAGAGCTTTATCAAACCAAATTCAGTGATCAAAATGAAGTGTATGAAAGCTAGTTGCAAGTACTTGAAAACTATTAAGACTCAAATAGGATAGCAAAGCTTAAATGACTGAATTAAGCTAGAACTAGGACAAGTATCAAATCAATAAGCAGATTAAGCTACACTTAAGCTATAACAAGTCTAGAACCAAATCAAGAACAATCTAATCAACTTTTATCATGCAATCAACAAAGATCTTAGCTAGGAATGAAACATGCCATTGACAATTTAGAGGAACCAAAAATAAGAAGCGTTTGCACCTTTTGAAGTAACCTTTGAGCAGTAGAGGAGTGCTGAACTCTCTAGTCTAGTGCTAACCACCACCTTAGCACTAGATTCAACTATCAACAATCAATCAAACAACTACAAATCATCAACAAGGCTACAATGGCTTGAAATCATCATAAACTGCTATGAACTTGGACTGAAATCAACAAACAGCTACAATCTTCACACAAAGTCAGTTATGATCAAGATATGATCATAACAAACTCAAAACAGCAACAAGAGTATCAATGGTGCAAGGTATGAACAGTATAGAAGGAAATGAGAATTGGCGGGAAAGTGAGAATTTGAATTTTATTAATGGAAAAGTTGTTACAAAGCTGTTAAGTGGTTACAAACTAACTAACTAACTCAAGAGTGTGTCAGACTCTTGAGTTGTTAAGCTAAAAACTAGAAATGGTGAAAGAACAAGAAAGTGTGTGTGTTTTCACACTTTTCTACTACTACAAGAAATGAGGACTAATCATGCTATTTATAGACTTCAGAGGAAGAGCAATTAGGGTTGGTGACGTGTTGGAGCCAATCCCAGACTTCCATGTGTCATAAATCTGCTTAAGTGATTTTGTTGATGAAGAACTGAATTGGGGGTTTTGACTTGAGTTGATTTCAGCCTAATTGATTGTGCTCAATGGATTCGTCCTTCAAAAATAAGCAATTTTGATGTTCATAACTTTTCTTGAAATTCACTCTAGCTTGAAATCGATCCTAGAAATTTTGTTTGTTTGAAGATGCCACGTGTCAAGTCTTCATTGGTTGAAAAGAGTACACACGGATTGAACTGTTGTGATTTGCTCATTTATGACTGGCGGCGATAGTGGGTATTAATTGCCATGATGTGGCAATCCAGGTCCACTCTTTCTTGGCTTCTCATTGGCCCAAAGTTATTCACATGGATCACACTTGTTTAACTTTCCAAAATAGGCAGAATTGATCCCTTGACTTTGGCAGATTATATATTTGAGCTATTCACTTCATTTCATTGGCATATTTGGTCCTTCAAACTTCATTCTTGAACAAAATTGGTCCTTTGACTGAGTTGACTTGAGAGTTGACCAAATTTGACTATGATCTTGACTTTTGCATATTTACACTTTGGTCCTTCATCTTTGGCAGTTTGTCAAGATAGGTCCTTTTTCTTCAAAGTCTTGTCACTTTTGATCCTTCTTTGTCTTTTTTTCATCAAATTAAACTTGATTATTTCTTGTTTGCTTGAAAATGCATCCTTTTACCTACACAAGTGTACACAAACACAAACATACCACATAATACTGTTTTTACAAGATAAATTGGTATTTTGCTTCATGTTTTAGGGTTATTTGTTGATAAATTGGTATGAGTTTAAGCTCATATCAAAGGCCAAGAGAGACTAGGTACGAGAATTATGTGTTCGACATAGAGTTAATTTGCTTGCTTTACAGGAAACTAAGATGGTTAATGTGGAGGATCTTACAATTAAGTCTATTTGGGGCAACTTGACTTTTGAATTTGTTCACATCAATTCCATTGTAAACTTGGGTGGTATTCTTTGTGCATGGGACTCAAATTATTTTCGTAAAGTTAATTCGACTACCTCGGATTATTATGTTATAGTTAGCGGAGTGTGGCTTGAATCTAATACTAACGTGCTTATGGTCGTGATTTATTCTCCTCATGATAAGCGGGAGAAGCGTATGTTATGGGATCATTTGTGTACGGTGATTAACAGGTGGAAAGGGGAAGTAATTATGATGGGAGACTTTAATGAGGTTCGGTTTTATTCTGAAAGATTCGGCTCGGTTTTTCATGATAGGGACGCGGATTTTTTTAACTCCTTCATTCATAAGGCGGGTCTTGAAGAGGTTCCGTTAGAAGGTAATATCTTCATGTGGTGTCATAGATTAGCAAGTAAGATGAGTAAATTAGATCGGTTTTTTATTTTTCAGGGAATTTATGGCACTCGTATCCTTCTATTAGTGCTTTTACGTTAGATCGTTTTCTGTCTGATCATTGTCCCATTTTGCTCCGGGACTCTAATACAGATTATGGGTCGTGCCCATTTCGATTCTACCACCATTAGATGGACATGAAGGGCTTTAGTCAACTTGCGGAAGGTGTGTGACGCGAAGCTCCAGGTGACCAAAGTAACCATATACGCAACTTTTTGTCCAAATTAAAGTTTCTGAAACGGAGAATTAAGGAGTAGAATTATCATGAGACTGCTACTTCTAGAGCTAAATTTTAAAGTCTACAAGATAACCTTAGGGCTATTGACTTAGAGATTGAAAAAGGTGATGGAACGGATGAGTTGGCGACTAAACGTACGGAGATCATTAACGATATGTGTACTTTTAAAAAGAATAACGCCTTTGAAGTCTTACATAAACTAAGCTTAAGTGGTCGGTGGAAGGTGACGAGAATTCTCTTTATTTTCATGGTATCCTTAACAAAAGGCGTAAACTTATGAGCGTTAAGGGGATTATGAAAAATGGGTTGTGGATAGATAATCCGGAGATGGTTAAAGAAGAGTTTTTGTCTCATTTTCGTAATAGATTTTCAGCACCGAAAGGGCACAATCTTAATCTCGATATTGAGTTTCCTACTCGGCTAGGTATTGAGCAGCAGAATGAGCTTGATTGTGACGTGTCTCGAGAAGAAATTAAAAGGGCAGTTTGGGAGTGTGGAACGGAAAAATCGCCAGGTCCTGATGGATTCACTTTCGGATTCTATCGGCGGTTATGGTATCTTATTGAGATAAACGTTTATACAGCTGTTAGTACGTTCTTTGAGCACGGAGAGTTTCCTTCAGGTTGCAACTCCTCTTTCATAACCTTAATTCCTAAGATCCCTAACGCGAACAAGGTTAATGATTTTAGACCCATTAGTTTAATTGGAAGCTTATATAAGATTAATACTAAAATCCTCGCCAATCGGCTTTCTCTTGTTATGAGCAATCTTGTTGACGAAGTGCAATCAGCTTTCATTTCAGATAGACTGATCATGGACGGGCCGTTTATACTGGATGAGGTTATGAATGGTGCTCGTCAAAAAATAAGAGTGCTTTGGTGTTTAAGGTGGATTTCGAAAAAGCTTATGACTCGGTGAGGTGGGATTTCCTAGATCATATTCTAAATAAGTTTGGTTTCGGCTGTAAATGGAGAGCATGGACTCGAAGTTGTCTTAGTTCTTCGAAAGGACCTATTCTCGTTAATGGTAGTCCTACTAATGAGTTCCAATTTTGCAAAGGCCTTAAAGAAGGTGATTCCTTATCTCCATTTTTATTTATTCTTGTCATGGAAACTTAGCATATATCGTTTCAAAGAGTTGTGGCAGCGGGTTTGTTCACGGGTATTAGTCTTAATGAGGAGATCAATATATCTCATTTATTCTTTGTGGATGACGCCATTTTCATCGGCAAATGGAATGAAGGTAACATTGATACCCTTACATATGTTTTAGATTATTTTCATCGTGCATCGGGCCTCAAGATAAATATGAGCAAGAGTAAAATTCTTGAGGTTAAAGTGGAAGCTTCTAAGGTCGAGCATGCGGCTAATAAACTTGGCTGTAAAATTCTTAACACTCCGTTTAGATACTTGGGTACGTTAGTGGGAGGGCATATGCACAGTATTAACGCGTGGCATGAAGTGATAGAAAAGGTTAGAAGCCGGTTATCTAAATGGAAGATGAGAGCGCTTTTTATTAGAGGAAGATTCACTTTAATTAAATCGGTTCTTGGGTCTATTCCTATTTTCTACTTGTCCATTTATAAAGCGCCAGGTGTTACATATGTTAGAATCTATAAGAAGGGAGTTTTTCATGGCCATGAGATAGGATGTAAAAAATCTACATGGGTCAAGTGGGGATCAGTTTTAACAGCGAAGGAGAAGGGGGGGGGTTGGGTGTTGCGAGTTTGTTTGCTTTGAATCGTGCTCTTATGCTGAAATGGGTGTGGAGGTTCGTTGTTTATCGAAATTCGTTATGTGCTAGAGTGATTTCTACTATACATGGTGAAGACGGTCATCTCAATTCTCACATTAATATTGGTCGCAAATCTTGTTGCTAAGCCATCACAAAGAAGCACATCCGACTGAAGGAGCAGGGAGTGGATTTTTTTGAATTCCTTAAGTATAAGGTGGGGGTGGTAATAACACGAGGCTCTAGAAGGATAGGTGGTGTGATACCGGGATATTGAAAGATAAGTTTCCTCGTCTATTTGCTCTAGAATGTAATAAAGATATATCTATTCGATCTAAACTATTGGCTGACAGGTTTGATAGCTCCTTTCGCCGAGGAGTTAGAGGTGGAATTGAAGAGGCTCAGTATGTCGACATTTCAAGTTTAATGAGCAGGGTAGCTTTAGTCCCACAATCAGATAGATTTATTTGGTCGCTTGATAAAGATGGGACATATTCGGTGGCATCCATGCGTATGAGGATTTATGATATTCGTACCAAACGTATCGCGCCTAACACTAGATGGTTGAGGTGCGTTCCTATTAAGATTAATATTCTCGCGTGGAAAGTTAAGTTGGATGTGCTTCCGTCTAGGTTTAATTTATCTAAACGGGGCTTGGAGATTGATTCTTTAAGCTGTCCACTATGTGATCATGGAGTAGAATCGACAAAACACTTGTTCCTAGGGTGTAGCTTGGTTAATGAAGTGTACTCTAAAGTTGCTAGATGGTGGGATTTATCCTATTCGGGTTGTACTACGTTTGACGAATGGTGGCAGTAGCTCATAGCTATTCGTTTATCGGTGAATCTTAAAGAAGTTCTTGAAGGCATTTTTACACCGTATGGTGGGCTATTTGGGGTTACCGTAACAAGCTTTTATTCGACAAAACTCGTCCATCTAAGGAGATTTTATTTGATAATATTAGGTGTTGGTCTTATTCGTGGTGTAAATATAAGTGTAAAGCATCATTCAGCTGGATCGATTGGCTTAAGAATCCTAATGTTATTACTTTGTAATTCTATCTTCTTGCTCGTTCTTTATTAATAAAATTGCCGTTCCAAAAAAAACTTGAAGTTAGCAAACTTTATGCTCTTTTGTATAAAGTCGAGATATTCAATTGTATTTACAAACAAACAAGTCATTTTTTAAAATGTGCTTCAATGCTTTTAAGTCTATAAAAAAGTTCTATCTTTATATTTGAAGGTTTATAAAGTTCATAACAATTATACAAAACTCTAAACAAGATCAAAGCACACATAGCGGAAGCGATTTAACAAGATCATAATTAATAACACAATTATAATTAATCGAATTAGGGTTACATACCTTTATCCTAGCGAAGATCCACAAGATCACCAACGAATCACCAATTAGGGTTTATGACGAACACTACCAAGATATAGTCTAAAGTAAGACTACATTACGTTATTGTACACACGTAATACAACGAGCTAACCGTGATTCTAGCACGTGTAAACCGAGCTTCTATGCTTGTGGAATATCTACCCAACAACCCTACAGAGGGGCTAGGACTAGATAAAAATAGCTTAATCGAAAACCAAACAAAACCCTAAAGGGTGTTTGTTTGGCCGGCGATCAAAGAGAAGAAAAGAGAAAATAGGGATAAAATTATGAAGGCTATGGGATTGTTTATATAGTCCTTAGAAAAACTTGGTCTCCAAGCAATAAACAAATTAGGAAACAAAATCTATTTTCTTTCCTTTTTCTTCCCCTTTGGCCGTTGACTACAAGCCCACCCAAGGGTGGCTTCCGGAACTTTCCGTTTCCTTTTATCTTCTATTTAATTCCATAACGGTCGTTTATACTTAACTTTTAATTATTAACGATCGTTAGTTAACCTTCGGTTTAATTTAATAAATATATTAAATATATTTAATAAATAAAATTAACCATTTACGTAATGTGTGCAATCCCGTAATTCCGAGTTCGATCCTAACACACGACTATTTAAATATAAGTCCATAAAACTTTCAGCTCCCACTTGGACATATTTCAAAATATCGTGATCATATTGGTTAGCGTCTAGTTACACGCCAATGCCTAGTCCGATCTCGAGTAAGGTCTCTTGGATAAAACATTTTAATGATTTACTATCATTATTATTATCCTTTCATTTCAAATACAACGTTAATAGGATATGGATCTCAGTCATTCCTTATATTAACCATTATGTTTCTCGTTCACTACTACACAAAAGGCCATAAACACCCCTCAAAATAAACCGGTTTTGAAATAACCAGTTCCTATTGTAAAAAAATAAAAGAATGAGAAGCAGAAACACTGGTAATTAAATAAAACCCAGTTTTTATAGCCTAAAAGGCATAGACACCGGTATTGTTATAAAAAACTTGTTTCTCTACATACTCACAAAACTGGTTTTTTTAAAGAGACCACTCTCCAATCTTTTTTAAAACCTTGCATAATTTTACCCCCGAAATTTCGATTTCCTTTCACCTAAAAATTGAAAAACAGAAGTTTCGCTCCATCTTTTTCACGAAAAAAATTTAAACGCATTAGTACTATTTTTCACCAAAAAGTTGAAACTCACTATCTTTACTACATAATAAAGGGTGTATCCATTTGGTTGAAAGTTGAAATGTTGAAAGTTGAAAGTTGAAAGGTGGTCCTACTAAAATGTTGAAAAATATGGATTATTCCTTGTGGTCAGCCCTAATACACAAAACATAATTAATTCACACACACACACAAACTTTAATCTCTCTCTAAACCCTAATACAAAAAAAAAGACATACTTTGTAGTGTGGAAATTATTTCAATCGCTTTTGATAGTGACCACAATATCGTATATCGTTAGTTATCGTTGCTAGAAAATCTCGCTGCTATGCGCGGGTACTAGACCGTCTAGTCATAATAAAAAGAAAGATCTGCATCAAAATATTAAAAAAAACTAAACTATATAGTGTACCAACATCATCTCTCCTCTCATCACTTTCATATTTACCAGTGAATAATTCATCTATTTCATAGAAACTCGTGCGTAGATCTACTTTCAAAACATACCTTTACTCTCATTACAGGTTACCAATTATCTTTATGTTATGATTCCTTTTTTATAATGGTTTATTATATGTTCTGTTAACTAATTTTTAATTAATAAATGTTACTTGTCGAATATCATGATTTGCGGTTGATTCGTAGTAGTATTTACAAGTTTTTTTTTATTGATTTCTTTAGTTATCTCTAAAAGATCACCTTAATCACATGATTTAAAATACTCGTAGCAGTTGGAACCCTCATTCTCATCTAAATTGACGAGCACAAAAACCTCAAGGAAGTCAACAACCATCCATGTGAGGTAAACTTTAGATAAATTATCAATCCTTGCTTATTCTCTTGTTTTTTTATAAGTCTTTTCTGGCTTGTTTCATTTTCTTGGAAATATATATGCCATTATCTTTAATTTTTTATCCCTAAAAAGATTTATAGTTGTGTTGTGTTACTTTTGGGCAAATGACATGAAAACTTATTATTATCATTTGTGTCAACTCCTTGAGATTTTGTCTAATGCATTTTAAAAAAAAATAAATGTTATACATATTGACATAACAACCTTTAATATGTATAATCGTGTGTTCTACCACTAGAAAGTCAGTTCAATCTATACTCGAACATTCATCGGTAACCAAAAAACTGGAGAATGAGGCTATTAAAATATGTGAATGTGCATACTGATACATAACTTATGCAGGTATATGCGTCCAGAGAACAAAGCCAGAGAAGATGTAAAGAAACTTGGTGGTGATAACTATCCTGAATGGATGTCATTTCCTGTTTATGACCAGGTTAGAGCTTCTTTCTGGGATTTGTGATATAGCTTTACTTTTATCTCGTTTATTAGGTTAGTTTGCGTTCTGTTAACAGGTCAAATGGATGAATAAACAACTAAGCAAACTGTGACGTTATGTTGCAGAGGTAATTTTTATATACCCTTTATGTTCATGGCTTCTAATTTTAGCTGTTATACATTCCTTTTTCACTAGATCGTTCTTATCTAGTATTCTTGCATAAATGGTACCTTGTGAGTTGTTCCTGCTTTAGCATCATGTTTTCTTACTTAACATCTCATTCAACTTGTTGATTGAAAAAAGTATTTCCTTATCTATTAGGAACCTTTAACTATATTTTCTAAAAAGAATAAAAATTGTCGAGTCATCTGAAATGATATGGTGATTTTTTAACTAGACACCATTACAGGCTCCTTAAATCGCATGCGTCTATAAGCCCATGTTACATAGTTACTTGTATTTTACATTGATGAGGAATTTCAATTGGAGCTGTGTGTTTAGTTTTTTTTTAATCTGAGTATTGTCTTGTCAATGTTGCATACACAGGAGGCTACTTTAATAATTCGAGAATCAGTTGAGCCCATATTGGATGAGTATCGTCCATCGGCGATTTAAAGTTCAGTAAACTGTCTCTGGGAAATGTAGCACAACAGATTGAAGGTATTAGTTATAAGCAATCTCCGCCGCTTACTACACCTTTATTCCTTTATGTTCTTTGTAAAGGTCTTTATTCCTTTTTGTTACATAATTAGTTCCAAAACGCACATTCCAACACCTGCTTAGCATATGCAGGTATACGCGTCTAGAGCACAAATCCAAGTCACTCGATAGATAAAATTATTAAAATGAGTGAAGTAAGTTGTCTCCAGAACCACTATTTTAATACTTTTATCTAACGTTTGAGCATAATCAATTAGGGGTGAGCAGGGGCAAGTTTGGGTTGATTATCAGCCAAGCCGAATAAGGAAAATTTAGTGTCGTGATCTAAATATTTGGAATTAAGCTGAAATGAAGCATTACAAAATGTGAATGTGCATACTGAAACTAAATATTGGTGAAGTACAGAGGTTATAATCAAAGAGAGTATGAGTTGAATACGAATGTGGGAATATCTAATAATCTAAAGAGGTCCGAGTGGCTAAAGTTATATTGATAGTTTTTGTTGCTAGGAATTCCATTGCGGTTTTATAACAGTTTGTGTTTGTATTTTCTAAACTTATCATTTTCAATGAAAATAAAATAAATTGCAACAGTTGACTTGACATGTACCAAAATGTCTTCATTTGGTTTATAAATTAGCACTAGGCTTCAATATTAGTTGATAAAGTGCATGATATCTCTTTACAAATTTTTATTTAGATTCTTTATTTAATAGTGAATTATATGGTTTAGAGTTGGCATTTTGACCCAGTAACAACGTCAACACTCAATTGCTTGTTACTCGTGCATGCCACCCATTATGTGATAAGTTTTTTTAACTAACTTTATTCTTATTGATTTTCCGAATGTGACTGATACCTATCAAGTGAGCGATTTAAGCAAGTCTTTTGAAGGATTAAATGACTATTCACCTGTTTCAAAGCAGAATTGTCCAGCTCAAGATGCAGGTAGAAGAGTCTGTATTTGACTGAGGTTGTTAAATATTCTTTTAGTTTCTTTCATATTTCATTTGGCTAAATGTGTGTTTAATTGTCCAGCTCAAGATGCAGGTAGAAGAGTCTTTATTTGACTGAATGTGTGTTCGGTACTAGAATGTTGTGTCAAGTTTAATAGGTCCACTACATAGACCCTAATTTTTTTTTGATTTAGTAAGGTTTTTAAATCAGGTTTAATAGGTCTCTTATACTTATAGTTAAAATTGGTACGAAATATATGCTTCAGTTACTGTTTCTTATTGCTGCAATCAGTCACGTGGGTCAGACGGTAGGTACTTGGTTTGAGTGAGTTTTAACATTTAATTATGAGACGGATGTTGAAACATTTTCGGTGTAGTGTCAGTTGGTGTGTTTAGCTGCAATGTATCTCTATTGGTAGCCTTGAGTTTAGCATGTGGGTGGGTTTTGGCATGTCGGGTAATGAAATAATGGGGAATAGTCTTATTTACTATCTCCTAGGTTCTTGAACTGTACACTTAAATTCCACAGGTAAATTGTGGTTTTGTTCTTAGTTTCTATTATTAATTAAGAGCAACTTGAAATGCTAGTAGCTAGCTTTTAGTTTGGATAAACATTTTATGATGTTCTTAATTTCAGACACAATTTGTTTTCAAGGAAATAACTCTTATACAACACTTTCTTATGTGTCTTGCAGATGGTGCACAACCAAAGTTTATCAGGCTACTAAAGCTAGTAGAGTTCACACAAATGTCTATCAGTTTTTCCCAAGCTACAATTTACAAAGTCATTCTGCACTATGTTCACCAGATTAACAAACCCATGTCTACATTAGATTCGGTATGTATCAGTTAGACAAGAACCGTGTCCGTTAGAGAACAAAGAGTTGAATGGTGCTTTAGTTTGAATTTTGTATGTGATTTATGCTAAGCTGAATTGAAGTATTCTTAATTTACTTTAATTTGTTGATTTTGACATATTTAGTTCATGTAAATCTGTTTATATATATTTGTTGTATTTACATTTCTTTATTTTGGTGGGTCAAATTTGTAAATTTCAGAATTTATTAAAAAATTCCAATTTTTTTTTTGTAAAAATAGATTAAAAAAAGACAGGTTTTCAAATAAAAACATATCTTTTTACTCCATATCAAGACTAGTTGGATGTTTCTATAAAGACCTGTTCCGGGAGAACTAGTGTCCATGTTTGATCAAACATGTATGTTAATTTTAATATGGACTATGGAGACCTTTTCTTAGGAAGAAAACCGGTGCCGCTTCTTCTAACAAAGACTGGTTAAATAACCGGTTTTCATATGTCTTGATCATGAAGATATCCCCCTTTGAAGAGTGGTTCTAAAACCACTTTTCATGGGCTGTTTTGACCACTTTCTATGGCATTTTTTGTAGTAGTGGTTTACGGATATAGCAAGATCACCAAAACAAATTTGGGTGCGGTCGCATAAATATCTTACTACTCCCCCGAGGGGCCCAGCTGTATTATACTTCAAAATAATTTGAAGGAAACAAATCCCATATTGACTACAAGCAAAACTTATGAATTTTGCAACACTTTTGAAAATAACCCTTATAGCCACCAGTTACGTTTAACGTTAGATTATTTAACAGAAATGCACTAGATCCACGACAGTTTCCTGGTATCTCAATTCTAAGGATAACTATTTATGATTACTTGATGATAAAGATCCATAAAGTAAAATCATATAGTTGGGATAAGTCCAATATTTGATTCATCAAATATCATCCAAAATTGACCAATATACTTTCAAGTATACTCTATTACTATTTTGAATTGTCTTAGTTTAATAATATTCCCATATTATTAATCGACAACGGACATTTAGAAATATCATAATATTCATGGATTAAAACATGTAAAATAGGATACAAAATCAAATAATAGAAAATAAACGAAACCCAATCTTTATTTCATCAATTCAATAATGTCTTAACATCCTTTATCCAAATACCAAAATAGATCAATGCATAAAATTGGTACCTGCATCATGCCTCTAGCAATGACATTCATACATTTTTGGCAAAGCATAAAATAACCAATCTTGACCTATTGGAATTTTAAGAATACTTTCTTCAAGAATTCAATTCATTGAAACTCTTGTACATGTGCATTCAAACAATTTGATATTGCCACATAGTATCAAAATTGTGAAACATCCTTGATCACCAATTTCCTAAACTTCCAAAACACATTTGAAGTTCAATGTATTCTAATTCTTTAATGTATAATGCAACTTTAATCAACATGTCATCTCCAAAGATCCCATGACTAATATTGAGTGTTACCTCAATTATATCTTTTCAATTTTGACAACTTGTCATAAAAGATATAAATACGTTACCTTTAATATCTATTATGTAATGTTTGATTCCAACCAAACCTCCAAGTTTGTTGGCTATGATAAATTGAACAACTATTGACAAATTATTCATCCATAGAATATGGAAGCTGATCCAAGATTTATGATGTTATTCTATTTCCAAACATATTCCTTCAGAATATTCATTACACAAGTTATTTAATAACTTTTTAAATAGATCAATATATTCAAATCATCATGCATTTTAAGCATGATATAATTACAACACGACACACATGAGAATTTCTCAAACTAGATTTAAATTTCTTCATGTTCTAAATATCCATATAAATTTACTACATGGCATTTTATGTTGTATTTCCACCGCATAAACAAACAAATATTATTTGTTCCAAGGTTATGTATATCTAATTTTCTAAATCTTCAAAGTAAAGTTTCATCTCAAATCTAAACCAAATCAACATTTTATTTGAATGAAAACTTACTTTCTTATATGTCTATTCAACATATACTATTTAGGAAAATAATCATAATACTCCTACTAGCTTTTAGGAATACTCAGAAATCATCTTATTCACATTTAAATCCAATCTTGGATTTCAAATTGAACATAAGAATAATCTTCTAGATGCATGCTTTTATCCATTTATGGATAATTACATTGTGTACTTTTCCAAAGATTTATTTTGAACTAATAAACTCATTTCGATTACTTAAGTCATTGCTCAAGTAGTCATTAATAGTTCATACATATCCAAATTTTTTAATTTAAAATATGACCATCAAAAAAGTTTATACATTTAATGTGTTTAGAAAAGAATACTCAATCACAATTAATTACTTAAGTGTGATTAATAATCTATTCGTAATACATACATTAAATATGTGTACAATTTTGTCCATATAATTTTGACACAAAGATTAAACCACCACAATTGGCGTTTTTCTTCCTTTGACGAAACTCATCTCCAATTTCTAGTCAAACTATTTAATATAAAACAAATCTAAAATTGATTATCTTATTGGACAACATCTATAACGTTCATAGTATGAGTAATTTACCCAATTCATTTGGTAACAAATCATAACGATTATTTGTAACTCATAATTCTCAGCATATTAATCACATATCCAAGATATCCTTGTAGACCTATAACTTAAATTCCTTTATCTTGAGAGTTAGCATTTACAAGCCTACCTCATGATAATTACTAGTGTATTTCAGAAGATTATGTATCTTGTAATTTTATCTTTCAAGATCAAAACTCCCACTTGCTTTTAGTAACTTAAAATTACCCTTTAAATACATATCAAATAGATCAACAATCCAATGTTATCTATATAGGACATTACAAAACACAATGACATTTCCATACTCTTTATTTTCTAAACAATCCACTTCATAAGTAGTTTAGCAAAATCCGAACTTCATTTAAGATATAACGTGATTCATCACATTCCATATATAATGGTATCTTATTAATCTTCTTAGCTCAAGTCATACTCAACTTTCAAACCTTGATATCTTTCTGGAAGAAAAAAAAGATATAGTTATCTTGAATCAATTATCATATTGATTTTCCTAATGAACATACCATAACAATGTTGTATTTCACTTAGGGTTAATATTGTAAGTCAATCTAACAACATTTAAGATAAATATATATCTTTAGGCTTACCTATATACCAACTAAAACATCTCAATGGTATAACAGATTTCCTAACCATTTTGCATGCTTTATAAATCAAGTACTTCTAACACAAAGTCACTTCATAAAAGTTATAAGTCCATTACACGTTTCATGTATATGTCTTTAGTGAAACAGAGACAATACATTAACGTCTTAATTTATATTATACATCTTTCAAGACTTTATGTTTGTGACTTTATACAATAAATCATAAACATGTATAACTAAAGTAATCATGAACACCACTAGGTTTCAACAATCTTTTCAAGTTAATTCACTACTATGTCTATTTATGTCATTCTAAGAATACACAAATATTTTATTTTAGTAGTATAAGATTACTCTATGTATTTATGTCATTATAGGAATTACCCATCTTAAGAAACCACAAAATCAAAACAACAAGTGTTTCATATATATATATATATATATATATATATATATATATATATATATATATATATATATATATATATATATATATATATATATATATATATATATATATATATATATATATATATATATATATATATATATATATATATATATATATATATAATTTTTAAGTACTCTTTTAATCATACTGACACATGATCTAACTTTCATCAAATATTAATTAAATTGTTAGTCTCTTATCTTAAAGGCAAGAGAATCATATCTTTATGAGTTGTTTCTTGCACACAATGTTCATTTCTCTCACTTGTGCACGGAACAACCTCATATATTAGATAAACATCACATCTAATGTTCGTCCATACAAAATATGATTGTGTCACATATATTAGCTTTTACAAGTAGATGTAGAACCACTTAATCAACAAGAATCCATACATGAATATCCTTGGAGATAATAGTATCAACAATTCGAAAGTAATTATCTTAGAACATACTAAAGATAATATAGGTTATTACCAAGACAACAAGGCTTGTAACTCCCACTGAATTAGAGAATGTTTTAATAGACTCAAAATCAGTAATACAATACAAATCTCCCACTGAACTTGACAACATTGAAAATGTTTCATAATCGGTGAAAATAATTAGTGTTGTGTTTACTTTCTTACACTTAAAAAAAACACGTTCGTAACAATTACTTATAGTGTTTAAGAGTGTACTCTACTTCGTAAATGATGACTTACCCATCAAATGCTTTTTAACTTGAAAGACTTGACATGCAATTTCTTCCTTAATAAGTCTACAACCCCACAATGGTATGTAGTGCCTATAAATGGTCAAAACACAACTACTAGACAAATATGCTAGTTTGCCTTATAACCAATTAGCGGTAAATTTTAATAACTCAAAATATGCACTTTTCTTAACTATTAAAGTTTGCTATGAGTTATGGATTCGAATTTTATATTTCTAAAATCTTTATTACTCCTTCTTCACTCATTGAAAAGAGTTTAGGTTTATCTTTTCATTGTAAATTGACTCTATCCTCAACCATACGGTTTTATATCAATAAATAAATAAACCACGTTTACGGTGTAACGTTGCATTAATACATTTGTAAAAGAATTTACAAAATTCAATTTTAGTATTTTTGATAATACCATTCAAGAAAATAAAATTAACCCGGTAATAATAACCATAGTATTTTCCTTGAAAACTAGAATCCAAAATGACATAATTTCATCACATCAGTTGATCTCCTAGCAATGAAAATATTCAAGATGGTAACTTGTCGAATAATGATTAACTCAATTAAGTCGACTAATCTAAAGAACGTAAAACCTTCATGTGCAATCTTATTCAGTCATGAAGTTTTCTCTCCAATACAACATCGTCCAGAATCTCATATGACGAAAATTGTAACTTCAAGTGTTCGTCAATTAGATGGCATATGACTTTAAATTTAGGTATAAATTTCGATGTCAAAATCATGCATGGAGAAGCATGCATACATCTCAATAGCATTAGTTTAATAAAAACTTTTAGTAAACCTTTTGGTGAGACTAAATTTTTGCCATATATATTGCAAGTTGAGGTATTGGTTAAACCAATTAAAAATTTCACCCACAACTATTCACAACGTACGTCTCCTAAAACTCGGCTAGAGCACAAAGCAATAACCTTATTCATTGTGTTTTGGATGTGAATTTGCAGTAAATCAACCTTAAGGAATCATGTAAATAATAACCGTAGGTAATTCCAACTTTGACGCACAGGCAAGCCGAGAATTTGATCAGCGCTGAAGCATAACACATCCTTCCTTAACCTGGTTCATGACCAACAGTGCGTTATACCCACTTTATAGTTTGTCAAAGTTGAGTAGGCCGTTAATTAGATTTCAAAACAATTCATTAATTTTTATATGATTTAGTCCATATTAATTTTTCTTGGAAAAAATTACCCTTATTTACAACATACAATCAATATAAAACGTATGAAAACAAGTAGGTACAAAAAAAACTAAATCATAAACACATAATAACAATTTATATGTGCAATAAATAAATCAAGTAGCCACATGCATATGATTTATACAATAAATAATATCAAATCTAGGTTTTTATATTCATATAAAAGTCTTCCCTAATTTTAGATTTATTGAATTAAATAAAGTATGTAGCAAAACACGTAACAATTACCACATAAAACATATGATCCATGAAAAACATGCATGTTCATCAGGGATCTCCCACATAACTTAACAATTAAATCTCTACGGATCGAAACATGAATTCACATAACATAACAATTAATCATGTAATTCATCAAAGTTCCACCCAAATCACTTAACAAATTAATTAAATCACTAACCTTAAATATATGACATAACAATTAATCATGTACTTATCT
Organism: Glebionis coronaria; assembly: GCA_025667525.1. Taxonomy (NCBI): domain Eukaryota; kingdom Viridiplantae; phylum Streptophyta; class Magnoliopsida; order Asterales; family Asteraceae; genus Glebionis; species Glebionis coronaria. The sequence goes on along the minus strand of CM046875.1, from coordinate 58,273,304 downwards.
AAAGATCAAAACATGCAATTTTAGGGTTTCATAAAAAACTTTTTTTTAATTTTATAATCGGCTAAAAAAACAAACCGACAATTTTTTTTTTTTTTTTTAAAATCGGATTTAAAAAAAAAACAAAACAAAACAAAACCAAAACCTTAAATTTTCTTTTCAAAAAAAATATGTAGTTTTAACTCAAAACAATTATTAGTTAAAAACCAATCTTTAGATCTCGATAATTATAACATGTTAAAACGGATCTCTGATACCACTGAAGGTTTATAAAGTTCATAACAATTATACAAAATCCTAAACAAGATCAAAGCACATATAGCGGAAGCGATTTAACAAGATCATAATTAATAACACAATTATAATTAATCGAATTAGGGTTACATACCTTTATCCTAGCGAAGATCCACAAGATCACCAACGAATCACCAATTAGGGTTTATGACGAACACTACCAAGATATAGTCTAAAGTAAGACTACATTACGTTCTTGTACACACGTAATACAACGAGCTAACCGTGATTCTAGCACGTGTAAACCGAGCTTCTATGCTTGTGGAATATCTACCCAACAACCCTAGAGAGGGGTTAGGACTAGATAAAAATAGCTTAATCGAAAACCCTAAAGGGTGTTTGTTTGACCGGCGATCAAAGAGAAGAAAAGAGAAAAGAGTGATAAAATTATGAAGGATATTGGAGTGTTTATATAGGCCATGGAAAAACTTGGTCTCCAAGTAATAAAAGAATTAGGAAACAAAATCTATTTTCTTTCCTTTTTCTTCCCCTTTGGCCGTCGACTACAAGCCCACCCAAGGGTGGCTTCCGGAACTTTTTGTTTCCTTTTTCTCTTCTATTTAATTCCATAACGGTCGTTTATACTTAACTTTTAATTATTAACGATCGTTAGTTAACCTTCGGTTTAATTTAATAAATATATAAAATATATTTAATAAATAAAATTAACCCTTTACGTAATGTATGTAATCCCGTAATCCTGAGTTTGATCCTAACACACGACTATTTAAATATAAGTCCATAAAATTTTCAATATCTTATAATGAATTATCAATGAAAATGCACTATGGTGAATTAATAAAAAATCTTTTGTCACACAATTGAATTTTATAAGTCATTGATGCAAATATTTATAACCTGCAATGACCAAAGTTTTATGAATGTCTTTTTGTAAAAAGTCTTTGAAAAAGCTAACGTTATGAATTTTTAATGGGTAAGATTTTCACAATGACGATGATCTTGAGGTTAGTTTTCTTCCTTTTCTTCGTAACAACTTTTATAGTAATCTTATAAATGTGTTGTAACTACTCCTGCTAGTACTCCACAACCCAACCATTTTTCAACCCACACTTATTAAATTGGAATTGGGATGAAGCCATTTTCATCTCAAGTGAACTGCAAAAAATAATCTTTTTTTGGTAATGGGAGTTACCCGGTAAATATATTAACCAAAAAACCATATAAAGTTCACATGGAATGCGGCTGAAGTACCGCATTAACCTCAAGTCAAAAGCTTGATAAACTAGTGTTCATGACAGACCATAAACACCTCAACACCTAGTTACAAACAAATCTATAACTAGAATAGAAAACAACATTCAGATAAAACACCTATCCCGCACCACTCATGGAAGAAGATCCTCCACCAGTATCAAGAAGATTAACTGTTTCATCATAAATATTTTTTACATCCTCATCATCCGCGTCACCATCATTAGCTAAAGCTGCAAATGGATTAGGCATAGCCACATTACCGTCTAATGAAGAAGAAACCACTTCCTTCCCTTTAGGAGAAGGAGCTTTACCTGTAGATTTACCACCATTCGTGGGAACACTAAGGGTTGCTTTAGGCTGAAACTTCACAGTCGGGAGAACCGTAGGACCAGTATACTTATTAGACTTGGGCTTCTTGCTCCTTCTCTTCTTGCCAACTGTTTGAAAACCATCCTTAGATGTTTCAACAGGCGCCGTAGCAGGAGTAGAACTAGAAGCAGTCACAACCTTTTTTGGGCACACATCACTATCATGACCAAAAATCTTACAAGCATCACACCGAGGAGGTTTCCATTCATATTCAACCCTGATTGTTTCTTTAGTGTACTCATCACTACAAAGTGATGGGACACCAATAGTAACAACCTCAACTAAATCAACATCAGATTGAACTTCAATAAGACATCTAGCAAAGCTACTCCTCCCCCATGAGTCTTTACACATAGAGTTTGTAAAAGAGTCAAACATAATAGGCCTACCCAGAAAAGAAGCAATCAAATTAATTCCTTCCTCTTCAAACACCTGTAAGGGGACATCATGCAGCTTTACCCAAATTAGAATTCGAGTCAACTCTTCTTTACAAATACGAGTAACCAAAGACAATGTCTTCAAAATAATAGGGTTTTTACGAATCAACCAAGGGCCGCCTTCCAAGACAGCATCTAAACCAGTTTGCGTCTCAAATTTAAAGAAGAAAAAACCTTTATTGTTCATCATAATACGCTTTAAACCATGCTTACCCCAATTGCTCCTAGCAAAGTACTCAACAACTGGGTACGCCAATCTCGGACCAAGGAAATAACCATAAAGAGTAAACTCAAAACGAGAACCAACCTTTTGGACAACTCTTCTAAGAACAGACACATTAACTCCCTCAAAGACAGGAACAACAACACTAGAAGCCTCAGGATGAACATCAACAAACTCAACAACAGGCTCCACAATAGCCTGTTGCTCAAGGAACCGCACATGTTGCTCAATGATCTTTATGATCCCACTACGAGTATCTTGATTCAAACTGAGCCACTTCAGATGAGAACCAGCCTTGACCTCCTTACAAAAATGTCAATCTCCTCTAGAGAGTCAAGTGAAGTACGTAGGAACTTAGCCACATCACCAATATCTTTAATACAAACCTTATTCTTAGGAGAAGAGTTCGTAAATTCAGCATGTTTTTTACAAATAATATCAACAAGAAACCGAACTTGTTCCTGAGGCAATGACTCAGAGAATCGAAACTTACCCTCTTTCATTCCACGGATAAAAACATTAAGTTCTGGTAAAGAGGCAAGAGGAACATCAAACAATTTTGCAATACCATCAATATTATGGATGTGAGTAATATCAATAGCACCATCATGACTAGGAGTTTGTGAGCCCGTCACACATGCAACCGCCATGGCTGCCGTGTTATTCCCATCATGTGAATCGCTCATAGTTCCATACTTATTCAGGCTAGGGAATTCCGATTCGTATGAAGCATCCAAGCCAATTCCACTCTCACCATTACCACCTTGGTTATGCATAGCACCCTTAGATGGCCTACGAACAGCAGGAGCATCAATACCTCCACCACTCCTAGTAGAAACCATCGAACCCTAATCGCAACACCAGATCGCACCACAAATTTAACCCTAAAACAAAAATAACGAACCACAGAAAACCCTAACTCTCGAAACCCTAATACACCACAATCGCTGCAAACCCTAAACGACACAAGTTCCACGTCTAACAAACACGAGATACGAATGAACGAACGAATATAACGAAAAAACAAAGATCCCTTAACCGACTATCATAATGAAAGTCGATTAGGAATAAGATAACAATCTTCGAAAAAACATCCTAAAAAAACGAATTAAGACAGTCCAATTAATCTAGCAACCTGATAAAGAGCATGTTAAATTGTAATAATCAAAGATTAAACAATAGAACACAAACGTTATTAGGTATTCGGATCAAGAAGAAAGCAAAAAACGAGTCAGATTGGGAAGGACGAATTTTTGGCAGCCATTAGAGAGTTTTTAGGGTTTTGTTGAAACAAAATCCTCTGGCTAGGCTGCGGTCAGTGATCTTGCCTCGACATCATAAAGGTGTGCTCATCTCTCGCCCTTGAATCTAGGATACACAAGACAACACACGTTAACTCGCCCCAGGTTTGACCCCGAGACCAAGCTCCGGTGTGAGAATAAGTAACTATCACACACGAATGGTATTTAACAGCAAATACCGGAAGGTAAAAGTATATATTAATGGAAGTATTGAATGTGTATTGTGTGTTAAATGTAAGGGTATTTATACTACCCCAAGGTGTATACCTGCCTGAGTAGTCACATCATAGGCTAGGCCTCGAAACCTGAACTTAGCCCAATCCCCACAATCGAGGGATTTATTGTCCCAAGGGCGGCGGTGTTTCCTTTTACCCATAGGACGGACGGAGGCTCCCTGGATAATAGAGTGGACGCCTTTCGCTTTCTCCTTGGGCCTTGCTATGTTAATTAATGCTTTACTGTTCACACAGACAACCTTATTAAATGCTCGAAGGTTCCGGTCCTGAGGTGGGGAAGCGTTCGTCTCCGGGGGTGTTGACCGGAGGCATACGCGAACAAGTCCCCCCCAGTATCATAGCGTTAGCCTAAGCTAGCGGTGTGATACTTAAATACGTGTCCTTGAAACAGTAACAAGTGTAATTAATGCGAGCCGCCTCTCTGGCCTCGCATTAATTGATTTTGTCTGTTGAGTTCTGGGTTATCGGCCACTTATGGCATTGATTTTCGCCCTTTGACTCGCCATCTGCTTCCACGTGGCCTTTTATTTTTTAACGGTGTGGATTTGACTTGGGGATTTGTGCCCGTCCCTTCAGTGCCCCCTTTCCTTGGTATAAATACCTACCTATTCTTTCATTTTCTTTATGTTCCTTTTCTTTCTTGGTTCTGCCATTGTTATTCTTTCTTGCGGAATTCTCCCTCAGCAGGTGTGCCCTTCTCCTTATTCCCATTTTTGTTCGTACTTTTTATTATGTCCACAAGTAGTTCCGGTGAGGAGGCTACCTTTCGTGATCCCAAATGTGATATGCACATTAGGGTTTCGACTTTGACGGAGGATGATCTTAAAAAGATACACAGGAAGTATCTTATACCAAATGAGCTTCGTCCACAGTTACCGGATCCACTTCTTACCATGGATAACCTTCCGGATCGGTTTATTGGGATATATGAGGATTATTTAAAACATGGGGGTCTTCGGATTCCTTTTTCTACCTTCCTTTTATCTGTGTTGAGATATTTTCTTGTGCATATTTCTCAATTGGTTCCCATGAGCGTCAACCGTGTCACTATGTTTGAAATCCGCTGTCGAAGCTTAAACATTCCTTGCTCCGTGACTTTATTTCGTGTGTTCTATAAGTTGGGTAAACAAGGTCACTGGTTTTCCTTTGAAAGCCGATATCCAGCTCGGTATGGCAAATGTTTGAGAGAGACCACCTCTAGCTTGAAACTTTGGAAACACAAATGGTTCCTTATAGACCGAAGGGCCATTCCTCATGCCATGCCTTGGAGGGATAGAGACACCGATGTCCATGATGATTTTCCCACTAACTTCAACGCTGCTCATGCTAAGATGCTTGCTGATGACCCTATTCCGCTTTGTCCTCCTCACAGACACTTATTGTTCTTGGCCGGTCTATGGTTTCCTTATGAGAACCCTCCCTTCCGTCGGATCGTAGTTGATCTCGATAAAAAGGGTACTTTGCACATTAAATTTTTCTTTGCTTACCGCGGGCTATTGTTGCTCGCTCTAACCGTTATCTTTTTTTTTATGCAGAGCTCACCATGGATGAATTTATTAAGCTGCCGTCCTTTGATAACGCTAAAGTGGGGAGAGATGAAAACGTTACTATGGATAATCCTGTATCCCGGGTTACTCAGCCGCTACCTTTGAAGACTTCTATTCCCAACTTGACTTCTCAACAAGAGGCCGTGACCAAACCTGATCCGAAGATCCTTGCAACTCGCCTTCGTCACGAGGGAAAGAATCCTGTGACTACTGCCAAAAAGAGACATGCGGCTGGTGAAACTTCCACTCGTCGAAACAAGAAGAAAACCGGTAAGGGACACGCTTTATCGGGTACTGATGACGACGAAGTTCATTCCAGTCCTCCTCTTAATCATTCTCATCCTTTGGGTTCCGGAGGAGATCATAGCAAGACCGGTGGAAAGGGACCAATGACTACTCCTCACATCAACTTGAGCGATCACTCATCTCCTTCTCATGACAATACCCCTGATGATGATGTTTCAGGTATGCTTCATTTTTTTGTGACTTATTTTGTGGTGCGTTTTCTTTCCTTGTTTTGATGCGTTTTCTTTGTTCAGGAGGTATGCAGGATCCCCCTCGCCGGTTTGTTCCCCCATGGCGTCTTGATGAATCTGTGCGTATTGACTCACATTATGCTGCCCGAGAGCTTTTGTTTCATCTGCCGACCCCTGCGGAACAAGCTACGCTATCTTCTCTTTCTAATTATGACGTTTTGAGCCATGCGTACCAGACTCTTGCCAGGAGTACTCTTACCGTATCCGAATTGATGAAAAGGTACGAGGCTCTTAGTCGTGATCATTCCCGTTTGACTGCAGCCCAAAAAGAACCTCAGGGACATTTTGCTGCTGGGAAGAGTATGCTTGATCAGATGGCGCTGGCACACAAGAAGCTTGAAGATAACTATAACAGTTGTCTTTCCCGAGAGCAGGAGCATCTGGCAGCTATCGATAGGTTGGAGAAGGAAGTTGAAGATTCCGGAGCCCTCATTGCTACCAAAGACGAGAAGATAGCTGAGCTGGAACATCTGTCAAGTCTGAGCATCCAGGATCACGTCAGAGATTCTGAGAGGATTAAAGAGCTTGAAGCCGGCAACAAACACTTGACCTCTCTGCTCGCTCAAGCCGAAGTGGACAAGCAAGTCTTGGTGAGAGATGGTTTCCCTATCTTGGTGCGCAAGCTTCTTGCTAGTTATGAGTACAGGCGATCCCTCTCCTTGGGTGCTGGTGGTATGTATAACGCAGGGTTTCTGAAGGCCGTTGAATATGGGCGTATGCCGGAGCAAATTGAGGCTGCTATTGCCGCTGCTGACAATCTTAACATAGAGATGGCTAGAACTTGGAAGGAGGATTTCATTGCTTTATTTTCCGCTGAGTATCCCTTCGTAGCCAAAGTGTCAGCAGCCAACAAGCTTTCAATTGTCGACATCATGCAGCTTGCTCCGGCCGAGAAACCCCCCGTCCCTGCAGCCGAGATTGTTGATGCTACTCAACCTCCAGCGAACAACCAAGATGGTGTCGGTTCTCAATCCACAACCCATGGCGGTGAAGCTCCATGATTTGAAGACCTGGGATGCCGGGATATCTTGTAATTTGTTACTTTGAAACATTTGTGGTTACTGTAATAATTCTTAATATTTGTGGTTCCGTAAACAAGTTTCACCTATGACATTTATTTTTATGCATGGTTATCCAATTTCCTTTGTGTTACATCTTTGTCTGAATCGTTATGATTACCACTTGTTGCCACGATGTCTCTTATAGACTTGGCCTTACTTTCTATTATTTACACTTCATATATGTGGAAGACATCGGCACTTGACCGCTTTTACTTTGTCTTCGGACTGCTATTCACGCGCATCCGACACTTGTACGTCTACATTAGTGTATATATGGTTTGGGAGACATCGGTACTAAGCCGCTTTTTGTTTGTCTCCGGATTGTCCATTAGACGCATCCCATTATGTATAATAATAATTTTATCAAGTGTATGTGGGAGATATCGGTACCGGACCGCTTTTTATTTATCTCCGGATTACCTTTTGGGCGCATCCAGCATTTCAAAGCGTATTCACATACCATACGGTTAGCTAGGCCGAGGTTTATAATTACCGCAATCAAACATGCTTAGAACTTTCATTCATTAAAAACAACTGGAAATGATACATCTTGTTCATATTACATAAAACATTTTTACAAGTTAGTTGCATGCCAGGTACGCGGGATTTCCTTCCCCTCGATGGTTTCCAGCTTGTACGATCCAGTCTGATAGGCTTCGACAATCCTGTAGGGACCTTCCCAGTTGGGACCTAACTTCCCTATTTTCTCTTGCCGGCTGGCCATGTTGCGCCGGTACACAAAGTCTCCGACCTTGAAAGAGCAGGGTCTAACACGTTTGTTGTAGTATTGTTCCACCTTCTTTTTGTATTTGGCTTCCTATATGGCCGCAACCTCTCTTCTTTCTTGTAAAAGATCTAGGTTTAGCCGCAGTTCTTCTTCATTTGCTTCACCATCGAACAACAAGGTTCTTGCGGTGGGGATGCCTATCTCTGCAGGAATGACCGCTTCACTTCCATAGGTGAGACTAAAGGGGGTTTCTCCATTGCTTGTCTTGAGCATGGTACGGTGGGCCCATAACACATGGGGCAGTTCGTCGACCCACCCGGTTAACCTTCTCCCCAGCCTTGCTTTCAAACCGTGCATCAGTGACTTGTTGGCTCTTTCAACTAGGCCGTTGGCTTGCGGATGTGCTACCGCAGTGTTCATCTGCTTGATATGCCATTTCTCGCACCACTTTCCGAAGGATCCATCTATCAATTGCTTGCCATTATCAGTCACTATCACTCCTGGTAGACCAAATCTACACACTATGTTTTCCCAAGCAAACTTTTGCACCTCCTTTCCCGTTATCTTAGCCACCGGTTTTGCTTCAATCCATTTGGTGAAATAATCAATGGCCACTATTACAAACTTGATGTTTCCGGCATTTCCACTGATCGGACCAAGTATGTCCATTCCCCATTGGTAAAAGGGCCAAGGTGATGTTATTGACGTGAGGTTGGTTTTTGGGAGCCTCGGTATAGGACCATGTATTTTGCATGAATCGCATTTGGAGATCTCGTCCCATGCATCTTGGTGCATGGTTGGCCAGAAATAACCTTGACGCATTATCTTCGCCACCACAGACCTTGCTCCGGCATGCATTCCGCACGCCCCCTCATGAACCTCCCTGATTATATAGTTTGCTTGTAAAGGACCGACACATCTTAGCATTGGAGATAGGTACGATTTTTTGAATAGGATGCCATTCTCCAGAGTGTACATGGGAATCTTCATCCTTAAGTTCCTGGCCTTTTCCGGCTCTTGAGGCCATATTCCTTCCTCCAAACATCTTTTGATAGGAGACATCCAACACTCGCCTTCTTCTTCCACTATATCGTTGACCTCTTGAACATCTATTGACCTTGCGTCCAATGCTTCTACCAGAACCTCTTTAGTTAAATGGTTGAACGCAATTGAAGCGAGTTTGCTTAGGACATCAGCTTTTTGGTTCTTTTGGCGTGGAATGTGTTCTATGTCGAACTTGGTGAAGACGAGGAGAAGCTCTTTGACTTTAGCTAAGTATTTGGACATCCTATCATCGTTTGCCTCAAACTCCCCTTTGATCTGACAAGCCACTAATTTTGAATCTACCTTGGCTTGCAATTCTTTTACTCCCATCTTTTCGGCCAGACGGAGCCCCGCCAGAAGGGCTTCGTACTCAGCCTCATTGTTTGAGCAATTGAAATTGAACCTCAATGCATACGTAAATTCTACCTCCTCTGGGTTAATTAATACCAGACCGGCACCGGCTCCCTTACTATTGGCCGCTCCATCTGTATACAGGATCCATTGTGGTTCCGGCTCCTCTTCTTCGGACACTTCGTATATTGTTGCAGCTTCCTGTTGGTCTAACGGAGCTTCGTTGAGGAAGTCCGCTAACACTTGTCCTTTGATGGAATTTCTGGGCACATAAAATATTTCATACGTCCCTAGCTCTACTGCATATTTTGCCAATCTTCCGGAGGCCTCGGATTTGCTTAGTATCTGCTTCAGTGGCTGGTCTGATATGACATGAATGTCGTGAGCTTCGAAATGTCTTCTTAACCTTCGAGATAAGTGTAGTAACCCTAGGACCAGCTTTTCTAATGGAGCGTATCTTCTCTCGGCATCATGTAACGTTTTACTCACATATCTTATGGGCATTTGAATCCCATTTCGTTCCGCTAGGAGTACCCCGCTGACTGCTTCTTTGGACGCGTCCAGATAGACGTACAGAACCTCTCCTTTGAGTGGGGATGTTAACAATGGAAGGTCTAGAATCATTTTCTTCAACTGCTGAAAAGCTTCCTCAGCTTTGTCCGTCCACCGGAACTCATTTTTGTTTTCCTTTGTGATGTTTTTCAACGTTTCAAAGAAAGGCATGGACCTTTCGGCCGACCGGGATAGAAAACGGTCGAGGGCCGCCAACTTGCCACTCAGGGACTGCATTTCTTTCAAAGTCTTAGGAGATCTCATTTCTGCGATTGCTTTGGTTTTCTTGGGGTTAGCTCTTATACCTTCGGATGTTACCATATAACCCAAAAATTTTCCCTCCTCGACACCGAACGAACATTTCTTCGGGTTCAGCTTCATGTTGATTCTCTTTAGATTATCAAAGGTTTCTTGTATGTCCGCCAGCATGTCCTCTTCGGTTTGGCTCTTGATCATCAAGTCGTCTACGTATGCTTCCAAATTCGTACCAATTTGTGAGCGGAAAGCTGAGTCAACTAACCTTTGATAGGTCGCTCCTGCATTTTTCAACCCAAAAGGCATTTTTGTGTAACAATACATTCCCTCATTGGTATAAAATGCCGTCTTTTCTTCATCAGCCTCGTCCATTTGCACTTGATGATAGCCTTTGTATGCGTCTAGGAAACATTTGAATTTGTATCCCACCACGGCCCCTATCTTGACGTCTATATCCGGCAAGGGATAATAATCCTTTGGGCAAGCGGAATTGAGATTCTTGAAATCAATGCACATTCGCCAGTTTCCATCCGGCTTCTTGACTAGGACTGGATTGGAGATCCATGTCGGGTATCGTACCGGTCGGATGATGCCTGCTTTTGTTAACTCTTCCACGTCTTTCTTAACCGCTTGGCTTTTTTCTTCACCTAACGTCCTTCTTTTTTGGGCAATCGGTGTGGTCTCCATATCCACGTTCAACGAATGTTTGACGATTCTCCTAGGTACACCCGTCATGTCCGAAGGCTCCCATGCGAATACATCAACGTTGTCCTTAAGCAATTCTATGAGTTGAATTCGATGTTTTTTAGTGAACAACCTTCCGATGGTGATCAACTGTTCTGGGTATCCGGGATTGACGCAGATCTGCTCCGTCATGTCTCTTGCAACTTGTTGTTGTTGATTGAATTCTTCCTTGGCAATCCATTCATCTAACTCTTTTCCTACGGCCGACGCTTTCATCGTCTTTATCTTTTGACTATCCTCTATGATTCTACATTCGTAGATGGCTCGTGCTTTGGTTGTCATGGTGGCTATGCCGTTGGGGGTTGGAAACTTCATGGATGAGTGTACAGTAGAGGGTACGGCCCTTAACTCTCTGATTCCGGTTCTTCCCAGTATGATATTATAAGGGGATGGTGCTCTAATCACTGTGAAGTTCATTATCGTCCGTCTTGTTAAGCTGTCTGCTCCAAAGGTTACCTCTAAGTCTATCTTCCCGAGGGGGGTGGTCTCCTCCCCCGAAAAGCCCCGGACTTTCACGTTATCGGGCGTTAACCTTCTTCGGATCGATATATCTAGATTTAGGAAACAGTGCTCGAACATGACCTGCATGGTGGCTCCTTCATCCACAAACACCCTTTTTACCCAATATCCCTCTATTTCGGCCTCGAATATCAGAGGTTCTCCCGAAGCCTCATCATCGGGTATAGGCGGAAAGGTTATGGGGACATTCATCCAATCCATTTCGATTTTGCACACCTCCTTCCTCTTCATGCCGCTGTACCTTCTTTCGATCATGTTTATAGTCCTTCCCTTAAAATCTCCATTTCCTCTTCCTTGATTCCCTTTATTCACTCTTCCCCGTAGGTCCTTCACCAAATGGTTGAGCTTACCGGACTCTAGAGCAGCCTCCAGCTGTTTCCTCAACTGATGGCAATTATTGGTAAGATGTCCCTTCTCTTGATGATAGTCGTAATACTTATCCATGTTTTCCGGACGGATGATACCCTTGGTTGGTTGCGGTGGAGGAAGGCACAATTGCAACTCAGTTGCTAAGATTTCCTTTGGAAATTTGGTAAGCGACTCCAAGCTGGAACGTTGGTACGGTGCCCTTCTTCCATAATTTGGGTTAACCGGAGGTACATATGGGGGAAATGTGGGTCTGGACCGATAATCATTTCTTTGACGCCCTCTTTGTCGCCCACGTGAACCGGAAGGACCATACCTTTCGTCCTTGCTATACTTTATGTTACCATCTCCTGCTTCTCCTGTTGGCAACTCAGTGTTTCGGTATGCATCTTCGGATTTTATGAAATCATCTACTCTTTGCATCATCTCTGCTACCGTCAACGGAGTATCATCTGTAAAACGTCGGACCAATTCCGGGCATTTGGCTCCATTTACGAAGGCCGATATCTTCATCACTTCCGGAACGCCTTGAATATAACTTGCTTCGTCTGTCCAACGCTCTTTAAATACTGCCAACGTTTCATGAGCCTTGCGGACGATGGTGGTGATCTCCATTGGCGCTTTGAGACTTTTTCTTCTCAAGGAGAATCTTTCTAGGAACTGTTCCTTCAAATCTTCCCAATTGTCTATGCTACCCCTCGGCAACCTTTCAAACCATCCTCCAGCGGGTCCGTCTAAAGTTTGCTGGAAAAATCTACACCATACTGGCATCGGCCATTCTCCCGAATTGGCGGCACCGGCAAACCGAGTGATATGGTCATTAGGATCCGTAGCCCCTGAATACAATTTGAGAGTTGCGGGTAACCTATGCTTTGGTGAGGAGAATTGTATGATTCTTTTAGTAAATAGGGAGGCCATCACATCTTTGAAAGGCTTCTGCAAATCATCTTCCGGGAGGTTAGCTTCCTTCTGAACCTCCCGCCCTTCGTCCTTATCCTTCGGTAGATTCGATACATCTTCCTCGAAATCTAGGCGTATAGGCGAAATGGGCCTTTTGGACGCGGCGTTATGACGCTCCACCAGACCTTGTAGCGCGCTCATACTCTCCAAAATCTTTTCCCGTAAATTTAGAGGCGTTTCCGTCTCTTTCACTATCGTTGCGGGGTCACGACTAGGGGAAGATGACGGATCCGACTCCCCTGAGACCCCTGCCATTGTTTAGCTGTTGTGTGGAGATCCGAGTTTAGGGTCCCACGGATGGCGCCAAATGTTGAAACAAAATCCTCCGGCTAGGCTGCGGTCAGTGATCTTGCCTCGACATCATAAAGGTGTGCTCGTCTCTCGCCCTTGAATCTAGGATACACAAGACAACACACGTTAACTCGCCCCAGGTTTGACCCCGAGACCAAGCTCCGGTGTGAGAATAAGTAACTATCACACACGAATGGTATTTAACAGCAAATACCGGAAGGTAAAAGTATATATTAATGGAAGTATTGAATGTGTATTGTGTGTTAAATGTAAGGGTATTTATACTACCCCAAGGTGTATACCTGCCTGAGTAGTCACATCATAGGCTAGGCCTCGAAACCTGAACTTAGCCCAATCCCCACAATCGAGGGATTTATTGTCCCAAAGGCGGCGGTGTTTCCTTTTACCCATAGGACGGACGGAGGCTCCCTGGATAATAGAGTGGACGCCTTTCGCTTTCTCATTGGGCCTTGCTATGTTCATTAATGCTTTACTGTTCACACAGACAACCTTATTAAATGCTCGAAGGTTCCGGTCCTGAGGTGGGGAAGCGTTCGTCTCCGGGGGTGTTGACCGGAGGCATACGCGAACAAGTCCCCCCCAGTATCATAGCGTTAGCCTAAGCTAGCGGTGTGATACTTAAATACGTGTCCTTGAAACAGTAACGAGTGTAATTAATGCGAGCCGCCTCTCTGGCCTCGCATTAATTGATTTTGTCTGTTGAGTTCTGGGTTGTCGGCCACTTATGGCATTGATTTTCGCCCTTTGACTCGCCATTTGCTTCCACGTGGCCTTTTATTTTTTAACGGTGTGGATTTGACTTGGGGATTTGTGCCCGTCCCTTCAGTGCCCCCTTTCCTTGGTATAAATACCTACCTATTCTTTCATTTTCTTTATGTTCCTTTTCTTTCTTGGTTCTGCCATTGTTATTCTTTCTTGCGGAATTCTCCCTCAGCAGGTGTGCCCTTCTCCTTATTCCCATTTTTGTTCGTACTTTTTATTATGTCCACAAGTAGTTCCGGTGAGGAGGCTACCTTTCGTGATCCCAAATGTGATATGCACATTAGGGTTTCGACTTTGACGGAGGATGATCTTAAAAAGATACGCAGGAAGTATCTTATACCAAATGAGCTTCGTCCACGGTTACCGGATCCACTTCTTACCATGGATAACCTTCCGGATCGGTTTATTGGGATATATGAGGATTATTTAAAACATGGGGGTCTTCGGATTCCTTTTTCTACCTTCCTTTTATCTGTGTTGAGATATTTTCTTGTGCATATTTCTCAGTTGGTTCCCATGAGCGTCAACCGTGTCACTATGTTTGAAATCCGCTGTCGAAGCTTAAACATTCCTTGCTCCGTGACTTTATTTCGTGTGTTCTATAAGTTGGGTAAACAAGGTCACTGGTTTTCCTTTGAAAGCCGATATCCAGCTCGGTATGGCAAATGTTTGAGAGAGACCACCTCTAGCTTGAAACTTTGGAAACACAAATGGTTCCTTATAGACCGAAGGGCCATTCCTCATGCCATGCCTTGGAGGGATAGAGACACCGATGTCCATGATGATTTTCCCACTAACTTCAACGCTGCTCATGCTAAGATGCTTGCTGATGACCCTATTCCGCTTCGTCCTCCTCACAGACACTTATTGTTCTTGGCCGGTCTATGGTTTCCTTATGAGAACCCTCCCTTCCGTCGGATCGTAGTTGATCTCGATAAAAAGGGTACTTTGCACATTAAATTTTTCTTTGCTTACCGCGGGCTATTGTTGCTCGCTCTAACCGTTATCTTTTTTTTATGCAGAGCTCACCATGGATGAATTTATTAAGCTGCCGTCCTTTGATAACGCTAAAGTGGGGAGAGATGAAAACGTTACTATGGATAATCCTGTATCCCGGGTTACTCAGCCGCTACCTTTGAAGACTTCTATTCCCAACTTGACTTCTCAACAAGAGGCCGTGACCAAACCTGATCCGAAGATCCTTGCAACTCGCCTTCGTCACGAGGGAAAGAATCATGTGACTACTGCCAAAAAGAGACCTGCGGCTGGTGAAACTTCCACTCGTCGAAACAAGAAGAAAACCGGTAAGGGACACGCTTTATCGGGTACTGATGACGACGAAGTTCATTCCAGTCCTCCTCTTAATCATTCTCATCCTTCGGGTTCCGGAGGAGATCATAGCAAGACCGGTGGAAAGGGACCAATGACTACTCCTCACATCAACTTGAGCGATCACTCATCTCCTTCTCATGACAATACCCATGATGATGATGTTTCAGGTATGCTTCGTTTTTTTGTGACTTATTTTGTGGTGCGTTTTCTTTCCTTGTTTTGATGCGTTTTCTTTGTTCAGGAGGTATGCAGGATCCCCCTCGCCGGTTTGTTCCCCCATGGCGTCTTGATGAATCTGTGCGTATTGACTCACATTATGCTGCCCGAGAGCTTTTGTTTCATCTGCCGACCCCTGCGGAACAAGCTACGCTATCTTCTCTTTCCAATTATGACGTTTTGAGCCATGCGTACCAGACTCTTGCCAGGAGTACTCTTACCGTATCCGAATTGATGAAAAGGTACGAGGCTCTTAGTCGTGATCATTCCCGTTTGACTGCAGCCCAAAAAGAACCTCAGGGACATTTTGCTGCTGGGAAGAGTATGCTTGATCAGATGGCGCTGGCACACAAGAAGCTTGAAGATAACTATAACAGTTGTCTTTCCCGAGAGCAGGAGCATCTGGCAGCTATCGATAGGTTGGAGAAGGAAGTTAAAGATTCCGGAGCCCTCATTGCTACCAAAGACGAGAAGATAGCTGAGCTGGAACATCTGTCAAGTCTGAGCATCTAGGATCACGTCAGAGATTCTGAGAGGATTAAAGAGCTTGAAGCCGGCAACAAACACTTGACCTCTCTGCTCGCTCAAGCCGAAGTGGACAAGCAAGTCTTGGTGAGAGATGGTTTCCCTATCTTGGTGCGCAAGCTTCTTGCTAGTTATGAGTACAGGCGATCTCTCTCCTTGGGTGCTGGTGGTATGTATAACGCAGGGTTTCTGAAGGCCGTTGAATATGGGCGTACGCCGGAGCAAATTGAGGCTGCTATTGCCGCTGCTGACAATCTTAACATAGAGATGGCTAGAACTTGGAAGGAGGACTTCATTGCTTTATTTTCCGCTGAGTATCCCTTCGTAGCCAAAGTGTCAGCAGCCAACAAGCTTTCAGTTGTCGACATCATGCAGCTTGCTCCGGCCGAGAAACCCCCCGTCCCTGCAGCCGAGATTGTTGATGCTACTCAACCTCCAGCGAACAACCAAGATGGTGTCGGTTCTCAATCCACAACCCATGGCGGTGAAGCTCCATGATTTGAAGACCCGGGATGCCGGGATATCTTGTAATTTGTTACTTTGAAACATTTGTGGTTACTGTAATAATTCTTAATATTTGTGGTTCCGTAAACAAGTTTCACCTATGACATTTATTTTTATGCATGGTTATCCAATTTCCTTTGTGTTACATCTTTGTCTGAATCGTTATGATTACCACTTGTTGCCACGATGTCTCTTATAGACTTGGCCTTACTTTCTATTATTTACACTTCATATATGTGGAAGACATCGGCACTTGACCGCTTTTACTTTGTCTTCGGACTGCTATTCACGCGCATCCGACACTTGTACGTCTACATTAGTGTATATATGGTTTGGGAGACATCGGTACTAAGCCGCTTTTTGTTTGTCTCCGGATTGTCCATTAGACGCATCCCATTATGTATAATAATAATTTTATCAAGTGTATGTGGGAGATATCGGTACCGGACCGCTTTTTATTTATCTCCGGATTACCTTTTGGGCGCATCCAGCATTTCAAAGCGTATTCACATACCATACAGTTAGCTAGGCCGAGGTTTATAATTACCGCAATCAAACATGCTTAGAACTTTCATTCATTAAAAACAACTGGAAATGATACATCTTGTTCATATTACATAAAACATTTTTGCAAGTTAGTTGCATGCCAGGTACGCGGGATTTCCTTCCCCTTGATGGTTTCCAGCTTGTACGATCCAGTCTGATAGGCTTCGACAATCCTGTAGGGACCTTCCCAGTTGGGACCTAACTTCCCTATTTTCTCTTGCCGGCTGGCCATGTTGCGCCGGTACACAAAGTCTCCGACCTTGAAAGAGCAGGGTCTAACACGTTTGTTGTAGTATTGTTCCACCTTCTTTTTGTATTTGGCTTCCTGTATGGCCGCAGCCTCTCTTCTTTCTTGTAAAAGATCTAGGTTTAGCCGCAGTTCTTCTTCATTTGCTTCACCATCGAACAACAAGGTTCTTGCGGTGGGGATGCCTATCTCTGCAGGAATGACCGCTTCACTTCCATAGGTGAGACTAAAGGGGGTTTCTCCATTGCTTGTCTTGAGCATGGTACGGTGGGCCCATAACACATGGGGCAGTTCGTCGACCCACCCGGTTAACCTTCTCCCCAGCCTTGCTTTCAAACCGTGCATCAGCGACTTGTTGGCTCTTTCAACTAGGCCGTTGGCTTGCGGATGTGCTACCGCAGTGTTCATCTGCTTGATATGCCATTTCTCGCACCACTTTCCGAAGGATCCATCTATCAATTGCTTGCCATTATCAGTCACTATCACTCCTGGTAGACCAAATCTACACACTATGTTTTCCCAAGCAAACTTTTGCACCTCCTTTCCCGTTATCTTAGCCACCGGTTTTGCTTCAATCCATTTGGTGAAATAATCAATGGCCACTATTACAAACTTGATGTTTCCGGCATTTCCACTGATCGGACCAAGTATGTCCATTCCCCATTGGTAAAAGGGCCAAGGTGATGTTATTGACGTGAGGTTGGTTTTTGGGAGCCTCGGTATAGGACCATGTATTTTGCATGAATCGCATTTGGAGATCTCGTCCCATGCATCTTGGTGCATGGTTGGCCAGAAATAACCTTGACGCATTATCTTCGCCACCACAGACCTTGCTCCGGCATGCATTCCGCACGCCCCCTCATGAACCTCCCTGATTATATAGTTTGCTTGTAAAGGACCGACACATCTTAGCATTGGAGATAGGTACGATTTTTTGAATAGGATGCCATTCTCCAGAGTGTACATGGGAATCTTCATCCTTAAGTTCCTGGCCTTTTCCGGCTCTTGAGGCCATATTCCTTCCTCCAAACATCTTTTGATAGGAGACATCCAACACTCGCCTTCTTCTTCCACTATATCGTTGACCTCTTGAACATCTATTGACCTTGCGTCCAATGCTTCTACCAGAACCTCTTTAGTTAAATGGTTGAACGCAATTGAAGCGAGTTTGCTTAGGACATCAGCTTTTTGGTTCTTTTGGCGTGGAATGTGTTCTATGTCGAACTTGGTGAAGACGAGGAGAAGCTCTTTGACTTTAGCTAAGTATTTGGACATCCTATCATCGTTTGCCTCAAACTCCCCTTTGATCTGACAAGCCACTAATTTTGAATCTACCTTGGCTTGCAATTCTTTTACTCCCATCTTTTCGGCCAGACGGAGCCCCGCCAGAAGGGCTTCGTACTCAGCCTCATTGTTTGAGCAATTGAAATTGAACCTCAATGCATACGTAAATTCTACCTCCTCTGGGTTAATTAATACCAGACCGGCACCGGCTCCCTTACTATTGGCCGCTCCATCTGTATACAGGATCCATTGTGGTTCCGACTCCTCTTCTTCGGACACTTCGTATATTGTTGCAGCTTCCTGTTGGTCTAACGGAGCTTCGTTGAGGAAGTCCGCTAACACTTGTCCTTTGATGGAATTTCTGGGCACATAAAATATTTCATACGTCCCTAGCTCTACTACATATTTTGCCAATCTTCCGGAGGCCTCGGATTTGCTTAGTATCTGCTTCAGTGGCTGGTCTGATATGACATGAATGTCGTGAGCTTCGAAATGTCTTCTTAACCTTCAAGATAAGTGTAGTAACCCTAGGACCAGCTTTTCTAATGGAGCGTATCTTCTCTCGGCATCATGTAACGTTTTACTCACATATCTTATGGGCATTTGAATCCCATTTCGTTCCGCTAGGAGTACCCCGCTGACTGCTTCTTTGGACGCGGCCAGATAGACGTACAGAACCTCTCCTTTGAGTGGGGATGTTAACAATGGAAGGTCTAGAATCATTTTCTTCAACTGCTGAAAAGCTTCCTCAGCTTTGTCCGTCCACCGGAACTCATTTTTGTTTTCCTTTGTGATGTTTTTCAACGTTTCAAAGAAAGGCATGGACCTTTCGGCCGACCGGGATAGAAAACGGTTGAGGGCCGCCAACTTGCCACTCAGGGACTGCATTTCTTTCAAAGTCTTAGGAGATCTCATTTCTGCGATTGCTTTGGTTTTCTTGGGGTTAGCTCTTATACCTTCGGATGTTACCATATAACCCAAAAATTTTCCCTCCTCGACACCGAACGAACATTTCTTCGGGTTCAGCTTCATGTTGATTCTCTTTAGATTATCAAAGGTTTCTTGTATGTCCGCCAGCATGTCCTCTTCGGTTTGGCTCTTGATCATCAAGTCGTCTACGTATGCTTCCAAATTCGTACCAATTTGTGAGCGGAAAGCTGAGTCAACTAACCTTTGATAGGTCGCTCCTGCATTTTTCAACCCAAAAGGCATTTTTGTGTAACAATACGTTCCCTCATTGGTATAAAATGCCGTCTTTTCTTCATCAGCCTCGTCCATTTGCACTTGATGATAGCCTTTGTATGCGTCTAGGAAAAATTTGAATTTGTATCCCACCACGGCCCCTATCTTGACGTCTATATCCGGCAAGGGATAATAATCCTTTGGGCAAGCGGAATTGAGATTCTTGAAATCAATGCACATTCGCCAGTTTCCATCCGGCTTCTTGACTAGGACTGGATTGGAGATCCATGTCGGGTATCGTACCGGTCGGATGATGCCTGCTTTTGTTAACTCTTCCACGTCTTTCTTAACCGCTTGGCTTTTTTCTTCACCTAACGTCCTTCTTTTTTGGGCAATCGGTGTGGTCTCCATATCCACGTTCAACGAATGTTTGACGATTCTCCTAGGTACACCCGTCATGTCCGAAGGCTCCCATGCGAATACATCAATGTTGTCCTTAAGCAATTCTATGAGTTGAATTCGATGTTTTTTAGTGAACAACCTTCCGATGGTGATCAACTGTTCCGGGTATCCGGGATTGACGCAGATCTGCTCCGTCATGTCTCTTGCAACTCGTTGTTGTTGATTGAATTCTTCCTTGGCAATCCATTCATCTAACTCTTTTCCTACGGCCGACGCTTTCATCGTCTTTATCTTTTGACTATCCTCTATGATTCGACATTCGTAGATGGCTCGTGCTTTGGTTGTCATGGTGGCTATGCCGTTGGGGGTTGGAAACTTCATATGGGTGTACAGTAGAGGGTACGGCCCTTAACTCTCTGATTCCGGTTCTTCCCAGTATGATATTATAAGGGGATGGTGCTCTAATCATTGTGAAGTTCATTATCGTCCGTCTTGTTAAGCTGTCTGCTCCAAAGGTTACCTCTAAGTCTATCTTCCCGAGGGGGGTGGTCTCCTCCCCCGAAAAGCCCCGGACTTTCACGTTATCGGGCGTTAACCTTCTTCGGATCGATATATCTAGATTTAGGAAACAGTGCTCGAACATGACCTGCATGGTGGCTCCTTCATCCACAAACACCCTTTTTACCCAATATCCCTCTATTTCAGCCTCGAATATCAGAGGTTCTTCCGAAGCCTCATCATCGGGTATAGGCGGAAAGGTTATGGGGACATTCATCCAATCCATTTCGATTTTGCACACCTCCTTCCTCTTCATGCCGCTGTACCTTCTTTCGATCATGTTTATAGTCCTTCCCTTAAAATCTCCATTTCCTCTTCCTTGATTCCCTTTATTCACTCTTCCCCGTAGGTCCTTCACCAAATGGTTGAGCTTACCGGACTCTAGAGCAGCCTCCAGCTGTTTCCTCAACTGATGGCAATTATTGGTAAGATGTCCCTTCTCTTGATGATAGTCGCAATACTTATGCATGTTTTCCGGACGGATGATACCCTTGGTTGGTTGCGGTGGAGGAAGGCACAATTGCAACTCAGTTGCTAAGATTTCCTTTGGAAATTTGGTAAGCGACTCCAAGCTGGAACGTTGGTACGGTGCCCTTCTTCCATAATTTGGGTTAACCGGAGGTACATATGGGGGAAATGTGG
This sequence comes from Glebionis coronaria, assembly GCA_025667525.1. Classification (NCBI taxonomy): domain Eukaryota; kingdom Viridiplantae; phylum Streptophyta; class Magnoliopsida; order Asterales; family Asteraceae; genus Glebionis; species Glebionis coronaria. Next base: position 58,252,058 of record CM046875.1, on the reverse strand, counting down.
GTCTGGACCGATAATCATTTCTTTGACGCCCTCTTTGTCGCCCACGTGAACCGGAAGGACCATACCTTTCGTCCTTGCTATACTTTATGTTACCATCTCCTGCTTCTCCTGTTGGCAACTCAGTGTTTCGGTATGCATCTTCGGATTTTATGAAATCATCTACTCTTTGCATCATCTCTGCTACCGTCAACGGAGTATCATCTGTAAAACGTCGGACCAATTCCGGGCATTTGGCTCCATTTATGAAGGCCGATATCTTCATCACTTCCGGAACGCCTTGAATATAACTTGCTTCGTCTGTCCAACGCTCTTTAAATACTGCCAACGTTTCATGAGCCTTGCGGACGATGGTGGTGATCTCCATTGGCGCTTTGAGACTTTTTCTTCTCAAGGAGAATCTTTCTAGGAACTGTTCCTTCAAATCTTCCCAATTGTCTATGCTACCCCTCGGCAACCTTTCAAACCATCCTCCAGCGGGTCCGTCTAAAGTTTGCTGGAAAAATCTACACCATACTGGCATCGGCCATTCTCCCGAATTGGCGGCACCGGCAAACCGAGTGATATGGTCATTAGGATCCGTAGCCCCTGAATACAATTTGAGAGTTGCGGGTAACCTATGCTTTGGTGAGGAGAATTGTATGATTCTTTTAGTAAATGGGGAGGCCATCACATCTTTGAAAGGCTTCTGCAAATCATCTTCCGGGAGGTTAGCTTCCTTCTGAACCTCCCGCCCTTCGTCCTTATCCTTCGGTAGATTCGATACATCTTCCTCGAAATCTAGGCGTATAGGCGAAATGGGCCTTTTGGACGCGGCGTTATGACGCTCCACCAGACCTTGTAGCGCGCTCATACTCTCCAAAATCTTTTCCCGTAAATTTAGAGGCGTTTCCGTCTCTTTCACTATCGTTGCGGGGTCACGACTAGGGGAAGATGACGGATCCGACTCCCCTGAGACCCCTGCCATTGTTTAGCTGTTGTGTGGAGATCCGAGTTTAGGGTCCCACGGATGGCGCCAAATGTTGAAACAAAATCCTCCGGCTAGGCTGCGGTCAGTGATCTTGCCTCGACATCATAAAGGTGTGCTCGTCTCTCGCCCTTGAATCTAGGATACACAAGACAACACACGTTAACTCGCCCCAGGTTTGACCCCGAGACCAAGCTCCGGTGTGAGAATAAGTAACTATCACACACGAATGGTATTTAACAGCAAATACCGGAAGGTAAAAGTATATATTAATGGAAGTATTGAATGTGTATTGTGTGTTAAATGTAAGGGTATTTATACTACCCCAAGGTGTATACCTGCCTGAGTAGTCACATCATAGGCTAGGCCTCGAAACCTGAACTTAGCCCAATCCCCACAATCGAGGGATTTATTGTCCCAAGGGCGGCGGTGTTTCCTTTTACCCATAGGACGGACGGAGGCTCCCTGGATAATAGAGTGGACGCCTTTCGCTTTCTCCTTGGGCCTTGCTATGTTAATTAATGCTTTACTGTTCACACAGACAACCTTATTAAATGCTCGAAGGTTCCGGTCCTGAGGTGGGGAAACGTTCGTCTCCGGGGGTGTTGACCGGAGGCATACGCGAACAGGTTTTAACTGCAAAAATAATCACATGTCGATAACTGGTACTTAATTGCACTTTCTCTTTTCACCTTTGGTTATGACGCCATTACTCTTTACTCTTTAGAGCCTACGGAAAAATCAATTACATACTACTTGAGGAAAGTATAAGCCAAAGTGCAACTTCGGCCTTCTTATTTGTTTTCATGTCTTACAGACGTTTTTTATGCATGTGAAAAAATTGAGTGATATGGCATCTATGTAAAAAAGAAACTCATATGCAGAAATAGCCTCGAGCAACTGATATGCATGCAAAGGCACATTATCAGGGTCGGTTTAAAATGTTACTCTGTATATCAATATGATATCTTAGACACACTAAAAAGCACATTCCCAAAAGAAGTTTTTATATTGTCAAATTATCTTATCTGTCACTAGGCAATTTCCGTTTTTATGTGCGAGTAACCGTCTATTTTATATAAACTTCTAATTTTCAAAATTATGTTTTTTCAATGTATACCACTAGTTGATTTCTTTTAATTTCGTGTTTTCCTTTTGAGTTACACTGGCTAGTATTTTGGAATAAATCTAGTGTCAATTTCTATTTCAATTTGTCTAACTATATATCCTCATCATTGTGATCTTAAGTTGGCTTTTATAATATTGATGTTAATGTATCTTAACTCTTAAGGGAGCTCCTTGTAAGGGTGCTTTATACTAGTATAAATGCTAGTTTAGAATTAACTCCTTCTGTTGCCCCTCCTTGAGCCAAGTGCATATCTACGAGAATTTCTCTAGCAGGCTAGGAAGAGTAAGAAAGAGTATGTTCTAGCCAAGTCTCTGAAGCTGAATACAGGCTATGTCAAGTGTTACTATTCATGTGATAATGGTGCAACAATGCAGATTGTTGCATATCTTGTTTTCCAAGAGAGAACAATGCATTTTGGAATTGATCTTTCTTATTAAAAAAATCCTTCCAAGGGAATTTTTAAATCTGACAAGTTTCTTCTGAGGATAATATTGCATATGTTTTGATTGAAGGATTGTGTTCTGCTGAACACAAGAAATTGTGTGATATATTATATGTATTACTCTATATCTCTTCTTTTAATTTCGTGTTTGCTTTTTCGCTTACAATGGAGAGGATTCTGGAATTAATCTGGTGTCAACTCTTTTTTTGTGATTTCCTTAACTATTTGAATTTCAAAGTTACTCTTAGGATTTGGTAACTCGATTGTTATACAACTTCATTTTTACCAGGTTGATAGATAAATAGACATGCATAATTTTTAGGCAAAAACTTGCCTTGGATATTTGCCCGAGGTACAAGCTTAACTACTAAAATACAAAGTACAAGCTTCACTTATAAAATTCCATGACCCAACAGTTGCAAGCAAAGCATTCCTTTCTTATACCCTTGAATCCGCCACTTTTAGCCAATGCAAGAAACTCTTCCTCGGTACGCTCTTTGCCTCCAGGGTTTTGTGTCATCATGAGTGCGTCCACTTGGGTGCTTACTTTCGAGGAACAGCTTGCTACGGGCAAAAAAGGAAGAATCGCCGCTACTATGATAACCATTCCGTTTTCTGGCAAAGCCTTATAGCAATTCTTCAGCAACTTTGTACAATGATCATCACTCCAATCATGTAGAATAGACTATCCCATATATAACTAGTTAGCATGATGTTCATATCGAAACATATATAGGTTGATTTGAGTTAGATTACCTTCATAAAAATAGCATCCCCTTGTGGTACCTCTTGAAACATATCTCCGCCAACATGTTCAATACCTGCATTAACAATTAGATGAAACCATGTTTCGCACTTGTGGTTTACCATTTTTCATTCTTATTAAAGTGGGCACACTAGCATACCAGGATAGAGTGGCGCATGACGAGTTACATGAGGCAAATCGAAGTTAATCCCAATTATAGTGGGATGTTTGGATACGATCATATTGATAGTGATTCCTAGACCACCTCCAACATCAACCACGCTTTTAAGGTTGTCAAAACCACGGTAGCACTCGAGAATTGTCTTCATTGCGATGGTAGTATGGCTTACCATCGCATTGTTAAATAACTCACTAAATCGCGCATCTAATGCGGGATACTCAAATGCGTGTGTTCCATGAACCTTGTTAAAGGGAATACCTCCTTCAACAACCGAATCTTTAAGCTCAAACCTTTGATTCGTAGTAAAAGAAACAAAAACATAGCACCATTAAAAGCACAACAAATAAGAGCATCACAATCACAACCCACTTGCACATATTTGAATAAAACCGTACAGTAACATAACTTGTTCAAAAGTGGATTTAAGATATTTAATTTTAAATGATAAAGCTATGTTGATCACATATTAAAAAACAGAAGTCATAATCTATATATATCTATCTTGTACATTAGTACACACATACTTATTTGATAAACGAGTAAGACAATGGAAAGTCGTCTCTAAACTAAATGCATGTGCACACATCTTATTTAATAAACGAGTAATATTAGGCGTCATGCTAACTTACCAACTATCAATGAACACTTTGTCTTGAAGCAACTGCATCAAGGCACCTAGAGATGCACCATCTTCATTCGGGATAAAGTACTTCGCAACAGGAGTGAGCCCATACAATCGAACTAGTCTAGACTTGTTGTCTCCTCGAGTGCAGGTGACAATTGAATGGCTTGCAAGCAATCTAAGCATTCGGTCAAGCATGTCCGGAGCATTTGTGTTTGTGATCGACAAACGAGACACTATCTCGTGAGCTGAGAGATAGGCACCTGGTCCCGCCTCGGCTATAACCTCGAAAGCCTTGAGCTTGATTGTGTTTACTAACACCATTGTCAATGATGTGGAAGTAACCAATTGCATTGCATAAGTAAAATTCTCTTCATTGGATTTGTTGGTTATTGCTTCAATGGATTCCATTTTCACCTTTTCTCTATTCTTTTTGGTTTGAACGGACAACTTTTATAAACATACAACTAGATCAAACACGTGATGTACTTATTTCTCTATTTTTGATTATATAGTAAAGCACTTACGATTACGATGGTCAAGTCATGAAACACTTTCTATTATTTTAGAAAGTGTTTAACAAGTCTTATCATTGATGTGTACAAAACTTTTTGCCAAGCTTTTGCAATACTTCAAAAACTAAAAAATATATAATACTAACGAATTTTCTGAAATTTACTACGAGTATTTTAAAACATTTACTTTTTATTACTTATATTATCAACTAACTTTGAAATTTTTTTCTATTAGAATTTAGGAGTAAACTGAAATAGATTTTAGGAGTTTAAATATACTTTGTAATATAGATCAGGAGTACACTAATATTAGGAATTATTTAGGTTAACCTCTTAAGTTGCTTTTAGGAAGTTTCCTGACTTAAGGAGGTACATACCCTCTCATCTTTATAAATAAAAATGAGGAGATCCTAGTAATTGTATTATTCTTCATCAATTTTGTTTTTATTAGGGTTATTAATAATGAGGGGTTTGAGGGTATTTTGTGTGCATATATTTTATCGGTTCTTTGTATTCTTTCGTGTTCGCTACTTGTGCTCGATACAACTCGTGGTCTAGCGGTTCCGCGTTATCAAACTTCGAGTTTGTTGTCGGTATCGTACAACAAGTGGTATCAGAGTCGTGGTTCTTACGATGTCCGAAGATCGATTGCTTAGATCAAAGTTACGAGTTTTTGATGAGTTTTCGAATCGGTTATTCGATGAAGCAGCGATCGATCGTACGAATAAGATAGGAATCGTGTGTCGAGAGGTTGAATAAGGTTTAAGTTTAAATTAACCCACGTGAAGACATATCCACTTCACGTGATCATATTTACTACAAAGTTGGCAAAGATATCGAGGATTGGTTTCGGGTTTTCGGAACGTCTTTTACTTGGAGCATCGATTGTTCGACAAAAAGTAAGTAAGAAACGACAAAAAAGATTATATGGTTTGCATGAACATTACTTGAATGCTACATGAATATATGTTTCACAAAGTAATAAAATACAAGAACTGGTTTTGTATTTTTATTATATAATCTTCGAAGAGTTATTTTCAAATAACAATTTGTTGTCGATTTCTTTTATATAATAGACAATAAGTTCAAAGGTTGTCGTCGTTGCGGGTTCTTGTGGTTCAAATCGTGGTTTGCTTGGGTTTTTCAAGTTAACGAGGGTTTAGGGTTATTCTCGTGGGCGTACATGGGAGCCGGGTGTAGCATGTGCTACACCCGATTTTATGCCACGAATGATAAATTTGTTATAAAATAGGTTTTTTCTCCATACGTGCAACACCCGTTTTTACGTAATGTGAGTCAACTTTTGTATTAATAATTGTAAAAAACTTTGTGCAACACCCTGTTTTAAATTCTGGGTCCGCCTCTGGTTATTCTAATAAATTCGATTTGCAAGAAGGGTATTTTCTTGTGGTTCAAGTTTGATCATGGTTTGCTTGGGGTATAGGATCGTGTTTTTCTAAGGATTAGGTATTGTATAGATTATCTATTAAGATGGATGGGAATGAAAGAACTTAGAGAGAGAAAGAAGAGAGAGAAAGGAGAGAGATTGAGAAGAAAGATGAAATGTTGTAATTGGTAAGTGTTCAACCCCTCCTAACATGCTAGGAGGGGGTTTATATAGCCCACCCTACATGTGGGCTATATGAGCTATATTGGATCACGAGCCCAATGTCATTGGAGTGACCGATCCTTTTAATAAGTGTGTAAACACTTATCCTTTTGCCACTAAAATCAAGGAAAAACAAGACCTAATCATGTGTTTTATATCATAAATGTCGGAATTACGCGTGGTTTTGTGTTCTTGTGTTTAAATAGGTACAAATGATCAAAAGGAAAGAAAACACGGGATTTCACGGTCAAATGTCTAAGAAAAGTCAAGAAAGAGACGAAGACAAAGTCAAAAGACCAAAGTGTGCCGAAGATCACGAAAACCGGCTAAATCGTTACGGTTTTGAAGAAATGATCAAATAAGCCGAAATCAAGTCATTTTAAGTGGATTTAATCTTTTTGAAGATATTCGAGCTAAGTGGGTCCCACTTTTGATTAATGGGCCCAAAAGCCCATTTAAGGAAATCAACTATTTACTTTTGGTTTAATGTTTCAAATAAAAGCCCAAAAGGCCCAATTGGAAAGGTAATGTGGGAGTGTTTAATTTTGGCCAAAGACCAATTTACAAATATCAAACAGACGGAAATTTGGGCCAAGCCCAAACGTGTGCACAAACAGGGAACGAGTAAGTGCTATATGTTCATTTGGTAAATTAAATGGTCAACATATGCATTAAACCCGGTCAACAATTCACACCTATTATATCAAAACGTCTTTTTTTTATCCCCACCTCACACAATACACTCTCACCCTACACGTATTACCCCATTCCCTCACCCACTTTCTTTCTCCTCCATATTTTTTACACAGCCACATCTTTTACATAAACCCTAAATTTACCATCTCAAAAATTACACAAAAGATATTAGGGCTTTTTGTTTAAGTGGTTAATTCACACCAAGGGAATTAATTCCCCCAAAAAATCGCATCATCCACTCACATCCTTGATCTTACGTGGCTAAACACTCGATATTGATTGGTGGTAACACCTCACCAATACCAACCCTCCAATCATATCAAGCCATGCTGGCAATCCGGACTCACGGATCATTTTCATCCGTTGATCAAGAGAAGAAAAGAGAAAGAGAGAAGAATGAAGAAATCAAGGGCCAGGATTCATTTCCTTGGGCACCAAGGATGACCTAGAAGGTTTGGGGTTACCCTATAAAAACCCCCATCTATCATGTAATCAAATAGCTTTTCTTTAATTTTTTTATTTTCCGTAAAATTAGATTAGTTTAATCTTGTAATTTATTTTAAATTTTCAGCACTTGTAATCTTTAATTTTATATTAATGAAAAGTTGATATTTAATTTTAATTCCATCTTATTTTTATTTCCAGTTATTATTTTATTCTCAAAAGTGAATAAATATTGTTACTGTTTAGAAAGATATCTAAAAGTTTAATCCGTTTTTTTTATTAATATTGTTACTGTTTTCGTGATACATTATTAAAAAAAAAAAAAGATAAAGAAAGTGTATTAAATCTTTTCCCACTGGAAAGATATTAAAGTTACTGTTCGTTTTGGCACTTTGGTTCGAGAAGTTGTGATTCAGTTAGAATAGCTATTCGAGACTTGGTGTTGATGTTCTCGGGGTAATTTAAAGGTGGTGTTTGATTTGTCTCGGTTTCGATCTAAAGGTGGCTCAGCGCCTAACCTTCGACCCAATGGTTTCGACACAAGGTTCTCGATCTCTTATTTTTTTATATATGATTTACTTGATTAGCTTATGTTAGTCTGCTGATGATTTTTAGATTGCTTGAGGTGTTTAGATTTATTTTAGATAATATTACTGTTACTGTTTGATCTAGTTTATTTTTTTTACTGCTTGATTTATTTTTTTGTTTATTTGTTTTAGCTAATATTGATTTTCATCAGTTTTTGTTTTTTGGGGTAATGTTTTTCTATTGCTTAATGTACTTTAGATCTGCTCTTACTTAGTCTACTCTATATTTGCCTGATTCAGCTTATTTGTTTTAGATCTTGATTAGGATTAATTATTTGTTCTTTAGCTTATTTGTTTTCAGCTTATTTCGTTTCAGCTTTTACTACTTTTTGTTATTTGTGTTTTTTTTAGTCTGCATTTGTATTTGGTTTTGTTGGCTATATTTTAGCCTGATAACTGTTAAGTTTCATTAGCTTTTTAAGTAAAAAAAAAATAAAGCAAATTTTTTGTCTAGCCTGGGGATCGAACCCCAGACCTCCCGTATCACAGGCCTACGCCTCTTCCACTTGATCTAGTCTTATTTATGTGTTTTGTTACGCTTAGTTACATTAATACATTAATATAGGTCTTTATAACTTTGGCAGATTTAGTTTAAAATTGATTCAAGTTTAGTTAAATTAGAATTTAAACAATAAGTCTTATTTAAAGTTTTTTTATAAATAGTATTATTCCTTATTTAGTTTTCAAAATAATATATAAAAAGAAAAAAAAATAAAAAAATAAAAAAATAAATATTTTTATTTCAAATTAATTTTATAATTTTAAAATTAGTTTTAAATTTACTTTTATATAAAATAGTTTTCTCGTATGTTTTTAAAATTTAGTGTTAAAAATTAGTTTCCAATTAAAATTAGTTTTTATTTAATTAATTATAGTTTTCATTAAAAATAGTTTTCATTTAAAAGTTCTTTTTAGTTTAAAATTAGAATTAAATTTAAATTAGATTTATTGCAAAATAATTTTTAATTAATTAGAATAAAAGTTTTTATTAGTTTAATTTTTACATTAGATTAAATAGAGTTTATATTAAATAGCTTTAGTTTAAAATAACAAAAAAAATATTATTTACCAAAAACAAGTTAAGTTCATACGAGAATTGCTAATCAAATTCGAGTCGAATCGAGGAAAAACGAACATTCATTGCATTAAAAAGGACTAAAAATTCTTAAATTAAAATGGCGCCGCTGCCGCTTCGCTCGTACGATTGACGATTTTTCGTGAAGACGTTTGGATTTTGGGATCCGTTCTTTTTGAACGTTACGTTTCTTGCAACAAAATCAAAAATCTAAAAAAATCAAAAACTTAAAACTACAAAAAAATTAAAAAAATCACAAAAGCAATTTCTTTCCTAAGAATTGCACCAAAAAAAAATTAAAAAATCCAAAAGTAATACTTTTTCCTAAAAGTATTACACCAAAAATATTACGTATTAGTGTTAATTTTTATTTTGATTTCTTTCGATTTTTCTTGTGAATATATATTTTTCTAAAAAAATACAAAAAGATTTTTCCTTTACTATAGTATATTACGTAGAACAATAATTTACCTACTTTTCAAATAAGCCTTAGTTGGGATTTCATCACCTAACTATTGTAGTCGAATCCTAAATGAAATAAAAAGGCAAAATAGATAAATACTAGTAAAACGTTTGAACTCGAAATATACAAACTATAAGGTGGGTATAAGGCGACGCGCTATAAAAGGCCGTCTAAGGAAAAAGGTTTTTAAGTGCTTTGTGCCACCTCGTTTCCCCGCTTGCTTGTGCGTATATTGAGAGGGACGACCGATTATTGGTTTGCCAACTCAATTAGTAATTAAGTATATATTTTTGTAGCTTTTTCATATTGCTCCTCGAGAGGGAAAATCCTTTTCCTCTCAAAGTTGACCGAGGTCACCTACCTCATTCCAAAGTTTTAATTGTATGCGCACTCGCGCGCGTACATACATACCGAGTGGTGTACCAAACTCTTCTAATTCTTCCAAAAAGAAGAAGAAGAAAAACAAAAAGACCGTCATTCAAGCCGATCCCGAGAATCGAGCTTTCGACATAACAATGGCAACGGATAATCGACCAATGATTGAGATTCTTCAATCTCACGTTGAAGGAAACGATGACGCGATTGTGGTGCCGACCATTGGAGCTAATCATTTTGAACTTAAACCGGATTTTATTCGGATGGTTTCCGCTACACCATTTTTAGGTCGTACTAATGATGACCCACACGCTCATATCAAACGATTCATCCAATTAGCAAATACCGTCAAATACAATAGGGTGCCACAAGAGGCCGTTCGCCTACAACTTTTTCCTTTTTCCCTCGAGGGACAAGCCCGGATTTGGCTTGATAAGGAACCACCCCAAAGTATTACAACATGGATCGATTTAGAGACCAAGTTCATTAATTACTTTTTCCCACCATCACGGACCACTTCTTTAAGAAATGAGATCATCACCTTTGAACAAAAATATGGGAAAACGTTTAGTGAGTCTTGGGATCGATTTAAAGAGCTTTTGAGAAAATGTCCACAACACGGTTTCACCAAAGTGCATTAAATAAATACGTTTTACAATGGTTTGACTCTAAATGACCAAGACTCACTTAATAGTGCCGCGGGGGGCAATATTCTTGTGAAAACCATGAACGAGGCTTGGTCCATAATTGAAAACAAGGCAAAAGTGCAAACCAAGAGTGTTAGGGCCACTATGGCAAGTGCTAGTTCTAGTGAGAGTGACAAGAGAATCGATAAACTTACTTCGCTTGTTGAAACACTCGCTCTAAAAACCGACGCCCTCACCACTCATGTGCATGCCGTGAAAGATAATAATGAAACGTGTGAGACTTGTGGTGGACCACATTCATATTTCAATTGTGACAAGGTTTATAATCAACAACAACAAGTTTGTGCTTTTAATGCTAATGAAAGGGTTCCATTTAAACCTAATGTTGATGTTAACCATTTGTCTTACAATAGTACTAATTATTTGGCTCCCTCGGGTTTTGTAGCACCACAAAGACCACCCCCACCCGCCCAAACTACCCAATACCAAAATAGGAACCAAGGTCCTCAAATGGGTAATTTTCAAGGGAATGCTAATCAAGGGAATTTTAATGGTCAAAACCAAGGGTTTCAAAATAATAATCAAGGTTTTTATAATAACAACGGTTTTCAATCTCAAAATCAAGGTTTTCCTAATCAAGGGGTTAATAATCAAGGGTTCAATCAAAACCCTCAAATGGACTTGGTTCTACAAAAATTGACCGAACATGAGAAAATCATGAAAGCTATGCAAGAGTCTACTAGACAAATGCAAGAGTCCAACGATAAGAGATTTTTGACTATGTTACAAACCCTTAGACCCCAAGGAGCCTTACCATCAAATACCGAGATTAACCCTCGTGCTAATGTGAGTGCTATCAATACTCGAAGTGGAGCCAATTTAGTGGGACCTTCCATCTCTTCGCCCATAAAGGAGAGACAAGGCCCGGAGGTCATAATGAGTAATCCTACTCCCCCTCCGGTGATTCCGCCCACTACCGCTCCTAGTTCTAGTCCTCCATTGCCGAAAGAGCCTATTCCTACGGTTGTTCAAGAAGCGAGTCCTTCTCCTTCTCAACCTAAGCCTAATATTCCTTATCCATCTAGGTTAGGCAAGACTAAAGTGCTCACCAAAGATGACATTCATGTCTCTAATTTTTTGAAAATGATTTCCAATATGAATTTTAACGTAAGCCTTATTGAAGCACTTGCTCATATGCCAAAATTTGTCAAAATGTTTAAAGATTTGCTCAATAAGAAGGAAAAAATGGTTGAGCTCGTTAACACCCGTTTAGATGAGAATTGTTCTGCGGTTCTTCTCAAAGAGCTTCCCGAAAAGCTAGGAGATCCCGGACGATTCGTGTTACCTTGCTCGTTTCCTCAAATCAATGATTGTATGGCTTTAGCGGATCTCGGCGCTAGCATCAATCTTATGCCACTTTCTCATTACCCGACCTTGTACCGACTCGTATGACTTTAGAGTTAGCTAATCGAACTCTCGCATACCCCGTTGGTATTGCCGAAGATGTTTTTGTTCGAGTTGGTACATTTACTTTTCCCGTGGACTTTGTCGTCGTCGACTATGAGATGGATCCTCGTATTCCGTTAATACTTGGTAGACCATTCTTAAGGTCCGGAAGAGCCTTAGTTGACGTAGCCGAAGGGGAGTTAATTCTTAGGGTTCGGGATGAACAACAAGTTTTTAAAATGGGAAAAATCACAACAAAATCAAATGGAAAAGAATCGGTCAATATGATTGATGTTCTTAATTATGATAATGATGAGATTTTTATTAATCCTTTTGGAAGTGAAAAGTCTCCTCAAAATGATTTTGTGATAAACTCATCCCTTCCCTTAGAGCCTTAAATTTTTGAAACTCCTATTTACGACACCTATAGTGATGACACTTCTTCAAGTGATCACACTATCTTCGGCTTAGACGACTCGTCTTTTGACCCACCCACTTTTGACCCACCCATTTATGATACCCCAATCTTTGATACCTATGATGATGACACTTCCTTAAGTGATCTCATTACTTTTGATGACCCACCCCATGATCTTAATGCACCTCATATCTCTATGAGTGATTCTTCCATGGAGACTCCTTTTGACTTTTATACTCCAATTTTAGAGGTCATGACTTTTGAGGAGGATCCTCCACTCTTAGAGATCATACCTAATTTAGAGGTTATTCCATTTGAGGAGGATTTAGATATCTTTCTAAATACCTATTTTCCTCATGAGGAAGAGTTTTCCTATGACTCCGATGATACTTATGTTTTCACATCAAGTTTGGAAGAGGATGACTTTCCCACTATGGATTTTGATGATATTTGAGCTTAAATGTCGACACCTCTTGCTATTTTCCCATTAAGGAACCAGTGTTTGATCCAGGAATAGAGATTTTTGTGCTATCATCTCCAAATCACCTTATCCTTCCTTTGAAGAGATTTTTGCCTAAGGATACCCCACTTTTCATTAACTTGCGTACCACCTCGGGGTATATTTTCTTTTGTGATGGAAATTATGTGTTTCACCCATGTGGATTTTTATGGGGTATATGACTTTGTTTCACCCTCTATCATGGAGAGATTTTCCTCCCTTGGAAATCTCAGTTTTCCATGATTTTCCCATTTGAATGATGATATTCGGGAATTCGAGTCGAGCTAGAGACTCGTGATGAAAAATTAAGAATCGTTTAACTAGGTTAGATTTTTACCTTTTCCCCCTTTTTTCCCTTTTTCACCCATTTTCACCTATAAGTGTAGGGGAGCCAAGTAGGTTGTTTGTGTTGTGATGTTGTGTGCAGGGACATGTGCTTAATGATCCACTTTTGGTACTTTTGACGAGACCCGTGTTCCCGTGTTTCCCGTGTACCCGGTTCCTTCGATAAGTTTTTGCTATTGTGATTCAATCTTGTATATAAATAAAGGTAATCACTTTAGTTATCCTTTCCTTAGCTCGATTTTAAACAACGTACTCAATGTCCTAAGTGTAGGGGAGTTTATTCTCCCACATGCTTAAACATTGAGGACAATGTTTATATTAAGTGTAGGGGGGATTTATATCGAAATATTAGTGGGCTTTTCCATGAATTTGACCCCATTTAACCGGAAAATTTTAAAAAATTTTCAACGTTTTTCAATTTTTTGATCTATTTTAGCCTAGTAGTATTTTTATTTATTTTCTTTCTATTATCGCATCGTAATAATTTCCATTTCAAGAATAAAGTCAAAAATGTAATAAATAAATAATGGTTTTAACAAGTTTAGATATCTTTGATATATTAGGCCCGTCGTGAATATTTTGACTCAACCCGAGTTTACTTATCCAAGTTTACTCTAGCTAGTATCCTTAACTATATGGACCTTAATTGGTTTATTAGGCTAAGCATCCACGAGTCTCATTCCTTGAGATTTTAAATTATGGAGAACGAGAGATGATAGAGTTAATTATAAGTTCGGTATTCTTTCATTAACTTATGTGAGTTAGCTATGAGCTTTTTCTCCCATCACTTGTTAATAAATATATTTGCAATAAATAGGGTTGTACGATTTGAAAGGTTACTTAGATTCTAGCACAAGATCGTTTAAAAGTTGCTCGGTATTAATTAGAGTTCATAGCCAAGGCATAACTTATTGAAACGGGACGCGAAGATTGGCTTATCCAAAAAGGCCCTAACAAGGCATGAGGATACCCGAGTCCAAAAAGGCCCTAACAAGGCATGAGGATTCACTTTTTGCTAAAGATCCTAAGATGATGTGAAGATCATTAATCCAAATCAATATGAAGGATCAAGACACACGATGAGAAGCAATTACTCCCCTAAAGATCATGGAGAAGTCTATCCAAAAAGACCCTAACAAGGTATGAGGATAAATAGATCCAAGTCCGAAAAGGAGGCGGATCGTTGTATATCAAAATCCTAAATAAAGAAGAGGATAAATGAAGAAGTCGTGGTCAACGTTTGAAGCATCTTTCACTCCTAATGAAGATGTATACCAAAATGAAGAGAAGACCATAATTTCAAGATCGTCTCTCAAGATTTGAAGTTTGAAGTACAAGCCAAATATCGGTCCGAGAAAGGTCTCAAATCGTGAAACGAGTTATGCCAAGATATGAACTTTTTGAGGTTTCGAGAAGCAGTTTTAAAATATTTTGTCCTTTAGCTAACTATTGATTAAATCGTCCCACTTTATTTTCGGCCTTAATAAATTATCGAAATAAGTCAAAAATGCATCCTCGTGATCATTCAAGACAAAAATAAAATACAAGAGATACACCGTAGGAATAAGGGGGTCTAAGTGATTAATTAAACCACATGAGTAAGTGTTAGTTGTGCTAACTTGTTATAACAATGATCTCGTTTTTATGCTTGGTATGGGGAACGTGAAACTTGAGGGTGATTAATATTCATGACACCAAAGCCCTAATTAAAGTCTTAGACTTCTTTACAAGTCTCTTCCATCTAATAATTTCCAAGTTAAATAAATGATTATAACTTTTGTCTCTTTCTTAAAGTTTCATCTTTTCGTCATAGTAGTAGTAGTAATAGTAATAAAGGCCGAGATGGATTAATTATGAGAGAAATGTAATCTTATGCTTTAAAATAATGCATTGCATGGGGTCATTGCAATGGTCAAGTGTAGGGGTTTTAATAAGTGTGTAAACACTTATCCTTTTGCCACTAAAATCAAGGAAAAACAAGACCTAATCATGTGTTTTATATCATAAATGTCGAAATTACGCGTGGTTTTGTGTTCTTGTGTTTAAATAGGTACAAATGATCAAAAGGAAAGAAAACAAGGGATTTCACGGTCAAATGTCGAAGAAAAGTCAAGAAAGAGACGAAGACAAAGTCAAAAGACCAAAGTGTGCCGAAGATCACGAAAACCGGCTAAATCGTTACGGTTTTGAAGAAATGATCAAATAAGCCGAAATCAAGTTCGTTTTAAGTGGATTTAATCTTTTTGAAGATATTCGAGCTAAGTGGGTCCCACTTTTGATTAATGGGCCCAAAAGCCCATTTAAGGAAATTAACTATTTACTTTTGGTTTAATGTTTCAAATAAAAGCCCAAAAGGCCCAATTAGAAAGGTAATGTGGGAGTGTTTAATTTTGGCCAAAGACCAATTTACAAATATCAAACGGACGGAAATTTGGGCCAAGCCCAAACGTGTGCACAAACAGGGAACGAGTAAGTGCTATATGTTCATTTGGTAAATTAAATGGTCAACATATGCATTAAACCCGGTCAACAATTCACACCAATTATATCAAAACGTCTTATTTTTTTTATCCCCACCTCACACAATACACTCTCACCCTACACGTATTACCCCATTCCCTCACCCACTTTCTTTCTCCTCCATATTTTTTACACAGCCACATCTTTTACATAAACCCTAAATTTACCATCTCAAAAATTACACAAAAGATATTAGGGCTTTTTGTTTAAGTGGTTAATTCACACCAAGGGAATTAATTCCCCCAAAAAATCGCATCATCCACTCACATCCTTGATCTTACGTGGCTAAACACTCGATATTGATTGGTGGTAACACCTCACCAATACCAACCCTCCAATCATATCAAGCCATGCTGGCAATCCGGACTCACGGATCATTTTCGTCCGTTGATCAAGAGAAGAAAAGAGAAAGAGAGAAGAATGAAGAAATCAAGGGCCAGGATTCATTTCCTTGGGCACCAAGGATGACCTAGAAGGTTTGGGGTTACCCTATAAAAACCCCCATCTATCATGTAATCAAATAGCTTTTCTTTAATTTTTTTATTTTCAGTAAAACTAGATTAGTTTAATCTTGTAATTTATTTTAAATTTTCAGCACTTGTAATCTTTAATTTTATATTAATGAAAAGTTGATATTTAATTTTAATTCCATCTCATTTTTATTTCCAGTTATTATTTTATTCTCAAAAGTGAATAAATATTGTTACTGTTTAGAAAGATATCTAAAAGTTTAATCCGTTTTTTTTATAAATATTGTTACTGTTTTCATGATACATTATAAAAAAAAAAGATAAAGAAAGTGTATTAAATCTTTCCCCACTAGAAAGATATTAGAGTTACTGTTCGTTTTGGCACTTTGGTTCGAGAAGTTGTGATTCGGTTAGAATAGCTATACGAGACTTGGTGTTGATGTTCTCGGGGTAATTTAAAGGTGGTGTTTGATTTGTCTCTGTTTCGATCTAAAGGTGGCTCAGCGTCCAACCTTCGACCCAATGGTTTCGACACAAGGTTCTCGATCTCTTATTTTTTTTATATATGGTTTACTTGATTAGCTTATGTTAGTCTGCTGATGATTTTTAGATTGCTTGAGGTGTTTAGATTTATTTTAGATAATATTACTGTTACTGTTTGATCTAGTTTATTTTTTTTACTGCTTGATTTAATTTTTTGTTTATTTGTTTTAGCTAATATTGATTTTCATCAGTTTTTGTTTTTTGGGGTAATGTTTTTCTATTGCTTAATGTACTTTAGATCTGCTCTTATTTAGTCTACTCTATATTTGCCTGATTCAGCTTATTTGTTTTAGATCTTGATTAGGATTAATTATTTGTTCTTTAGCTTATTTGTTTTCAGCTTATTTCGTTTCAGCTTTTACTACTTTTTGTTATTTGTGTTTTTTTTAGTCTGCATTTGTATTTGGTTTTGTTGGCTATATTTTAGCCTGATAATTGTTAAGTTTCATTAGCTTTTTAAGTAAAAAATAAATAAATAAAGCAAAATTTTTGTCTAGCCTGGGGATCGAACCCAGACCTCCCGTATCACAGGCCTACGCCTCTTCCACTTGATCTAGTCTTATTTATGTGTTTTGTTACGCTTAGTTACATTAATACATTAATATAGGTCTTTATAACTTTGGCCGATTTAGTTTAAAATTGATTCAAGTTTAGTTAAATTAGAATTTAAACAATAAGTCTTATTTAAAGTTTCTTTTAAATAGTATTATTCCTTATTTAGTTTTCAAAATAATATATAAAAAGAAAAATAAATAAATAAATAAATAAATATTTTTATTTCAAATTAATTTTATAATTTTAAAATTAGTTTTAAATTTACTTTTATATAAAATAGTTTTCTCGTATGTTTTTAAAATTTAGTGTTAAAAATTAGTTTCCAATTAAAATTAGTTTTTATTTAATTAATTATAGTTTTCATTAAAAATAGTTTTCATTTAAAAGTTCTTTTTAGTTTAAAATTAGAATTAAATTTAAATTAGATTTATTGCAAAATAATTTTTAATTAATTAGAATAAAAGTTTTTATTAGTTTAATTTTTACATTAGATTAAATAGAGTTTATATTAAATAGCTTTAGTTTAAAATAACAAAAAAAATATTATTTACCAAAAACAAGTTAAGTTCATACGAGAATTGCTAATCAAATTCGAGTCGAATCGAGGAAAAACGAACATTCATTGCATTAAAAAGGACTAAAAATTCTTAAATTACCTTTCCAAATACGTAAAAACGTATTTCCAACAATCTCCCCCAAAGGGAGGTCACTCCAAGTTACAATGTCCTAAATAGTCTATAGCTCGTGATCTATGCTAATAATGATGTGAGCGAGACTTTCCTTGGAAAAACGTATTTCCAACAATCTCCCCCAAAGGGAGGTCACACCATTTTACAAAATCTTAAACCTAGCATACTATGCTTGAGTGTTTGATCTTGTTCTTGTGAATATGCTTGATGTGATCTTTGACTTTAACCTTGAGCATGTTTTCTTGCCTTGACCTTGTGCATTCATCACTTGTGATATTTGCCTCTTCGTGACTTCATGTTCCACATACTTATACCTTTATAATTCTTGAAAGCTTCAGAGTTTGGTACAACGGAAGACTTGACCTTCAGACTTTCTTGAATTCGTTGAAGTACTGAGTGTATGCAGTATAAGCATGTGGTGACGACTTCTTCTGGATTGTACACCTCAATGCCACCTTCTTGTTATGCTACATAAGACAGTTAGCAACAAACCATATACACGGATGAAATGGCCTTGAACATTTCATTCTAATTCGGTAGCATTTTACCTCCGGTCGGTGAACACCGTTGGACAATATTAAATATCGTACTTGTGGCAGGTAGTTTCAATAAAGAACCTCCTTGACAAGATTTCGCGGGTAAACCCGTTCTCTTTACTCGACCGTCTAAAGCTGAATGTGAACGTAAAGAGTGAATCATTTGGATAATAATATCCGCATGATTTGAAGCCGTCAATTCATGTTCCTGGAACAAGTGAAATTCAATTAAGAACCGCACCATCGTTGCTTTCCAGTTGTCACGAGCTTGATTCGTATAGAATCTTGCAAGTTACCTACCAAGTGCTGTTTGAGGTTAACACTAGAAGGATTTCCACTCATCACTGTGAACACTAAGGTATCACTTGAGTGTTCTGGCAAGATCACTAAGATATTGCGTAGAGGCCTGAAACATGTTTAAATTCATTTAAGAATTAAACCACTGTTGCTTTCCAGTTATCACAAGTTTGATTCATAAAGAATCACACAAGTCACCTACCATGAGCTTTTTGATATTCGCTCAAGAAGGATTTCCATCTTCATTGTAAATACTTTCGTATTACTCGGATGTTCAGGAAAGATCATGAAGATTTTGCGTAGGACTCTTAAGATCTTTCTTACTTTTCACAGTGTGTGAAGAAGCAAGGAAATATGAAAGTGTGTCCTAATGAGATATTTGATGATCTCAAATGGCTCTAGACTCAATCGTACATTTTGGATTTTTAGTGATCGGAGGCTGGAGAGGAGTGCCACCATTTCAATACCAATTTATTCGGAGTGAATAAATCAATAGATAATGTGTTGTCTCCGTGTGATTAAAACAAATATATTTTAAGAGATATCTGAGTTAGCTGGGATGGGTTGTGCCTTGCATCACTGGGTCCATGATGTCTGTCTTCAATATCAAGAATCATTAAACAATGATCTTAATAGCATATGTATTGACCCGGTTTCTGCCTAAGTTGTAAGGAGGGCTTCTTTCTTTACACCCTTTATCTTTACATTTCTTTTTCATTCTTCAACCCCTTCAATGCTGACCAATACGTCATCACTAGCACCTTGTTGTGATTGTTCCAGTGCTAACTTAAGTACTTGGTCGGCATTCAGCTACGTTCACAATCTTTCTCCATCTTTCCTAAGGACTACTATTTCTAGCTATGGAATGTCCTTGGGAAGATTCCTCCGGTTCTAGAGGAATCATTGGACTTTAACCTATCCTACCATCCTTATGTCACCACAATCTTCACCGTCGTGAATAGAGATGTTTTGGGTAAGTGTATGTCACCATGAAATCCATTTTGAAGTGCAAATCCATTTTGCTCCCCCTTAACATACGCTACGATATCCGAAAACATTTCGCACATGTCGGGATGAGCTAGCACGTTAAGTCAAACCATTTGTGATTAATCATTTCCCATATTAAATCACATTTTCTCCCCCATATTAAAAATATTAACCCAATCGATGTTTTTAATATCAATTGATTTAATAGCATTTTAAGAAAATTTGGGAAGAAAAATGCAAAGCCAATTATCTTTATGAATTACACAAGCTCCCCCTCAAATTAATGAGGGTGTACTTGAAACGTAAATGAAATACCTTTTAAACACAAGTGTAAGGTATTTATCACGTGCAAAGATCATATATAATAATGTAATCACAAGATTAGCGATTTATGAGGTTGGACCTGAATGATGGAGTCCGAGGTTAGCGATTCATGACCGAGAAAAATGAATTTCTCGTTACGAGGATAAACTATCTTTAAAGATAAGCTCTCCTAAAATTGAAGTCCGAGTTACAGTCTGATATTTAACTGTAAGTCATTGTGCATGAGCTTAAAAACTTCGAATGTTTTTAATATTAGCTCATGCCCGAGAAAAATTAATTTCTCGTTGTAAGGATAAGTTTATCATCGGCGATAAACTTTCCTTTATTTGAAGAACGGGTCATTGTCTGACATTTAACAATGAACCATTTTTACACGAGCTTAAAACCATTGAATAGTTTTAAAGTAAGCTCGTGTCCGAGAAAATTTAATTTCTCGTTTTTGAGGATAAGTTTATCATCGGCAATAAACTTTCCTTTATTTGAAAATCGGGTCATTGTCTGATATTTAATGATGAACCATAGTGCATGAGCTTAAAAAACTTCGAATGTTTTTAAATTTAGCTCATGCCCGAGAAAACTTAATTTCTCGTTAAGAGGGTAAGTTATCGTTGCGTAGATAAACTTCCATGTCTCTGAAGTCCGGGTCATCGTCTGTTATTTAACGAGGAGCCATTTACACGAGCTTAAAACCTTTGAATAGTTTAAATGTAAGCTCGTGTCCGAGAAAATTTAATTTCTCGTTTAGAGGGTAAGTTATCGTTGACGAGATAAACTTCCCTTTCTCTGAAGAACGAGTTACAGTCTGTGATGTGACTATAAGTCCTTTTACACTGTAAGCTTAACTGCAAATCCCCTGAGACACTAGTTTCTTAGATATCAGCTTCTTCAGTAACCAAACTCTGAGAGTGTCCTTTATTGAATGGTATATAATGATTGGACCGCTTCGTTCTTTTGGAACATCCTCTTTGGTACCTGCATTCTCATTTGGAATTCGCATGCTTTGATATGGGTTAGCGATATCTATCTTAGAAGCAAGTGGCGGTTCACAGTTTTCTTTTCTTGTGCTAGAGGTGTTCTGAGGAGATGATTCACTTTTCTTAGCTAGTAAACGTTTCCTTTTATAGAAAACCTTAAGTTCAGGCTTAAGTGATGTATCATCCTTTTCAATTTCCTCCCTAGTAGTCTTAGTAGAATCAGAGACTATCCTAGTTAAAGGGCACTCGTTTCCCTCAAGAGTGAAAGTTCTACCAGTGGGGTGCCACTTTTTACCAATGGGTTTGATTTTAGCTACCCACTGGGATTTAATTCTAGCACGGGAGTTCACCTCATTAAGTAATTTTGTGATACAGGAATCATGATTGGCTTTAAATACACATTTCCTACATGTTTTACAAGTAGCATATTTAATGTCCGAGTAAGATCTAGAATTCCTAGATGATTGATTGATGCTCCTAGGATGTGACATGCTACGGTTAGCAGTGTTGGGTAAAATAGAAGGCATTTGACTAGGTTTGAAGTTTCTATCTCTTACTTGTGTCTTTTGCTTAGTTTCCCTAAGACCAAATGTATGGCTAACGTCATATGAACTAGTTCGAGACGTGTTCTTTGGATTATGTCTAGGAAGACTAGATGCAATCATGTGATTAGGTCTAGCAAAAGCTGTTTTAGTCACATTGGCCCTAGTTGGTGGAATGAATGGTCTAGATATATGAGCCATATCAACTTGGGAGGAAAACCGCGGTCTCGAGGATTGCGGTCGCTCGGATCTAAATGCAGTCGGTTGTCTAACGGACTGTATTTGAGGCGGTTTCCCCAAGATTGATGGTTTTTCAAGCTTAGGGTCCACACTAGTTCCTTTGGTTTTCCTCAGTTCGTTTTTCAGAGCCGCTATTGCAAAGACCTTTTCCTGAACTTGAGCTTTTAAAGTCTCATTCTCTTTGAACAATCTATCTTGGGATGCCAACTTAGATTCGAGTAGTTGAATTTGTTTCAAAAGATTATCCTTTTCAGCTTTAGAATCTAAAACTTTTTGATCCAATTTTCTTTCAAGAACAACGTTTGACTTTTCAAGTTTTTCAAAATATGTTTCAAATTTGTCCGTTTTCTTGGAAAATTCTAATTTGGCATCCTCAAGATCTTTTGATTGTTGAGCTATAATCGTTTCGAGCTCTCTAATCTTGGAATCAGAAACAGTCAAAGAAGTACTTATAAGACAATTATCATGATGTTTAGCATTTTGAACACTTTCTCCCCCATTATGACTCACATCGGATGAATCAGAAGTGGTATTTCTATCACTCTTTTCCATCCCATGTTTGTCATAGTTAGGTTCAGAATGCTCAATATGCGGTATTTCATCAGCATTACATTGTACCATGTTCGTAGGCTCTTCGTCATTAACGGGTAAGGTGTCATCAAAAGAGATCTCGTGAACATTGCCTGAGGTGCCACTGGTATCATGTTGTCCTCCTGATTTGTGCTCTTGCCATCATTAGGCTCCAAGTTGTCAACCGTATGACCATTCTCCTCTTGCATCTGCATCATAGATTCTTGCACTCCATTATCATACGCTTGCTGAAGTCGGGATCTTTCATAAATAGAAGATGAAACCGATGTCATAAATTTCAACAGTTTATCACGGAAATCTTTAACTTCGTTCTGTGTGTATTGAAAAAATGACCGGCATATCCCTGAATTGTCAGACTTGATGATATTGAATTGGAGGAAAGGCGTGAGTTGTGTCACAAGAGCCTGATATGCAGTTTTTGATGCAGAGTGATTAAAGTCTTCTTTGTGAAGTTGCTCAGCTAGGTGGTTCACGTTGAGGAATAGTGAATCGATGAATGTATGATGATTTTGACCAAAGAGTGTCACAAATTCGCTTCCTCCTTGAACCCATGCAATGGTCAGAAGATGTGACTGAAGTAGTCGACATGAAATTATACCACATTCTCTAGCTGTATCTTGCATGTGATGCAAGTCTCCCTCTTAAAATTTCGAATTCAAAGACTCCATTGAATTATGATGAAAAATGATCGTGATTGTAGTTGTATTCGGAATCTTACAATGGAAATTCACGGGATATTGCAAAACCAACGAAAAATCCGTAAAAAACTGTTAAAAAATCCTCGTTTGGTGATATAACTGTTTTCTCGGCAATTTTTGTCGGCTAAACGATGATAAAACAGACCGGAGACCAAATCAAAGTCGGCTCACTCCAAAAATAACGCCCGTCAACTAAATCTTGTCACTTTAACACGTCTATAACTTAATATCACAAAATTTTCCAAAATAAAAATTTGAATAAAAATAAAAATAACAATTGATTATCAAAATAGAAATTAATATCAAAATAAAAATTAATATCCAAAATAACAATTTTCAAAATAAAAGTAAAATAAAGAAGATTTGAATAAAAATTGAAATGATAAAAATTTAGATATAAATTTTATAAAATCTATAAAATGAAACAAAAACAATTTATCCCAAAAATACGTGTGTGATTTAAATAAAAACAATCCTTCCCAAAATATGGCAAGAAACGTGGCTCAAAATACTACACAAACCAAAACGTGGCCTAATATCACCAAATAAAAATACGGTCCAATGAGAATTTGTTTGACTAGACTATTAAAACCTAAAAACACTCATTTTATCATTTCACACAGATTTCTCCGTCTCTCTCTTGTCTCTAGTCTCCCAAAACACACTAATCTCAGATCCACAAAACTCTATACCAAACCAAATAAGATAAACCGCAAAACCAGATATAAAACTCCTTCGTCTATCTCATCCACCAAATCTATCTCCTCAGAACACTCTTTTTCATCCAGATACCAACCAAGGAAGAAGACAAGAAGCGAATACTATATGTTTTCAAGATTCATGAATGAATCTCGGGTAGGTGTTTTCTTTCTTTTGTGGATCGAGGATGTTTGTTTATACGGAGATCTTTCTGTGTGTGTGGGTCGAGTTGTGTGCGTTTGGGTTTGGTACTTTGGTTGAGTCGATGAGACGAGAGAATCTTGTCGAGGCTAGTTGTGGCTCTCGGTGTGGAGTCGAGAGTGGACGTGATGAGTCTAGTTGGTGTTTTGGTTTTTGAGTCTTTTGTTTGGTTTCTGAGTTGTGGCAGTCGAGAGTAAGGGTGAGGTTGAGTAGTTCGAGGTTGTTTGTGATACGATGTGGGTTGAGTCGAGACGAGAGGGATTGTGAGTTTTTGTTGATGTTGGAGAGGTCTGGGCAGGTTGTAGGTAGAGTCGAGAGAGGATTGGGTTTGTGTTTGTGGGTCGAGTGTGAAAGGTTGAGGGTGTTGTTGATAAGTGTAGGTTTCGAGAGTCTGTTGGATTAGATGAGAGGTTTGAGTTGTGGGTTGGTCTAAGATTGAGTCAAGAGTGAGAGTATTGATTGTGTGGGTTCGATGAGAGTTTTAAGTCGAGGGTAAGGGTGAGTCCGATTGAGGGTCCTTTTGAGTCCGATCGTAAGTCTGATCGTAAGTCCTTTAGAGTCAAAAATTGGTCAATCGTAGTCTAAAATTTTAAGTCCATCGCAGTCTTGCATCGTACCGAGTCATCGTAGTCACACATCGCAGTCACACATCGCAGTCACACATCGTGGTCGCACATCGTAGTCACACATCACAGTCACAATCGTAACTTGGATCGTGACTTCGATCGTAACTTTGATCGTAACAAACGATCTTAGGATGTGATCGTGATCTTGGATCGCAAGTAGAAACCCCCAGGGTTTATGCTATCACAAAAAATCAGATCGTAACGTATAAACCAGTTTCTTGATGAAGACAATACAACACATATACTAGATCCAAATACTTGATATGAGGAATAATATTTATATTGATAAGAGATGAAAGGTGATGCAGTGATAGAAATAGTATAAACTGATATGAGACAAAAATGATAAAGAGTTATGACAGTTTAGATATCAAATTTGAATACATAATGAGACCAAAGATGATAGAAAAATGATAGAAATTTTTTGGCCTGGGACGTGTTTATATATGAGAAGAAAAAAAACAATATCACCTTTTATCAATTTGATAAAGACAACAAACAGATATTGAAATGAAGAAAAAAAATTAATAAAAACACGCAACACCAAAAAGACGAGAAAAAATTTAGAAAGAAGAAGATTTTTATGATCAAATCAATAGATAAAAAAAAATACGCCAATCCGAAGAATCAACCTAGCTCTGATACCAATTGTAGGATCATGTTTTACTAAGGATTAGGCATTGTATATATTATCTATTAAGATGGATGGGAATGAAAGAACTTAGAGAGAGAAAGAAGAGAGAGAAAGGAGAGAGATTGAGAAGAAAGATGAAATGTTGTAATTGGTAAGTGTTCAACCCCTCCTAACATGCTAGGAGGGGGTTTATATAGCCTACCCTACATGTGGGCTATATGGGCTATATTGGATCACGAGCCCAATATCGTTGGAGTGACCGATCCTTTCCAAATACGTAAAAACGTATTTCCAACAATCTCCCCCAAAGGTAGGTCACTCCAAGTTACAATGTCCTAAATAGTCTATAGCTCGTGATCTATGCTAATAATGATGTGACCGAGACTTTCCTTGGAAAAACGTATTTCCAACAGTTTTCAAGTTAACGATCGGGTTGCTTGTTCTAAATCAAGGTTTTAGAGTTTTTCTAATTAATTCTATTTGCAAGAAGATGTTTTAAGAAACAACGGGTATATTGCACACGGCTTGCGAGGATTGTCGGAAAAGTTGGTTAAAAAACAACTTGACAAGGTTTGTAGCAAGGTTAAAGAAGATTCAAGACTTGTCGAGGTGGCAAGATTTCATAAGTCATTAGAGATCGTTTTTTTGCAAATTTAAAAGTACGACAAGGGTTACTTTAAAAGAGTTGGGTACTTTCTTGATTCAAGGGTTGTCGATTTGTTGGACAGGTTAATTTCCAAGACTCAATTGATATTTGAGTAAGAAAGGTTTTTTTTCTTTTTGAAGGGTTTCTTGGTTTGATCGATTTCTAAGAAGGTTTCTCTTAGGGTTATATCCGATAAAGCAAGGGTTTTTCTTTACACAAAGGGACTTCGTAATTCGTGATTTTGAGGTTTAATATATCATAAGGTTTAGCGAATTATCAAAGGGACTTTGTCGGTTTGTATTGTGAGGTTTTTCACAAGGTTTAGCAAATCAACAAAGGGATAAAGAAGAATGGCTAGTTCTATAACTAGGTTAAGCATCGAAAATTTTGATGGGTTTACTGTACATAAGCATGGAGGTTTCAAACAAGTTGGGTTCAAGCAACTTGGTCATGTCGTTAAAATAAGAGTCCATGGCATACAACTTCATAAACGTGTTTGGTTTGAGGTGGAACTGCAGGGAGCTCAATGGGATCGTGAAGCTGAGGTTTTTCAGGATAGTAACAATCATGCTGCAGTGGCTCAAAGACGGTTTGAGCTAGAACTGCAGAGAGCTCAAGAAGATCGTGAAGCTGGGTTTTTCAGGTTAGTAACGATCATGCTGTAGTGGCTCAAAGATGGTTGGAGGACAAACAACCTGAAGAAAAGATAAACACGGGCTGCTTGGTAAATGAGCAAGAAAAGGTACACCTTGGTATAAAGGTGGGGGCAAACATTACGGTAACCGGAGTACTTGGTCAAGAGGGTGCGGGGGTAATGTTGCTGAGAAGAAGAACTTGAAGGAGTCTAAGGAAGCTAATCTAGGGAAGTTACAGAAGTACAATGCCTGGTTAACATGGTGGTCCCGGGTTCGAGGTTCCATCACCGGTAAAAGGTGTTGAGTATCAGATATGTTTAAATGTTACTCCTAAAGTAGAAATTGTTAGAATTTAGGAGTAAACTTAAATATATTTTAGGGACTTAAGTGTACTTTGTAATATAAATTAGTAATAGACTAATATTAGGAAGTATTTAGGTTAACCTCCTTAATTTAGTTTATAGGAAATTTTCTATTTGACTTAAGGAGGTGCCTACCCCCTCATCTCTATAAATAGGGATGATGGGGATCGTAGTTATTGTATTCTTTTTCCTCAATGTACTCTTTATTAGGGTTATTAATAAAGAAGGGTTTGAGGGTATTCCGTGTGCATTTATTTTGTCGTATCTTTGTAATCTCTCGTGTTCGCTACTTGTGCTCGATACAACTCACGGTCTAGTGGTTCCTCGTTATCGAACTTCAGGTTTGTTTGTCGGTATCGTACAATATTTTCTAAATAGAGTAACTTTTTCAATATAATATACACGCGCCATTTTTTTTCCATGTCATTTATTTTGTTGAGTTGGCACTGGTTTATCTATTTTCTGGTTTTCTTGTTTATTCACCGTCTGCTTCAATGAATAACCGGGGTTGACCTTTTTTGTGATATAAATTTATACTCCAACAGACACACACCTAACAAAAAACCCCCAATTCATCCCACGAATCCTAATTTTTTTCATCTTCCCCAATTACACAATCCCCCAAAATATTCACCCCCAATTAAAAATCCTATCTAGTCAAAATGTCATCATCATCCACCAATTACTCAAACCCTTATGGAATTGTTAATGATGAAGGTGATTCTCATCTTTCTACAGGGAAATTAACTTATTGGATCAAAGAAAACCCAACTAGACATTTTATTGTTTTCCCTAACACATACGTAAGTAAACTCTAATTTATAAATTAGATCTTTTTCCTTGTCTTTATTAGCTAAATTTAATTTTTTTTATTCAGAAAACCAGGATCAAGAATTGCAAGTTATGAGACCGGTATGATGATGAGTTATAATGGGTGGTACGGAACCCACATGTTTGAGATGTACAAGGCTCTAAATGCATCTCAAAATGAGGGCACTGGCAAATGAGATAAATAGCCAAGAGCAAGTTGTGATCCTTCAAACTGAAATGCAAAAAAATCAAGGATTGTTTGTCCAAAACTAAGAAAATTGCATTTTTTTGAAGCTTATTGTTATCATGTTTGTGGTGGTTTGGTTCGTATTTGTAATGAACAAAGTTTATGACCAAGTATTTGTCAGTTATTATTCCTTTTGTGGTTGTAATAGTAGCATGTTATGTAACAATTCGCCCGTGAAATGTTTATGTTTGTAATGGAATGGTAATGGAATGCGGCTCATGTGTTAACAATTCACCCTTGCAATGTATTTGTTTTGTGTTAATGTTTACTACACATTTGAATGTAAACTGCACATGACACAAGCATAATATAAACATAATATATGGCACATGATTTACATTTCCATATAAGGTGGAATTGAGAGTTCAAGATACAAGCACATGGAACTATTTGCACATTACAAGACAAACACACTTGAAAACAACACAATATAAACATAAGATACTACATTTTCATTCATTAAGGTAGTCAGTACTGTCTTTAACAAAAAGGTTGTGCCTAAATGCCTTTGTCTACCAACACTGTGTTATACAAAACCCATGAAACATGTAGATAATCATCTATTACAACTCAACACAGATAACCTACACAAAGTTCCTAATCAGATTCAGATACTCAAATGCCTTGTTAGGTGTTGAGCTAGTTCCCACGCTATCAAAGTTGTAAGGCTTGCTCATTTGTTGTTTTACAATCCTTTCTGATCTCCCACGATTCTTCAAATAAATCCTCACACCATCTACATAGTATTGATCCATCCACTTTTTTCTGTTTATTTTCTTAGTTGGTGTTGTTGTATCTATTTGTTAGCTATCAGATATACCTTTCTCTTTACCATCATCAACTGGTAAAGGTTCTTGTGTTAGTTTATGTGTTGCTTGATCGTCAAGTAGGGTAACTTCATGTGTTGCTTGATCACCATTAATCACAGAATGTTGGGTTGGTTGACAGGGGTTATTAAGGTTAACAAGATGTTCAGCATCTCTTGCTGCATTTCATTCCTCTTCTGCTTGCCATTGCATTGCATGCATCAAACCATGTTATCCTCCAACTCCTCTTCTTTCCTTTTCCATGTTCTCTTCTTCATGTTCAATCCCTTGTTGTTCAACCATGAATTCTGTGAATACTTCTTCATCTTTTGCAAGATAGCGTTTCTATTATATTTACATGTTAGTTCACTTGAGAAAAACCAAACAAGATTAGTATCATTATAAACATATACATCACATGTTGTTTACCTGCTCATCTATTAAGTGACCATCAGATGGACCTATATAGTGATACCGCTACCAAAACCTCTTCCACCTCTTCTACAACTCGTGCCAACACCTCTGATACCACAAACCCTACCACCACCCTTGCTTCCACAAGCCCTACCACCTCCGCTTCCATCAGTCCTACTACCACCTCTGTTTCCTTGTCACCTCTCCCACCCCTACCAACACCTCCTATACCATACGTTTCACCCTCATCAATACTTGGTCCCCCAACACCTCGCGTTCAATGTATTTGACCCTCATTTGTACTTGTTCCAACTGCTCAACCTCCTCTGACACCCTACCACTTCCTCTCCCACCCCTTCCATCACCTCTACTACCTAATCCACCTCTAGATGTAGTTTCACCAACAAATGGTCTCCTTTTCCTACCAGCTGCCTTTTATGATGTTTTAGGTTCTAGTTGTGTTTCATGTTTACATGTTGCCTTGTTGTGATCCTTTATCCAACAATGTGTACAAGTCATTTTCCTACCTATCCTGCTTACTTGGGTGTAATTAGTTTCTGTTGGTGATTTTATTATTTTCTTTTGTGGTCTACCTGACATCTTTCTAAATAACGATGGTCATGGTGGAGCATCATCAGTCTTTTTCCAATACTTAGATCCCATAATTCGTTTGATAGAAAATTGATAGGTATTGAACCAGGCCTCTTTACTATACCAGTATCTAACACCTACTTCTAATTCAGTACCAATATACAGGTAGGCTGCTACAGCATGAACACAAGGGACATCACTTAATTCCTACATTCTACAAGCACATACCTTGTGTAACAAGTTTACACCATAAGTTTCATTCTCGTTTCTTACTTCTAGCTCTTGAAAACTATGAGGTATGATAATCTAATTCCTACAAAATATAATATATCATCAATGCTTATCTATTTGTTATCTACATTTGATTTTTACAATAAATATAGTTAAGTACATCATAGTATTACATACCTTTGTTTCACCTTTAGTATTTCTAGCATTTTCTTAATACTTGGTGTGATGGTGTCTTCCAAGCCAATCTTGTTCATCTGAAATAACCTTTACATGATGTACAATCTGATCTCTTCCAACATAGTAATGATTGGTTTACCCTTTGGACCCAAAATAACTTTGTTAAAATTTTCACTTATGCCATTTATAAAAGCTGCACATCTCCTATCCATTTCAAAGAAAGCTCTGGACTAAGAGTTTCGGTTTCTTTGAACTATATAATCATAAGCATCCTGGTTTATCAGTCTTATGTTCTCCATATGTCCTTCAAACTCTCCTTGAAGAGTACTTGAAGCTGCATACCAAAATAGCCTCTACAACTGAACTCCACTAAACTTCTTTTTGAAATTATTAAAGATATGCCTAATCCACTTTCTATGCTCAACTTCTGGTAACTAATCATTGACAGCATCTAGTAAACCTTAACTCAGATAAAAAGATTAATAATGATTAAATACATTTTTATTAATGATTAATAACATACAATATTTAATGATAATAAGAAATTACCTTATGTGAATCTCATATGATAGTAATGCATGTTCCATTATTCAAATGAAGATCTTCTCATAGTAGGTACAAAAACCAACTCTAATTCTTTGATTTTCAACTTTAACAACGACCTATGCAATGGGATACATATGATTATTTGCATCCCTTCCCATGGTTGTGAGTAATTCACCCCTACATATGTGCTTCAAAAAACACCCATCTAACCTAATGACCTTCCTACAGCTTGCTAACCACCTATCCTTTACACCCTTAGGGCACGTTCGGTAGAGGGAATTTCAAAGAAAAGAAATGAATTAGAGAATTGTATTCTTAGAAATGAAGTTTAAGGAGATGATTTATTAAATTCCTTTGTTTGGCAGCGTCAAATATTTGAAAAAAAAATACTAATGAAAATCTTTTTTATTTATTTTAAATAGAATAATAAATAAATAAAAATAATAAATTTATTATTATTATTATTATGGAAAGATCACTTTTATTATTATTATTATTATTATTATTATTATTATTATTTTTATTTTTTTTATTTTTATTTTTTTTATTATAAAACCATCACATTTATAAGAAACAAAAAGGGATTTACAACAAATTGGATGGGAGTCGAGATACTATCTGCGCTCCCACCCCTTTAGCAATGGTAAAACCTATTCTATGGAAAATATGTACAGCAGCGCGCGCTCCAATGTCTTGAGCCTTAGAAAATCTTTGGATCCGCTTCAGCAATGCAACTGCATCTTCGTGTAACTCCCCTAAAGAAGAAAAGGAGAAAGGAAGAAACCCATATCCGAGAGCTGCACACTTAGCCAAATACTTGCATCGTTTACGTTGTGCAACATCAATCACAGCTCGGTCGGGAACAAAGTCATTTATTATTATTATTATTATTATTATTATTATTATTATTATAAATAATAACAATAATAATAATATATACTATAAAATAATAAAGTTATTAAACTTTAAAAAGTTGAATAAAATTAATATTAATAAAAGTAATTAGTAAAAAAATAATTTATAATAATAATAAAATAATAAAATAGTAATTAAATAAATAGATAAATAAAGTAATAATAATAATAATATATAATATATAATTAATAATAATAAACTTAAAAATAAAAATAAAATAATTAATAATATATAATACATAAAATAATTTTAATAATAATAAAATTTAAAAATAAAAATAAAATTAATAATAATTATAAAAAATAAAATAATAATAATAATAATAATAATAATAATAATAATAATAATAACTATAAAATTATTTGCAGTGGCGTCTTGCTACTCTTCCTATCAGTATTGGTGGCCTACGGGTCTTATGTGCTGAGGATGTCAGGTGCTTTGCCTTTATTGCTTCTCGTTTACAGTCTGGTGATTTGCAGGATCGGATTTTGGCAAGGTCTGGGATTGTTTCACCGGGCCCTATTTTTCAGTCTGCTCTTGATGCTTTCTCGACCTGTTGTGGTGTCGATCCTCTCTCTGTCACCACTAGCTCTCCTATCCCCCAGTTTATGAAGTCTTTGGCAAAGAGTTACTTTGGTTTCATTGATGGTTGTTTGACGTCGCGTTTCGGGTTGAGTCGTCGTCAGGAGGCACTTCTCAGCTGTGTGCGTGCTCCTCATGCGCAAGATTACCTCTTCACTATTCCGATTGATGGGCTGGGACAGCGGATGAACCCGAGACAGTTTCGTGCGGTATTGTGTTATCGTTTGTTGATTCCTTTATTTCCTGATGGTTCTTTGTGCTCGGGTTGCCATGTACATCGGATGGATCTGTGGGGTGATCATGCTGTTCATTGCGCTAGTGATTTAGGGGTTAAGTTTCGGCACAATCTTGTTCGTGATGTGTTGTTTGATATTTGTTTTAAGGTTGGTGTGTCGGTGAGGAAAGAAGCTGATATGGGAATTGTTTCTGATGGTGGGCGTGATCTTCGGCCAGCAGATTTATTGCTACACTATTGGTCCCAGAGCAAAGATGCGTGTTTAGATGTTACAGGGGTTTCTCCGTTTGCAGGGGCGGGGTTGGATTCGTGGGTTCCTGGGAGTGCTTTGCAGTCGGTTGTTCAGAAGAAGAAGAAGAAGTATTCTTCTATTTGTGTTGAGCATGGTTACTCGTTTATTCCATTCGCCTTCTCGACTTTCTGGGAGCTTGAGGAGGAGGCGATGGGTACTCTCTCGCGTCTTAAGCGGTTAGCTGGTTGTCATTCTAATGACGCGAGGAGTGGTGGTTTTTTGATGTCTAGACTTAGTTTTTGTATTCAAAAAGGGGTGGGCGTGCAGCTTGTTTCGCGGCTCCCTTCCAATTTTGTGTGATTAATAAAATTGGAATTTCGATTAAAAAAAAAATAATAATTATAATAATAACTATAAAATAATAATAATAATAATAAAATAATAATAAATAAATAAATAATAAATTAATAAATTAATAAATTAATAATAATAATATTAATAATAAAATTATTATACAAATATGTTTTTATAAAAATATCATTTATAATAAAAAGTAATAATAATAAAATTAAAAAATAAGTTAATAATAATAAAAATAAAATAATAATAATAATAATAATAATAATAACCAATCCCTGTACGCTACCCTCCATCTCCATCCACCAATACTTCGTACGCTACCCTCCATCTCCATAACCAATCCCTGTACGCTACCCTCCATCTCCATCCACCAATCCTTCGTACGCTACCCTCCATCTCCATCCACCAATCCTCCATCCCTGTTCGCTACAGTATCACCAATCCTCCATAACCAATCCTTTGTTTCGTATCATCTCCATCCTCCAATCCTCCATAATTCGTGATATCTAATTCTTCGTATTCATCTGCTGTCTTTTCCGATTCTCTCTAGGCTGTTCTCGGTATCATCATCTCCTCCCACCATAACAGTATCATCATCTCCTCCACAATACGTGGGATATACCGTATCATCTCCTTTGTGGGTCCGTTGCTATGTTGGAGAGTGGGGTTCGGGGGTGATTGGCGGGTGGGGGCTGTTGTTAGGCGGTGGGGGTGGTTGCTGTTGGTTGCTGACTGTTTGGTAGTTCGGTTAGGTGTGGGGGCTGTTGGTTGTTGTTCGTTTAGTCCTGCTGTTCGTTCAGGAGTTTGTGGGTTCGTTGTTAGGTTTAGGCGTTGTTGCTGTTGGTTGAGGTTCAGGAGTTTGTGGGTTCATTGTTAGGTTTAGGCGTAGCTGTTGTTGTTGGTTGTTAGGAGTTTGCTGTTGGTTTGTAGTTGGTTCGTTGTTAGGTGGCTGTGGCTCGTTTCAGATTGGGGTTTTTGAGCGGTTGGTTGTGAGTGTTGGTTTTGAGTAAATAACCTGCAAATATCCTACAGGGGTGGTATTACAGGTTGATTTGCGGCATTTGGTTCGTTCATTTACTAGTTGTTCGTTTGTTGGTTGTTTTGGGGTTGTGTTGTGGGGTTTGGATTATGGGTGATTCGCTTAGAATTTCTTGCCCTTTGCAAGGGGGAGAAGGGTGTGGAGCCGGTAGAGGTGGGCAGGGGCATTCTAAAAAGTATTTTATCGACCACTTGGGTACTCGTCATTTTAAGACGGATGTGTTGAAGGGAGTTTACAAAGCGCGTATCGCGAATGATTTTTCCTTGTTTTCGGACCTTGATCTTGCTTTGCATCATGCGGGGATTTGGTTATGTGGTGAGTGTCTTTGTACGCATACTTTTGGTAAGTCTTGTAGACATAGGGATGGTGTTGTGGTTGAGTCTCCATATTTTTGAGGATTGTGCGATTTGGGGGATTGTTTTGCCGGTTTGTTCGCCTAGTGCGGATGTTGATGTTGATCGAGGTCAGGTTTCGTTGTCAGGTTCTAGGCCTCCCACAGATTGTGACATGGGTTCTGTTAGAACTGGCTTAGGGGTGGGTTCACTTTGTTTAGATGTTGACCTCCTTGACCGTTTCTTTTTGATGCGCATACGTACGGTCAAGTGCATCCCGCCTAAGTTGAGGCTTGGTTTTGCTAGGATTTTTCTTAGTGCTCTTGATAAAGTTTTATCTAGCCCAAGTGATATTGCAGCGTGGGTGGAACTTCTCATCTTACCGGGTTGTATTTTGGCGGTGTTAGTACCGTCTTGCAGGGCTCAACGTCGATCTGGTGAGAGGGAGCGTGGTCAGTTTGTTAGTATTTCTAGTGCCATTGCTCGGTGGAGGGATCCTGGGGAGAGGATTGGTTTGATTTGAGATCGTTTAGGTGGTCTTTCCTTTTCTTCGCGTAGGTACTTGAGGTCGAAAGATGCTATGGCGGCTAATATTTCTCAGTGCAAGCGTAAGTTGAGTGATGGCCACTTTTCAGCGGCTATTAAGGTCCTCACTTCTTCGGGTGTTGCCCCTGATTCTCCTGACACCCTGGGGGATTTGGAGGCTAAGCATCCCTTTGCTTCTCCTCCTGTTGTGCCTTCTTCTTCCTGTGGGGTGGACACGCTTTTTGTTTGCAAGGATCTGGTATTGAATCGGATTCGAAGTTTTCCCAAAGGTACTTCTTATGGTCGAGACGGGCTTAAAGCTCAACATTTTTTAGATGTTTTGGGAGGAGCAGCTTCTGCTGTGGCTGATGATCTTTTGGTTTCTATCACTGGTGTGGTTAATTTGTTTCTTTCTGGTAAGTGTCCTAGTCTGCTTGGTGAGTTTATTGCCAGTGCCCCTTTGACTCCGCTTATTAAGCCTGGAGGGGGCATTCGGCCTATTGCTATTGGTACTGTGTGGAGGAGGCTTGTCTCTAAGGTTGCATCTTCTTCTGTTGGGGAATCGATGACCTATCTGCATGATTTTCAGTTTGGTGTGGGGGTGCCAGGTGGGTGTGAGGCGGTTCTTCATTCTGTCAGCAGGTTTGTGGAGGAGAGAGGGGATGAGGCCGGACTTTCTATGCTTTTGGTGGATTTTCAGAATGCCTTTAATCTTGTTGATAGGAGCACCATTATTCATGAAGTTCGGCTGAGGTGCCCGGCTATCTCGCCTTGGGTGGAGTTTTGTTATTCTCGGCCAGCTCGGCTTTATTATGGGGATTCTATTCTTTGGTCTTCTCAGGGGGTTCAGCAGGGTGATCCATTGGGTCCCTTATTATTCTCTCTTGCTCTGCATCCACTTGTTCATGC
This sequence comes from Glebionis coronaria, assembly GCA_025667525.1. Taxonomy (NCBI): domain Eukaryota; kingdom Viridiplantae; phylum Streptophyta; class Magnoliopsida; order Asterales; family Asteraceae; genus Glebionis; species Glebionis coronaria. The sequence goes on along the minus strand of CM046875.1, from coordinate 58,216,136 downwards.
TATTCATCAGGCGTGTGAGCTCTCCCTTCATGCATGGTACCTTGATGACGGCACTATTATTGGTGATACTCTTATGGTTGCTAAGGCTTTGGATATTATTAGTGTGGAGGGACCGGCTCGTGGGCTACATCTAAACGTTGATAAGTCTGAGCTTTTCTGGCCGGTGGAGGATCCTCGGGGGTTGGTAGATGGCCTCTTCCCTGCTTCTATTTCTCGTCCGAGGTCTGGTGTCAAGCTTCTTGGTGGCTCTATTAGTCGTGATTTAGGTTTTGCTGGTAATTTTGTTGCGCGTCGGGTTTCTAAGGCTATTTCTTTGTTAGAGGCTATTAGGGGGCTTGATGACCCGCAATGTGAACTTCTTCTCCTTCGTTATTGTGCTGGTGTTTCAAAGTTGGTGTATGCTTTGAGGACTTGCCCCCCTGGGTTTCTTGAGGGTGTTTTGTCGCAGTTTGATCAGGCCTTACGTACGTCTTTGGAGTTGATTGTTACGGGTTCAGGGCCTGGGTTTGGTGATTTGCAGTGGCGTCTTGCTAATCTTCCTATCAGTATCGGTGGCCTAGGGGTCTTATGTGCTGAGGATGTCAGGTGCTTTGCCTTTATTGCTTCTCGTTTACAGTCTGGTGATCTGCAGGATCGGATTTTGTCGAGGTCTGGGATTGTTTCGTCGGGCCCTATTTTTCAGTCTGCTCTTGATGCTTTCTCGACCTGTTGTGGTGTCGATCCTCTCTCTGTCACCACTAGCTCTCCTGTCCCCCAGTTTATGAAGTCTTTGGCAAAGAGTTACTTTGGTTTAATTGATGGTTGTTTGATGTCGGGCTTCGGGTTGAGTCGTCGTCAGGAGGCACTTCTCAGTTGTGTGCGTGCTCCTCATGCGCAAGATTACCTCTTCACTATTCCGATTGATGGGCTGGGACAGCGGATGAACCCGAGACAGTTTCGTGCGGTATTGTGTTATCGTTTTTCGATTCCTTTATTTCCTGATGGTTCTTTGTGTTCGGGTTGCCATGTACATCGGATGGATCTGTGGGGTGATCATGCTATTCATTGCGCTAGTGATTTGGGGGTTAAGTTTCGGCACAATCTTGTTCGTGATGTGTTGTTTGATATTTGTTCTAAGGTTGGTGTGTCGGTGAGGAAAGAAGCTGATATGGGATTTGTTTCTGATGGTGGGCGTGATCTTCGGCCAGCAGATTTATTGCTACACAATTGGTCCCAGGGCAAAGATGCGTGTTTAGATGTTACATGGGTTTCTCCGTTTGTAGGGGCGGGGTTGGATTCGTGGGTTCCTGGGAGTGCTTTGTAGTCGGCTGTTCAGAAGAAGAAGAGGAAGTATTCTTCTATTTGTGCTGAGCATGGTTACTCGTTTATTCCATTCGCCTTCTCGACTTTCGGGGAGTTTGAGGAGGAGGCGATGGGTACTCTCTCGCGTCTTAAGCGGTTAGCTGGTTGTCATTCTAATGACGCGAAGAGTGGTGGTTTTTTGATGTCTAGACTTAGTTTTTGTATTCAAAAAGGGGTGGGCGCGCAGCTTGTTTCGCGGCTCCCTTCCAATTTTGTGTGATTAATAAAATTGGTATTTCGATAAAAAAATAAAATAATAATAATAATAATAATAATAATAATAATAATGATAATAATAATAGTAAAAGTAATAATGATAATAGTAATAAGTATTAATATATAACAAAGAAATGGTTTCCACACCAAAAATAAAGGAAATGATTTCCATACAAATTATAAAGGATCAAAATATTTAGGAATTCAATTCTCCACTTTTTTATTTCCCAACCAACCAAACAATAAAAATAAATAATTTCCATTTCTCTCCCTCCAATTCCCTCTACCAAACATACCCTTAAAGCATATGTAGATCCTTTTAAAAGTTGGACTGCCACCAGAGTGTTCCACATCTAACCTACATGTAGACCTAGGATTTGAATATAAAAGAGCTTGCTTGTAGTCATAAATTTTACTATAGTGCTCTATCAAGCCACCTTTATGATCAAATAAAGCCCTTTACTTTGCTCTTTTACATTGACCTAAAATAACATCTATCATAAACTTCTTTCTTATGTCATCTTTCATTTTCCTATATGGCATAAATGGATCATCTACAATTTCACTAGCATATTGGGCTGCGATCTATTTGTATGTTACAAGTGAGCGTTGGTTGTACTTCATACAACACCTATGCTCATTGATAAGCGAATTAATATGAAATGAATGCTCTATATTCATCCATGAGGCATATAACTTAAATGGACAAGGAACACTCTTTGCCAATGTTATTTTCTTTTTACTCCATTTTAGTGAAAAAGGTCCTACACTACTACTTTCACCAGATTCATGCACAACCTTTTGTCTTTTTAACCTTCTTACCTTTGTTTTTACTTTTTAGAATTTCTTTTCTTAACTGTCTTACTAGTACCCTCACCACTTGCTATAGCCTCACCCGAGTCATCAGCAGCCTGTGGTATTCCTCTATCCTTTCTACCCTTTCTTACATGCATATCTACCTTCTACAAGATTCTTTGTATAATAAACCAAGACACTTCTCCAATCATTCTTCATATACCATATCTGATAGCCATGGGCTACCCTATAATTGGCCAATGCTAATTTTAACGCATTAGGACTATCATACCTCATCAGTAAAATTGGTTCCAACTTATCCCAAGGTATACTAGGATCAAATACATAATAACTAATACCTTTTTTCACCTTAAACACATGATCAATTTGATTATTATCAGGATCTTCTTTTGGTATATCACCTATAAGAGGGAGTTGGTCTAACCTAGAACCTCTAAATACAACCCTCTTACTAATAAGCTTATTCAGAAAGAGACCATGTTTACCGAACTCTTTTATTACTACATTATCATCACCCTCATCTTGAAAGTCTACATTCTCTATTTCTTCATAATCATCACAATCATAACAGTCACTATCGTCCTCTACATTGGTTATTTCATCAGCTACTAAGTTTTGGTCGGCAATAACATCATAATCATAGTGTTTTACAAATCGATCCATCATATTACCACTATCATAAGCTTGGTTCAACATGTCCTCAACACCTTTATCAAATAACAACTCTTTTATACCTAAGCCAAGTGTGATACCAGTTTTGCAGTAATACAACCTTATACAACTATTGCCTAATGGTATTAGCTTTTTAACAATTTCACCAAGAATATGAGTGATATACCATCGAAGTTAATGTCATTGATTTCTCTTGAAGTACCCTATACATAACTCAAGGGGTGTGAAACGAAAATTCCATCATAATGCAAGTAAATAGTGAAAACACTCTTCAATTTTGATTTCTTCGATTTTAAATTACCTAAAAATTAAAGTTTAATAGAATTAGGGTTTATACAAAATTAATTAAGATAAACGAACAAAACATAACTTAATAAGAGATATCATACCACTAGGGGTTTGAAACGAAAATTCCATCATAATGCAAGTAAATAGTGGAAACACTCTTTGATTTTGTTTTCTTCGATTTTAAATTACCTGAAAATTAAAGTTCAATAAAATTAGGGTTTATACAAAATTAATTAAGATAAACGAAAAAACATAACTCAATAAGAGATATCATACCACTAAGCATATTGGATTGAATTTAAAATCATCAATTAAGGTTAATTGAACGGGTTAAGTAATTAGGGTTCGTGGAGAGAAATTGCGGGTTTTTTGTTAGGTGTGTGTGTGCTGGAGTATTAACTTATATCGAAAAAAATGTCAAACCTAGTTATTCATTGAACCGGGTGAGTACACAGGAAAACCAGAAAAAAGATAAATCGGTGCCAACTCAGCAAAAAAACAACGTGAAAAAATGGCGCGTGTATATTATATTAGAAAAGTTACTCTATTTAGAAAAGAATTTGAAAGTTAATTGGTAATATAAGTAATAAAAAGGTAAGTGTTTCAAAGTATTAAATTTCAAAAAAGTTTGTTAGTATTCTATAACTTTTATCATACTTCAAATCATTTGAAATTTTACACACAAAATTTGAGTGTCCCAATCAATATAAGAAGTGTGTAAATCACCTCCCATTAAATATATACCGAATTTTTCAAAAACTTTGCAATAAGATGCACTGTGGCACTTCATGTCACATGTTGCATTTGTGGGTCAAACTAGTCGAATCATATTATTTAATGGGTTTGTTATTATTACCTCCCATAGTCCCATGTAGGGGTGGGAATCGGGTCGGGTTGGTCGGGTTCGGTTTATTCGGGTCGGGTTAAATTCGAGTTGAGAGTAAAAATAATTTACCCGAACTCGACCCGAGTTGAACTCGGGTTCGGGTCTATTCGGGTCGGGTCTACTCGGGTCGGGTCTATTCGGGTTTGGGTCAACCCGAGTATGGGTAAAATTAAAAAAAAAATACTTTTTTTTATTTTTTTAATAGAATTTGTATTAAATTTATATTTTAAAAATAAAAAAAATTAAATAATTTCTTATTCGGGTCAATCGGGTTGACCCGAACCCGAATTAGACATATATATTTTACCCGATGTCCGACCCGATTTCGAATTCGGGTTAGTCGGGTTGACCCGACTAACCCGAATTCAAATTTCAACCCGAGTAACCCGACCCGAATATGCTCGTGTCGGGTTCGGGTCGGGTCGGAAATATTGACACCCCTAGTCCCATGTCTCATAAAATATATAAAAAGTTACGAAAGATTTTTTACTCTTTTTTATAATTTAGCATTTATTTTTTGATCAATTTTTGTTTAATATTTTTGTCTGTTTAACAATTTTGACTTATCAAACTTAATTTTTATAATTTTACATTTTTCGTTTAGAAGATATCCGAACGCTTTTATGTGAGTTAAAACTAAAAGTATATGCATCATCTAGCGTGGAGATCAATATAGGCGTCACAAAATGATTGACACAAAAAACATGGAGAAAGTGGACAATTTATGGCACATGAAAGCGTTCACAATTTAATAAAATTGTCCACAATTTGATAAGAAGTGCACACTTTTGCAAGTTTCAAGTGTGTACATCTTAAACTACACACTTTAAAATGTCATTTTTTTATAATTTATTATTTTTTAAAATAAAAATAAAAGCTACTAAATCTTTCAGGTACTAAAAATTAGATACTCAAATCAAATATCAAATAAACATTTCCCGTTCTAAAAAATCAAATACGAAATAAAAGCTCTTTAAAGATTAAGATAAGATCAGATACTCGAAATTAGAGATCTTCAGATACAAAAATTTGTTTACAAAATAAAACTAAAAGCTATTTGTTTACAAACTAAAACTGAAAGCTAGCTTCTTCTAGCGTGAATTTTTTTGTTTTAATTGTATACACGCTTTTTAGCGTAGTTTATAGTTATTTTTAGGCCGAAAAGTGTTGACGCTTTTTTAGTTTTTTACACGCTTATGTGTGCGTACAAAATAATATTATTGTCGATGCCAAAACGTGGACAAATAAGTGTGTATATTTTCTCTTATTTTGTTGTGAAAATTGAATTTTTAAAATTAACAAAATAATTAAAAATACAAAGAAAATAAATTTTAAGGGTACAAATAGTAAAAAAAAGGAGGAATCTTAATAACCTCCTCAATGGCTATTCTAGTAAATCGTGATTTTGAAAAAGATTAATTTTTGAGTGAAAGTGAAAGTTTGGGAAGTTGAGAATAAAAAATTGTGTTCTTAAGATTTTTTTAGGAAAAAACGGAGAGTAAAGGAGAGTAAATAATTTATAATTTCATTTACAATTTACTTTTCAATTTGAGATGATTCGGAATGAATATGAAAAGAAGTATGTTTTCCTTTATTTGTTTAGTTAAATTTGTTTATTTTTTATATTTCTTTCTAACTCAAGAACAAATAAAAGTTATGTCACCTTTCACATTTCTTTCCAACTTAGGAACATTAAAAATTCAGTCATTTCCTCTTCACTCCACTCCTCATCTTCTCATATACTTCGTCTTTTTTCCTCATTAAACTCGATACCCACCATTGTTTTATTTAACCCACTTTTCTAGAAAAATTTTCATTTGAAAAGTGAAAAATAGAAAACCTGTTTAGCAACATCATTTTTCAATATTTTTCAAAAATTACAAAATTTTCATTTTCTAAATTTATATAGAAAATTAGAAAACTTCATTTTACCCTTTTCTAAATTTTCACCTCATACCCACCATTGTTTTATTTAACCCATTTCAATAACACGTTACTCTATTCAGTATTCACCGTTCATCATTATTTTAACGTTTTCGTCAGAAAATTTACGTTTTCGTCAGAAATTTACATTTTCGTCAGAAAATTTACGTTTTCGTCAGTAATTTTACGTTTTCGTCAGTAATTTTACGTTTTTGTCAGAAAATTTACGTTTTCGTCAGAAATTTACTTACGTTTTCGCCAGTAAATTTAGGTTTACGTCAGAAAATTTACGTTTTCGTCTGTAAATTTACGTTTTGGTCAGTAAATTTACGTTTTCGTCAATAATTTTACGTTTTCGTCAGTAACTTTAGGTTTTCGTCAGTAATTTTTCGTTTTCGTCAGACAATTTTCGTTTCCGCCAGAAAATTTACGTTTTTGTCAGAAAATTTACGTTTTCGACAGTAAATTTAGGTTTTCGTCAGAAAATTTACGTTTTAGTCAGAAAATTTACGTTTTCGTCTGTAAATTTACGTTTTCGTCAGTAACTTTACGTTTTCATCAGTAATTTTACGTTCTCGTCAGAAAATTTACGTTTTCGTCAGAAAATTTTTGTTTTCGTCAGAAAATTTACGTTCTCACCAGTAAAGTTACGTTTTCGTCTGTAAATTTACGTTTTCGTCTGTAAATTTACGTTTTCGTCAGTAAATTTACGTTTTCGTCAGTAAATTTACATTTACGTCAGTAATATTACGTTTTCGTCAGTAATTTTACGTTTTTGTCAGAAAATTTACGTTTTCGTCCGAAAATTTACGTTTTCTTCTTTAAATTTACGTTTTCGTCAGTAAATTTATGTTTTCGTCTATTAATTTACTTTTTCTGACAAAAACGTAAATTTTAATTTTCTGACAAAAAAGTAAATTTACTGACGAAAACGTAAATTTACAGACGAAAACGTAAATTTAATTTTTCTGACAAAAAAGTAAATTTACTGACGAAAAAGTGAATTTACAGACGAAAACGTATACACACTGACGAAAACGTAAATTTACTGACGAAAACGTAAATTTACCGACGAAAACGTAAATTTTTGACGAAAACGTAAATTTACTGACGGAAATTTAAATTTACAGACGAAAACGTAAATTTATTGATGAAAACCTAAATTTACAGACGAGAACGTAAAATTACTGACGAAAACGTAAATTTACTGACGGAAACGTAAATTTTTTACGAAAACGTAAATTTTCTGACGAAAACCTAAATTTACAGACGAGAACGTAAATTTACAGACGAAAACGTAAATTTACTGACGAAAACGTAAATTTTCTGAGAAAAATGTAAATTTACTGACGAAAACGTAAAATTTCTGACGAAAACGTAAATTTATAGAAAAAAACGTAAAATTACTGACGAAAACGTAAATTTACAGACGAAAACGTAAATATACTGACGAAAACGTAAATTTATACACTAAAACGTAATAATACTGATAAAAAGTAAAAAACTAATTAAAACGTAAAAAAATTACGAAAATATGAAAAAAGAAGACGGGGAAAAACAGACGAAAACATAAAAAAAAACTAGCAAAAACGTGAAAAAAAGTTGATCATGAAAAAAATGGTTGAAAATAGTTTCGTTTAAACATTGTTTATTTTTTTAGAAAATGAAAAATATTATCTAAACAAGTTTTCAAAATTCTCAACTTTTTTTAGAAAAGAAAAGTCTTTTCTTTTCTAGAAAATTAGAAACAGAAAATTATGAAAATTTTTCCACAACTAAACAGCCCCTTAATTTTTGAGTGAAAGTGAAAGTTTGGGAAGGTGAGAATAAAAATTTGTGTTCTTAAGATTTTTTTAGGAAAAAGGGAGAGTAAAGGAGAGTAAATAATTTATAATTTCATTTACAATTTATTTTTCAATTTGGGATGATTCGGAATGAATGTGAAAAGAAGTATGTTTTCCTTTATTTGTTTAGTTAAATTTGTTTATTTTTTACATTTCTTTGTAACTGAGGAAGAAATAAAAGTTATGCAACTTTTCACACTTCTTTCCAACTTAGGAAAATAAAAAATTCAGTCATTTCCTCTTCACTCCACTCCTCATCTTCTCATATACTTCGTCTTTTTTCCTCATTAAACTCGAGAACAGAGTGTAATAAGTTGGCAACCGGTCGCCAAAGACATAACTCAAGTTATACATTTTTCTCCTTTTTCTTTTTTCGTGTAATAGTGGATTTTTTGGTTGTGTATTGACATGTCAATCGGGAGGTTTTTTTTTTAATTTGTATTATACGAATGTTAACAAATGTATAAGTTCGAAATGTACTAATGTACTATGACAGTATGACTTGAACTAAAACGTGATTCTCGTTTGCAGCAGGAGAAGCATGTGAGTCGCGTACCCTATTTTTTTTCAATAGATGCACTTGCACATGATTTCCATTTTCTTTTGCTTTTAATAATTCATTAGTATGTATGACTGATTAGCTATCCTAGAAATTTTTGTTCTCGTTTGTTTTATAGAGAATCCATGAAGTTAATAAAATTAATATAGTTATGGCAAGCAGGAATTTCCTACTGATAGGGGACCGATCGACAAAATGAATGATCGAAGGGTGCCTAACATGTGGTTCTTTGTTAAGTCTGATCTGGTCCGACGAACTTCAAAACAACTGTATCAAAAGACCAATGTTAGACTTGATTTTCCATTCAGGAAAAATACATAAGAAATCACACTTTCTTATCTAACAAAGCTAGTTATAATGATTTCCTGGCATTTTTTGTTGAAAAAAAACATGATGCACATGTATGTCCCTTTGATCAGTTGATGTGTACACTCATCTTTGGTGTCAGATGTACGAGACCTCATTTGGTCCATAAATCATCATACATGTTTAATGAATTAAAGTTGTATCAAATATGTTTTATTTCGGTAATCAATGTATCAATCTAGGCGTGCAAAGTCTTAATTAATGAACGGCTATCTTGCATAAGGAAGCTGAAAAGCACACGCGGGTTGGGTCTATGTAACCAGCGCGGGTTGGGTCTATGTAACCAGGGATAAAGTTCTCAGTAAAAAATGATAAGCTGAACCACATCTTCATATATTTCGTGCTTAGGTGACGGGTCGATCAATAAGTTACTAGAGGTCGTCTAAAACATACATTTGAACCAATTTAACATCTGAACTAATGTTGTTTTACTGTTAACACATGATCATATAGAATAAAAGTGTTCCACAATATGATGAAATGTTAACATAGTATATAATTAGACATACTTCTACTTGTAAAATTCGGTCACCCATAAGTTAAAAGCAGGGGTTTTCTTTTCAATTCCATTGAAGCGCAGTGGTGGATCTAGGATTTCAACATAGGGTATGCACTCCACATTATTTCATATGAAAATTTTTGTAGGTTAAAATCTTTTTTCACTGGGTCATATTTTCGGGTCAGGTATTAACGGGTTCATATTCGGGTCGGGTATTATCGGGTGATCGGGTCATATTTCGGGTCATATTTCGGGTCATATTTCGAGTCGCATTATAATTAGACATACTTCTACTTGTAAAATTCGGTCACCCATAAGTTAAAAGCAGGGGTTTTCTTTTCAATTCCATTGAAGCGCAGTGGTGGATCTAGGATTTCAACATAGGGTATGCACTCCACATTATTTCATATGAAAATTTTTGTAGGTTAAAATCTTTTTTCACTGGGTCATATTTTCGGGTCAGGTATTAACGGGTTCATATTCGGGTCGGGTATTATCGGGTGATCGGGTCATATTTCGAGTCGCATTATCAAAATACACAACTCAAAACAAAACAGAAACTATAAAGTAGTAATAGATAACATTATAATTACACAAAATGTGAAGCTAGAAGCTTTAAAGTTACCGTGTTACCGTTTATGCACAAAACATATACTAAAACTAAAACTACAAGTAGCCTCGATGAGCATGCAAATATTGAAAGCGGTTCATAATAGCATCATCGCTAACTTCGGAAAATATATCTTTTTCTACATAAATAACCAAGCAATCATTTAGAAATTGATGACCGATGCTATTACGTAACTTGTTCTTCACAAAAGTCATAGCCGAAAATGTTTTTTCCACACTAGCCGTAGCAACTGGGAGGATCAACGCCAACTTGATGAGTAAATAAACGAGATCGAATGTTGTATGTTTTTTTAATTCCACGAGCTTCTTAGAGAGTTCTCTAACATCCTTCAAGCCTAAGAATCTTTCATCTTTTCTCATATCATGGATGTAATTGTCAAGTTGATCACTTAGGCGAGACAATTTATTAATAGAAAACTCATTCGGATAGAACTTTGCAAGTGTAACCAACTCTTGATTGTTAAAAGCACTAAACGAATTTAGAGGGCTTAAGCTACTCATACAAATAAGTAACTTAGAACTTACCTCGTTAAACCGATTGTTGAGTTCTTGTAGTTGAAGATCAGAAATTGTACAAAAAACTTCAACTCGAAAATGATGAAGGTTGGTGACATGTTGTTGCCGACGTTTTTTTCTTCCTCGAGGAACATATGCATCTTCCATCATAGGAACTTCGATACCATTTTTTACACAAAAGGACGTTGTAATTTTTAGATGAGTTTCCCATCCATCATCCCTAATCTGTTGCAACCTATCTTTTGTTAATTCCACAAGTGACATAGCTTCAACAATGTCTTGATATTTTCTTTGTAAACAATAATTCATGTCATTTGCTACCCCAAATAATTTCTTCATCAATTGTGCCAAAAAAACGAAGTCAAAAGATTCAAGTGCATAAGAAACAATTTCGGCTTTTAATTGATCATCCGAGTTAGATGAATCTCCAATCTTCTCAAGCACATCAACAATCACGGGATATAAATAAATAACGTTACTATTTAATTTATAATGAGATCCCCAACGAGTATCCCATGGCCTCCCTAAACCAAGTTCTTATTCATACCTTTTCCTGTTTCAATTTCATCATCATCAAAGGCTTCTACGACCTTCTGAGCTTGTGCCTCTTTCAACATTTCATTTCTTTTACAAGAAACTCCGACCACATTCAACAAATTTGTTAGAGTCTCAAAAAGCCAACCACAATCTAGGCTCCATTTTGAAACCGCGACAAGTGTTAGTTGGAGTTGATGAGCAAAACAGTGAATATAGTAAGCTGATGATGACTCTTTTAGCATCAACGTTTTGAGGCCATTAATTTCACCCTTCATATTGCTAGCCCCGTCATAACCTTGTCCACGAATTTTAGATGGACTCAAAGAATGTTCAGCAAGCATCGCGTGAATCGCATCTCTAAGAATTAAAGCGGTGGTACCCTTGACATGATCAACACCAATAAAGCTCTCCACAACAGCTCCCTTTTTATTTACATATCGTAGACATAGCGACATTTGCTCCTTATGAGATACATCAGAAGACTCATCTACCAATATTGCAAAGAAATCTTGACCGATATCTTTAACAATGGCTTTCGTTGTTTCTTTCGCACAAGAGTTTACAATTTCTTGTAAAATGGAATGACATGTTAACTGGTGGTTTTTTGGAGCATTTTTCAACACTACTTTATTAACGTCTTCACTAAGTTTAGCCAACCATTTTAAAAGTTCAAGGAAGTTACCTCTATTGCTTGATTCTTCGGTTTCATCATGACCTCGAATTGCCATTCCTTGATGCAAAAGATACCTTAAACAACAAAGAGTGTAAAGCAAACGAGCTCGATACTTTCTTCTATCTTCTTTTGAGTGAAAGTAAAAAACATAGTGAATAGAGGATTTCGTTTTTGTTAAAGCATCATACTTATCCCTCGCTTGATTATGAGCACTATTGAATTTTCTGACATGTTTATCAAACGCTACCTGTCTATTCCATCCCTTAAATCCATTCTTAACAAAAGTGTCTTCAGCATGGTCATCCTTGTTCTTGAACAAGTAACAAACAAAACAGTATGTTGCATCCTTATCAACACTATACTCAAGCCAATCATACTTGTTAAACAAACTTGGATTAAAGCGACGCGACTTAACTCCAAACATTGTTTGAGGAAAGTCATGAGAAACTGGTTAACAAGGCTTTCTTTGCACATATTCTCTTCTTACTAAATCTTGAACATTAGGATTATAATCAAAGATATGTAATCTGAGTCCAGGATCATGTGGAATAGCATTAACATTAAAAGTGATCCCATTCTGGACTAGTATTCTGCCCTGTTTCAGCTTCGGTTTCTGGAGTTGAAGGGTCAATTGGTGGTGGTTGTGGTGTGGTCGAAGTAGAACAACCATCTTGTGTTTTTTATTTCTTTTGAGCAGGACCAAACCAATCTGATACTCCTACTTTTTTTTGTTGACATGCTTTAACTTGTTCACTCACTTACTGAATTATAACTGCAACAATTTTTAAGTATGTTAGTTTGCTAAAAGGCTTAAACATAACATCAATAATCATTAATCAATTACACAACACAAAATATAAGGTTTACAAAACTATACAATAACAATTAATCTATTCATTAAAGGCTTAACAAAAAATACCAAACAATAATAAATGGTATTAAATTGGGAATTTGGGAATTGAGGATATACATCAAGTGAGAGAAAGGAATAGGTGGGTAGAAAAAACAATAAATGGTATTAATTATTGAATATAGGAATTGAACAACACATATAACTACCTAAATTTAATAAAATCAGTCTATGTGATACCTTTAAAAGAGAAAAGATGGGTTACCCATCATTTTGTTACCGAGAAGGAAAACCAGAGAAAGCACAAAGATGGTGAAATCAAGCAGTTTCCAGCAGCAATTGAGATTAAGTTTTGTGTTTGGGGTTTTCCCTTTTCATCAATTGGTAGGTGATAACTGATAAGCTAGGTTGTATGTACTTTTATTTTCAAGTTTTGTTTGGTACCAAAGTTCCCCCCCCCCATTTTTTTCATTTTAGCGCTCTCTTTCAGTTTCTTTTCTTTGTTTTCATTTGAGGGTGTGCACTGCTTTTTTCTGACATTTTCAAAGGGTATGCACTCAATAGAATGTATTTTTTTAAATTTGCACTAACTTGTCGAATCGTTGGGTATGCACGTGCATACCCGAGGTATACTACAGATTCGCCCCTGATCCAGCGCCTATAGCTAACGTTAGAAACTCATCCTCCGATCGCTCCTTACCTCCAGGATTTTGTGTCATCATCAGTGCAACCAATTGGGTATCAAGTTTGAAGGAAGAGCTTGCGTGAGGAAGAAAAAGGAGAATCGCGTCTACTACAATAACCTTCCCATCATATGGCAAAGCCTTGTAGCAATTCTCTAATAACTTTACACAGTGATCTTCACTCCAATTATGTAATATTCTCTGTAGCACATATCATACTCGTTAGAAAAATGATCATCAACTCAAAAGATTAATAAGTTTAAGCCAAATTACCATCAGAATAGTGGCTTCACCCTACGGAACCTCTTGAAACATATCCCCTCCAACGTGTTTTATGCCTACACTTGTACTCATAGTAAATAACATTTCAATAGTTTTTTTGTTTTGTAAAACAAAGTTGAAGCATACATACCAGAGTTGAGTGGGGCATGTTCAATCACATGGGGCAAATCGAAATTAGTGCCTTGAATAGCAGGATACCTCGATATGATCATACTAAGAATGATTCCTATACCATCTCCGACATCGATCAAGTTTTTGAGGTTGTTGAAACCATGGTAGCACTTGAGAATTTCCTTCATTACTATGGTACCGCGATCCACCACAAACTTGTTGAAAATCTCATTAAACCTTGCATCTATCGCAGGATATTCAAATGCATGCATTCCATGAGCAGGTCAAATGGAACACCTCCATTCAGCACTGAATCTTCAAGTTTAAACCTTGTCCCAAGAATGAAAAATATATGTAGTATTTCTAAATGTAATACATATAGAGAAAAACCTCATAGCCAGCTGAAGTGCTAGTGGTAACGACTTGAGAGTCTCAAATATGAGGTCTCAAGTTTGAGTTCCGCTAAATTCAACTCGGGAAAAAGACGACTCCAATTAAACCACAATTGTCAATCGAACATTACCCTCCTAAGTCAATTACTCTGATTCTCTTTCAATCATTAGTTCGCGTGTGTGTGATTTTATTATACTCGGACGATCGAATTTATGGGCACAGTTTGTTCTGTTGTTTTAGGTTTCAAATTTAAGATTATATCTGCTTATGATTGGTTGTCTAATCGAAACCCTTACAACCCTTTATCTTCAATCGAATTTTAATCAAGCCAATTCTAATCTTTTTTCAAACTAGATTATCGATTTGTGTTTGAATGTTGCTTCTGATTAGGTTTTTATTGATCACCACTATTCACTGCGCATTAATTATTACATATCTTGCTTGTGAATTTTTGTGGCTTATGTTAGTGATCGGATAATTGAGAGGTTGTTGTCATGGAAAAGGGTTTCTTGTCAAAAGGGAGTGGGAGTGGTAGTAGGAGTGGTAGTGGTAGTGGTAGTGGTAGTGGTAGTGGTAGTGGTGTGAAGGAGAAAAAGGTGTTGGTGATGATGAAGTTGTTGATTAGAATGATAAGAATATAGTTGTAGTTGACGATATGATACCATTAGCGGATGATCCTGTTAGAAATTTTTTGATGATTTAATTGAGATGGATGTTGAAAAGGATTATACACCGAGTCTTTCTCGTGATCTGAAAGGTACGTCATTTGCTAATCTTTTTAGGACTAAAAAGAGTCGGCATAAACGTAACTTTCGCACCCTTGTTACACTTGGTGAATGGTGTTGTTACACCTGCGGTGAATGGAGTGAGGTGATAGTCTCTTTGGAGTCTATCTGGTCAACCAGTGAAAAATTTATTATTTTGACAAATGGCCTTTTTCTTAGGAAAATGTTTGACATGCCATGGTGTCGCGAATTTTGTTAAGAATACTTAGAGTAAACTTAGATTAGTTAAATTAATGCTTAACTCGTCGACCAGGTTATAAAAGTGGTCCATTGTTTATTCGTAATAAGCCAATTATCCTTAATAAACGGGATCTGGATATGAATATGTTGAAAGAATTTGTTGGTAAAATTGAAGTTTGGGTGAAACTTCATGGTGTTCTGATGATGACATTTAATGAAGATGGTCTTAGTGAAATTGCTACAAAACTTGATACTCATGGGATGTTGGATTCCTATACGGTTGAAATATGTTTGAAATCATAGGGTATATCGAGTTATTCTAGAGCAACGATTGAGCTACATACGGATGTTGAGTTGAAATTATTATTGTGGTGGCTATGCCTAATCTAAAAGGTGAGGGTTATTAAATAAGCACTATTTGTGTTGAATATGAATGGAAACCCCTAGATGCTCGAGGTGTTAGCCTTTTGGTAATATACTTGATGAATGTATTAAGGCTACGAGGTCAACTGGCGTAATGAATGTGACTAAAGCCTTAGCAAGTAACTATGGGTGTACCAGTTCGTCCTAAGGTGAACTTTAAACCGACTGGTGCTAAGGTTACACGAGAATATCGAATGGTTGGCAAGAAGAATACTAATTCTAGTGGTAGGAAAAAACGTGCTGCATCAGGGTGTAGTACAAAGGTTACTCCAAGTAAAGAGGTTAGTAACTCAAATTGTTGGGATTTGAGGTCAATGGGAGGTTTCTAAACTAGTTTTACTCATATAAATATTATTGCTTCTCTTGGGAGTTTAAACTATTAGTGGAACTAGAAGAAAAGCAACTAAGTTATTACCACTGCTAATAAAAAACTTAGTGGTACTAGTTCAAGTTAGTGTTGTTGAGGAAATTGAAGAAAATACTCTAAGTACTTAATGATGATAGATTATTGAGTTAGTGTTGTTGGTTCAAGATTAATGCTACTTAGAAGAATTTGACTTCCAGAAGGATGAATATATTTAAGATGCTTTGTGTGTGACCAAGAATACTTAGTTAATAGGTATTACTTATTTATAAAGGTTATCTTGTAACGTATATTCTTAGTAAATATTTAAGTTTATCTTAGTCTGTATAAGGAGGTCGTATAACATATAGTTCTATATACATAAAATATAGAATTCGTTTTAGGTTCAAAGTTTTGTAACCCTAACACTATTTTTAACAGAATTTTATTACTAAATAACTAGCAAGGAGCTAGATTACAAAACAATAAGATAAGGGTTTTTGAGTCATTCGTCCCAACTAAAGGAACTTTTACTTCTAAATCTACACCAATAAAACGAACTAGACTTAATATCATCAACAATAGTGGACTTTAACGGAGATTTAGAGTCGAAGATTGTCTTGTTACGATGCATCCAAGTGTACCACCAAGTCACATAAAAACGCCTTCGAGCATTAACTTCAACTTACTTGATAGTTTTAACCTCCAAGCCAACCAATCAACTGATCATAGGACTACACCTCAGCCGGATCTACATTCCACCACATATATTTTGCGCGCAAGTTGACTTGAAAACGAACAAGAAAAGAACAAGTGACTAGTTGTTTAAACACCATCATCACAAATCAGACACTTAAGAGAGTTAATATCCATGACCCGTTTAGAGATATTAAACTGTAAATCCATCTTTATTTTCCAAGCAAGCACATTCACTTTAATTGGCGCATATTTGACCCATCTCATTTGAGACGAATGAATTCTAATCTCTGTAAAACTTTCAAAGGAACTCTATACATCGACATATGAAATAGGGGCATCGATCCCAAAACTGACTTAAGTAAAGTTAATCTACCACCAATAGATAATATCTTGATTTTCCATTTAGATAACCTAGACACAACTTTCCCCACAACCTCATCCCACTCTTTTACCCTAGACATCATGCCTCCAACATTGGTACCAAGGTAAACAAACTGAGTGTTAAGGACAAAATAGCGAAGCTTATCAGCAGCAACCTTAACGAGCTCACTTCCTACATTTAATCCCAAAAGCTTACTTTTACACATATTGAGCCTAAGCCCCGAAGCCCAATAAAAACACTCCAAAACATTCACGAGAGTGTTAATATTACGATCTTTCCATTTTCCCATAAATACCGCATCATCTGCATAGAACATATGAGAAAGAGTGACCGAAGAATTAAGTTTGATACCTGTGAATGCCAACGTCCATCACCCGTTAAATTGATAAGTGTAAACTCTCCATGATCAAAACAAATAAAAAAAGGCGAAAGAGGATCCCCTTGTTTAAGACCTTTGAAGAATTGGAATTCTTCCGTGGGACTACCATTCACAAGAATGAAACCTCTAGGTGATCGAAGACTACTTTGGATCCACATCCGCCATCTCGACCCAAAACCAAATTTATGTAACACCTCATCTAAATAATCCCATCTAACCGAGTCATACGCTTTCTCAAAATCAACCTTGAAGATTAATGCTTGTTTATGCTTTACCTTACACCAATGCAAAACCTCATTAAGAATGAATGGACCATCCATGATTTGCCTATCTACAATAAACGTGGATTAAACTTCACTAACAAGATCACCAATTACCCCGACAAGCCAATTTTTCAAAAAAATTTCATTTATCTTGTATACACAGCCAATCAAACTAACCGTCCTAAAGTCTTTAACCATATTAGCCCCATGTTTTTTCGGAATCAAGGATATAAAAGAAGAATTACAACATGTAGGTATATCCCCTGCGTAAAGAAATGTCTAACTGCCTCATAAATGTCCTTCTCGACAACCTCCCAATATTTTTTGAAGAACCAGAACGTGAAACCGTTCGACCCAGGAGACGAATCTGTGCCACAGTTCCAAACAGGCCGCTTCAACTCCTCTTTAGAAACATCTCCTTCCAACTCTTCTTTTTGGACTTCTGATAACACTTCAGGAAAACTCATCTCGATAGTTTCTCGCGCGTCCGCATGTTTACTAAATCGTTGACTAAAGTGATGAACAAATTCACTTTTATCCAATTCTGGTTCTTTAATCCACACACCATCCACCATAAATCCCCGAATGCTGAGTTGGCTGCATTTTTTTATTATGCATCCCATGAAAAAAGTATGAGTTTTCATCAACTTCAACGGAACAATTAATCTTTGCCTTTTGTTTTACTTCCGATGCCATAATTTTATTAATACTATACATGGAATTCATGATCGCCATTCTCTTATTCACCAATTCTTTTGAACCATTACCAATATCACTCGCATCGTCCACCATCTGAATCTCCCCTTAATGATGATGCATATCACCCTTCGATTTGTCTTTAAACTCTTTGATCCATTCCCTTATTTTAGTTTTGGTAAACTTATGTTTAAACATAATATTACGCATACCATTAGAATTCACACCAGGCGCTGCCCTCCAAGTATCCACAACAAACTCGTTAAATCCATCCAACTCCATCCAATAATGAAAGATACATAAAGGAATAGGTCCTAATCAGAAGAATATTCATGAAGTAAGATTGGCTGGTGATCTGATAAGTAGTGATCTAAAGTAATAGCACTAATGTTAAAACACTTATACATAAGATTATCATAAACCAAGAACCTATCAAGTTTACTCATTTTTAATGCAAATTTATGACACCAAGTATACGTACAACCGCCTAAATGAACCTCTACTATCTAGAGTGTTCGTTTTGTTGCTTAATAATTTTGAGGGTTGATTGTGAATTTTTGTTCTTGCATATTTACTGTTTCATTGAAATTCTTCTTAATACTAAACTTTAGATTCCGCATACACTTTGATATACTTAAAATACTTTCTACTGTAAGTTATTTTAGATTTCTTTAAGATAACTTAACCCTAAACAAGCAAGGGAATTCGATCTAGTAAAGTTGGGACATAATACTAAATGGTAATGACGAACCAAATATTTCAACTCTAGAAGATAGAAAGAAATCATAACCATTAGCTCTTGTAAATGTTGATGAGAAAGACTAGAGAAAGTTAGAAGTAAAACCAATAAGTACCTTACAGACGGGCATTCCTAATGAATATCAGCTAAGGTTCAATACCATTCCAGATGCTAAAACTTTGTGGAAAGAAATTGAAGCAAGGTTTTGTGACAATTCGTCAGTTTATGGTCGATATTTTATTCTCAAGTATTATTTAAAATCATTATTTTAATGTTATATTATGAACTCACTCATTTTTGGTAAGAAATTTGGGTTTACATCTTAAAGTAGCATCGACTACGTCTAAACCGGAGAACTCTACGTTACGTGCTTACGTTTACATACACCGTTTTTTGTGACAGTCAGACATTTCAGGAAATTAAATTTATTCTCGAATATTATTATGGAATTTTAATTTGTGTTGGTTCATAAACTCACAAATTTACGAGAAGAGATTAGGACTTACGTGCATAATTTAGCGTCTTTTATGATTAAACCGGAAACCCTAGGTTTACGTATTTACGTTTTAGAACTCAGTTTTTGATGAGACAATTTTTATTAGGTTCATTTTGTGCCGTTGATTCATAATTTATAAAAACGGTTTTCGTAAATCGACTCGAGGGCACGTAAATCGAGGAAACTAGAATCGAGGAGTACCCATAAAATAATAGAGGTGAGACAAGTTTACGCTTGCCCCACCCCCATACAAGTGGCGGCCAAACTAGCCACACCACCCTTTGGTGGCAAGCTAACACAAGCTTTAAGGACACATGTCATTTACACTTTACAAAACCACTAAAAACATAAACTAGCTAACTTGAAACCATTTACTCATACTCCTCACACATGCAAACTAGAAAATCCCCTCAAATCTCTCTCTTGCTCCTCTTTTTTGCCGTCCCTCATTCTTCACCACAACACCACCATTGATCAAAAATCTTAACCACAAATCTTATGTTTAACTTGCATAAGATGATAACCCTTTGAAGACTTGCTGATTTGAAGTGATCTTAACATCTAAAAAGAAGTTTCCAAGGAGGTTTAGGGTTGATTTCCATGAAGATGTTCATCCATTTGAAGAACTCAAAAGTTCATTTGCCAAGACTAAAGATTTGATGACAAGAACCAAGCCTTGTTCATCCAAAATCCCAACCTTTTCATCACTTTGGTGGTATAGAGATTGTTTCTTCCTATCATCTTGTTATTTTGTAAAAGTAATCATGTATTTTCTTCTTATATCTTTATGTATATGATGATGAATGATGATCAAAGTATTATGTGGGGATTTTGTGTTAATAGATTGGGTTAAAAAGATTATAATCTACAAGTTAAAATGTTAAAATCTTGATTAGATTTATGGGCTGTATAAAATAGTAAGTATCAATAAGAACACTTGGTTAAATGGCTTGGATTGTTGAATATACAGATAGATATATGATTTTTACATATGTGGTGATTTGGCCACTCAATGGAATCATTAAAATGAGCAAGATATGATCAAAATACTATTGAGGTACAAATCTGTATAGTCTGTTTTGGACGAATTATTAGGATTAGTTAGAGGATGATTGAGCAGTAGCTATAAGGATTTATTTGTATCACATATCATGTAGTTTGTGCTGCTCAAATTTGAGCTTGTATGTCCTTGTAGAACTCAAGATATGGCAAAAATGGTGGAAGTGACTTTGATAATCAGATTTGTAAATAAAAGTATATAATATAAAATTAGCACTCAAGTAATATTATTATAAAATAAATATGTAAAACCCACTAACTAATAATAAGTAATATAAAATAATTTATATACTATGATAAATAAGTATGACATTTTTATAAAAATACAAACTCAAATGTTTTCTAAAGTTATAAAACTATATATATAAGTTTTGCGTCTTTTCGGCTAAACCGAAAGATTAACGTTTTCGCCAAATAAAACTTAGACAATCGGACCCGTATAATGTAACATTTTTATAACTCATCTACTGATATGTAAGTACATTTGACAAGTAAAAACCGATAAACTCGAGCTTTATAACTAATGGACATTAACGGGTCAAAGTAGCCTTATTGGACTATTAACCCAACTAGTTTGGCTAAACACTAATGGACTTACTCATGGGCTTAACCCACTTGGACCCAACATATGAGTATAGGCCTGGTATTAAAAATATAAATGGGATAATATAATGTATTGGACTTTTAATGGGTTTATTGGGCCTTAATATGTAAACAAGTTAAAACTAGTGTAACTAGTCTAAAATTTGACTAACACATAACACTATAATGTGTATGAAGAGATAAAGTCCCACTTGATCATCATCATACTTATAATTTAATCATATATACATAGCCATTGTTTTTATAAAGTCATTGGACAAGAGTCTAAGATGAGTATTATTTGTCTAGGTTTCCGTGATTGAAGCACGTACCGTACATCCAAATTGCCGATAACCCGCCTTTCCTAATCAACGTGAGTTCATAGCCTCACACTCTTTTAAATGTTTTTATGAAATGTTTTATAAACCCGCGAGGGAGATAACATGTTTGTTTTAATAAAAATAGGACACCAGTTGTCCCGATTGTTTGCTTATTGATATGGACCCGAATGATTATATGACCCGATGAATGATTATATGACCCAATGAATGAAAGAAATGGATTATTATTAGTTAGGTTATGTTACTAAAAGTCCCATTAGCATGAATTTTAAACTACCGGGATTGGTAGACGCTTTTGCATATAGTAGTACTATTTGGGGAAGATCACCCCAGTTCGCGCCGTGACGGTTGATCCCCGTCGTGCCACCTTGAGTGGTAAGCGAATTTATGTATGAGAAGATTTATATAAGCGTGACTATTGTGACGACACACTATTTTAGATGGGCAAAGGAATTACGGGTTAGCTACCCGTTGTTTGTTATAGTAAGGTAGCAATGTCATGTGACTTATAATAATCCAATATTGAAACTACTGATGTACGAATTGAATTATTATATATTGCCTGACTAGCAATACGGGGTCTTATTATTGATATTATGTTCGTGTTTTGGTTTTACATAACCGTATTCATATAACGGTTTTTATTAAACTTTATAGAACGTTATAAAACGTATTGTATGATGTTTTTACGACAATGGTTCGTATAATGGTTTTGAAGGCAAAAGCCTATATTATGATTTACGACAAAGATTTGTATAAAATGTCTTTGGCCTATTTTATGGCCTAAGCTAAAGAATTGTACAAAATGATTTTAGGTAATGATTATATATATACCGGTGATATATTAATGGTTTTTATTAAACTCTATTAATTCACTCGGCGTTTTCGCTGACTTTTTAACATGTTTTATCTCAGGTACTTGAAGGTAATTCTCGGGAAGATGACAAGAATTTATGGCCCGCATTCAAATAAAATTTCCATTCAAATGTATTGTAAAATTGTATGATATACTATGACCTGAGGACCTATGTAATTTGATATTTATGAATGGAAAATGCTTTATTATTAAACGACGCGATTCATAAGCGTTGTCTATGATTTGAGTAATGTGCTATCCCGTAACACCAACGAATCTTCCGCTGAACTAAAGTATGCATATTTGAGGGTGTTATAGTTTGGTACCAGAGCTCTCGTTATAGAGAACGAAAGATTTTTAAAACCAAGGTTTTGAATAAAACATTTCAAAATCTTTTAACCATAAATATTTTTAATTAAATATTTTGAGTAAAATATTTAAAAATCTTTTGACTATAACGGTGTCGAAGAATTTCCGAGTTACCGACAAGGCCAGACTGAGAAGTGTTATTTTAATATATATATATATATATATATATATATATATATATATATATATATATATATATATATATATATATATATATATATATATATATATATATATATATATATATATATATATATATATATATATATATATATATATATATATATATATATATATATATATATATATATATATATATATATATATATATATATATATATATATATATATAACTTGGAATATATATATATATATATATATATATATATATATATATATATATATATATATATATATATATATATATATATGTATATATATATATATATATATATATATATATATATATATATATATATATATATAGATATATATATGTTGTAATTCGATTACATGATTGTTTGATGATTATTTTAATACTTATACGAGGTATTAATACGACGTAGATTGTCACAAGAAACCCTAAGGGTGTGTTTGGTAGAAAGAATTAGTGGGAAAGAAATGAAAATAATTTAATTTTCATTGTTTGGTTAGTAGAGAAATAAAATGGATGAGGAGATGAATTTTTTAAGGAGTTGAACCTTTGTAAATTTGATGGAAATCATTTCCATTGTATTTGGTGTGGAAACCATTTCCTAGTTATATATTAATACTTATTAATATTATTATTATTTTTAAATAATAATAATAATAATTATATTATCATTATTATTATTATTATTATTATTATTATTATTATTATTATTATTATTATTATTATTATTATTATTATTATTATTTATTAATATTAATAAATAATAATAATAATAATAATAATAATAATAATAATAATATATGTTACCGTTCAGGGATATCTGTCGGAAAGGAAGTTAATATTGGATTAGATGGAGGACCTGATAAGGCCTTACGTCCGACAGATATTTTGTTTTATTATTGGGAG
The DNA here is from genome assembly GCA_025667525.1 of Glebionis coronaria. Taxonomy (NCBI): domain Eukaryota; kingdom Viridiplantae; phylum Streptophyta; class Magnoliopsida; order Asterales; family Asteraceae; genus Glebionis; species Glebionis coronaria. Next base: position 58,192,399 of record CM046875.1, on the reverse strand, counting down.
GGAGGTAAAGATGTGTGCGTTGATCTGACTGGTTCTTCTCCTTTGACTCGTACAAGGATGAATGACTTTGTTCCTGGCCGAGTTGTGATTGATGCTGCACAACGTAAACGATACAAGTATTTGGCTAAGTGTGCCGCTCTCGGATATGGGTTTCTTCCTTTCTCTTTTTCTTCTCTAGGTGAGTTACAGGAAGATGTAGTTGCGTTGCTGAAGCGGATCCAGAGATTTTCTAAGGCTCAAGACATTGGAGCGCGTGCTGCTGTACATATTTTCCATAGAATAGGTTTTGCTATTGCTAAAGGGGTGTGAGCGCAGATAGTATCTCGACCCTCATCCAATTTGTTATAAAATCCCTTTTTGTTTCTAATAAAGTGATGGTTTAATATTATTATTATTATTATTATTATTATTATTATTATTATTATTATTATTATTATTATTATTTATTTGTTATTATTTATTTTTTATTTTATTATAATTATTAATTATAATATTTTTTATTTCTTATTGTTATTTAGTAATATTAATATTAATATTAATATTATTATTATTATTTACTTTTAATTTTATTTTAAAAGTTTTTAATAATAATAATAATTTTTTTTAAGTTTATTATTATTATTATTATTATTATTTTATTTTAATGTTTATTATTATTATTATTATTATTATTTATATATTATTTAATTACTTTTTTGATTTATTATTATTATTATTAATTATTAACTTTTAATTGTTATTTATTAATATTTTTTATTATTACATTTATATATATTTTTAAAGTTCAAATCTCTAGCGTTACCAAACAAAGGAAATCAACAAACTATCTCCTTGGATTTCATTTATTAGAATTCAATTCTCTACTTCATTTCTAATATCTAAAACTCTCTGTACCAAACGTGCCCTAACTCCTCTAGCAAATCAATCAAAGTTATTCCCGTTGGAATTCTAGCTATTCCAGATCTAAACCAAGTTGTGGATATTTATGATCCTAACAAAATGGTTGATATTCGTAGAAATGTTGTTATTAGTTGATAGTGATATTAAAGAAGAATTGGCGAGATTAAATCTGATATCGATGTCATGACGATCTTTCCTTATAGAGTGGAGTTTTACAAAACCCTACCACCTAGAAAGGTGTCATCTGATTCAGTGTCACCCAATTCTTAAATTTGAAATCGAAAGGGTGAATGTTGCACTTGAGGCTGTCATTGGAGCCTTTACCCAAAAGCCTCATGCCACTAGTACCTTTCCGAGAGGTCTAATTGAATGTGTGAGTCATTTCATACTAGTGTCTCATTTGATAACTATTGTTGTAAGAGCTATAGGATTGGAAATTAAGTGTTGTTCATGTCGAACTTTTATTGCCCTTTCAAGGTCTAAGAATAAGGTTGAAAGTATTGGAGAATGAGGTAGGATGTCGCATTGAGTATAAGTTGATTGAAACTTGAATAAAGTAAAAATTTAACTCGTATGGAATATGAGATTGTTAAGAGGAAGTCGTTGAGTCCTGTGATTGAATTATAAGGTTTTAAATGATTGTTGGTTCGCGTTAAGGGTTGTTCCTAGGCCATTGTCCAATGACGAGGATGCCCAGTGTCCAAGAAATAAATTGAAGAAATCTTCTTCTGAATTGGGACCGATGGATCTTCCGGGACAAGTGGAACACCTAATGACTCATGTAGATTAGTATTCATTGTAGTACTATTTAAAATCCCTAACTTAACTGAGACATCATTTGGTAGGATGAGTCCTTGGAATTGTATGACATGGCGACACGTAATGTGTTACGGTACAATTTTTGACTTGTTTGTGCTTAATGAAAAGACTACATTTGATTGCTAAATCCTACATGTATCGATGTTATCTATCTTTTATTGTTTCATCTTAATGATTGCATTAGTGATGCAACCATTGAACAAGTACTCATTTCGGATAGAGTTGCGTTGTAGATTCTTCTCTTTGTATTCCTGAGTTCCATCGAGGTCTCGAACCTCATGATTATTTGGCTAAGCTCATTTCCTAGCATATTGTAGTTAGTTCTTAGTGAACAACTCTTCATCACTCCTTTTGCAGATCACTCATTGTTTTTCTAAGTAATACAATACCATCTGGGGGAAAAAATATGAAATTCTCACTTTTACATGAGTTATTTAAATCGGTACTATTTGTAGTTACTGTCGAAATAAAGTTTTTATCAAACATTTTGTAAATGGAAATGCTTTCATAATGATGAATATTTCGGTAAAATCATTATTATTTTTATTTCAAAATTAGACATGAATATATATTTTAAACATGATGACAAAATTTTGACGAACTGAGCATTGCATCGTTAATCCTAAAATTGTATATAGTTGTGCGCCTACGTACAATTTGGAAGGGACCATGCAAGGCTGATTAGTAGTCACCATGAAGTTATTAATAAACATTACATTTTCTTTGTAATTGTGGAAAATTGAATTTTTATGAGATCTGCAAGAAGTGAAAAAATAGGGACATATTGTTAGGCACACCTACATATGTGCCCGTACCATTTATTTTCTGAATCGAATTTACTCATCTGTAGAAATTGTCTTATTTGACAATTGACCTCCCCTTCTTGTCCAATTCTCTCGTGGTGAGATTCTTTGGAAAATATCAAATTACCGAGTGTTGATACCTGACTGGGTGTATCGATGTTCCTATCATTTCTTTTGATTAGATTCCATTTGAATGACATGGGTAACGATCCGAGGTGCTTTCGAATGTGTACTCAAATCATGAAAACATGGGATATATTCATATTCGTTAATGTTTTCATCTTTATCTGATTTGAAATTCTTTCGCGTAGATTTTGCGTTGACCTTACTCTTTTAACGTTAGCTATGTCTCCAGATATCCTTGATTTTGTGAAGGGTTACGAGTTATTTTTAGCCTTTTGAGACGTTCTCATCTTATCGACGGTAATAAAACTGGAAAGTCGGTAGTGCCATTAGAATGGATTGGTTGATTATGACATGATATCATTGTCTAAATGGATGGGAACTCGAGTAGAATTCCCCTAAAAGATAAGATGTTGATTATCAAAGCTAATCTAAATAATTCCCGATGGATGACCATATCTTGCATTTAGGCTTGAAATTATACCATGAATGGTTATGAACTAATCATAGATCTTGTAATCTAGAAAGAACTTAAAGTAAATTCATTAAAAGATGTTCCTGTTATCCGAGACTTTCTGAGGTATTTGCTGATGGATTACTGTGACAACCACGGTTCTGAGGTTCGTCACTTAGTTTTATTTTGTGCAAGTTACGTGTCTTTACGTGTTTATGTGCTAATTGGTGTTTATAGATTGTGGTTTGGATATCGTTTCGGGTACGGGGTACCTTGTGAGTGAAACGATGTGTGATGATTTCATGTTCATGAGCTCACAATGTAGTGACTATGAAATGAGATCGTGTTCTTTAGTGGTTTTACGTATACGTATATGTATTATAGAAAATCGTATTTTTACGGTTTAAGGTTTTGCCTTTAGGGGTCTCGGAAGAGATATTTAGTCACGAGAATAATTTACGGGATGGTTTTAAGTCATTTAGGACTTATTTATATAGTTTATTTTATATTTTAAGAGTTTTTATAAAACTGTATATTTTTACGTCTTTTACGGTATACGCGTAAATTTGAAGTTTTGCGGTTTTGAGGTTTCGGAGGCTTTAGGAGCTGAAATAAATTAAGGTAATTTAAGGTAATAATAATTAATAGTTAATTTACAGTAGGTGGAGTATAAAAGTCGGCCAAATAGGGGTTTTGGGCTTTGGGTTGGGCGGCTAAAAGAAAGAAAGAAGGAAAAGCCCAAAAACAGGCCCAATGGACTTGTAATGGGATTAGGGGGCCTTTAGGACTTAACCAAACCCAATCCATAACCAAAATAATCAGATTTTTAAGCTCCATAACAGCTCCTAGCCGAAATTCAACAATGGTGGCCAATTAGAGTTTCAAAAATAAAGATCTTCCATTGATTTCTAAGGTAAAACCTTCAAAACCCTTGTTCTATTAATGATTTTAATCAATCTAATCAGGTAATTGATCTTATGATGGATTAGGGTTTGTGAGTTTTCCGAGATTAGTGAGTTTAGGGTTCATATGAATTGATTAATTTGGTTATTATGAAGATTAGTGATGGTAATTAGGGTTTAATCATGTTTAAACTCGTTTTTAAAAACTGGGCAGAATTTTTGGTCCATTGTTTTGATCATATCTATAGTTCTATAAACTTTTAATTTTCGAATCTTATGTCCCTGGAAAGGTAATTGAATTAGCTTTCAAATTCAAGTAATGAGAACTAAATTTGAGGTGGGGAAGTGGGTCAAAAACAAGTTACATCAGTCGGGTGTCAAAACAGTTTTTGGATCAGCTTGTTTTCATTTTATGTTTTGAATTGTTTGGGGTACTTAGGTTTATAATTGGAGCTTAAAATGAACATGAGACTTAGATCATATATTAAATAAAAGATCTGGATAAGGGCTAAGCAAATGGGATAGGGTAAGACCCTCTGATCATAACAAACATTTCATATGTTCAAAATCGGTAGAATCTGAATAGGCGAAAGTATAAGTTGTATATCGGGGAATTAAGATTAGCTTTTATATTGAGGCAAGGTCTGAGATTTTAGCTAACACATATAAGTTTATGGGGTCTTCATTACAAGGAATGTGGTTTAGGTTTGGTGGGCGTTTGGATCATAATACGGAGTGTGAAAACGGGACTGTTTTGTGTTAAATATTAACGGGACGAGTTATGAACTAAAGTAAGTTAAGGGCTTTATAGAGGGGTGTAATGAGATGATTTTGGCATATAAATGGGGTTAAGTTGTAGGATAAAGTTAGATATCCATCATAGATTGATGAGCCATTTTGTTATGTGTTTTATGTCTTGATTGTATACGTTTGTGTGTTTAGATTTGTGCTAGAGCGCGGGTACTTGGAGAACGTTGTTCAGGTAAGTTTCATAGTCCCATGTCTTTTTATGATTTGATTTCCAGATGGGATGAAAGAGATACTGTATGGTTTTGTAAAGAATGTTGTGAATGTTTTGATGGTTTGTGATGGACTTGTGTGTACACTTATGTGATTAAGTGCTATGTGATTGTTGATTGTGTTTATGATTTGGATCGGGGGGACATGTACCGTCTCAGTTATTGTTGTTTGACTTGGTACCAAGGGGATGTTGACAAGGCGCGGCCTTGGGATTGGTTCATAGGTGTATGGGCGCCTATGGGACCATGGTGTTTGGTAAGGCTAGGAGCCTTGGAATTGTGGTGAATGGTTGAATCTTGAATGTTAGTTGTTAATACATAATTGTAGCATATTGTCCATATGTTCTTTGGTTGATGGTTATTATTCATAGCTTATAACTGATTTGGCGTTGGAGTCTAAACCTATGACTCTCACCAACTTTATGTTGACGTGTTTTAGTGTCTCTTTCAGGTGAGAATGTGGTTAAGCGTGAGAATAGGAGTGGCTAGCTGGAAGGTTTAGGATTGCATTTGGAGGAACCTCCTTTCCTCTTAGTCTTTATTTATGTTTGAATAAGTGATACTTTGTAGACACCTATATGTTTGTTATTTGTTAATTGTTTGTCTTTGGTAAGAGGTAGACCTGTTACCTACTTACCTAGACGCCTGCATTGTTTGAGATATCTTCATCACATTGTGTCACCATTTATGATATTTTCATTTCATTTAGTTATCTCTATAGACACGCTATTGTTGTGATGATATCCATACGTTACGCCCCATATTCTACCATGGTGGGGTGTGACAGAATAGTATCAGAGACAATGGTTATAGAGAATTAGGTTGCCTAGCCTAGTTTATAGCTTAAGGATCCCTGCATATAGGCGTCATAGGATTACATGTGTTCTTGATTATATTTTTCTAAATTTTATTTTTTGTGAATTTTGACTAGTATGAGTTGAACTGTAGTTTCCCATACTTAGTCACCTGTTAATTTCTGTTTTGCTTTTGATATATAAATTACTTTCACCTTAGTAAGTTATTTGGTGTACCTAATGTATAGCATTTTATTTTGATGTTTAAGTCATGTTCCCTAAGACTCATGTGGTGATTCGAGTCACTGGGAGTAGGTGGATAGGAAGGATTTTAAGTTGTTTCCACTCTTATGGGCGACATGACTTATAACTGATTATGATGTTGTGTTGGAGTCTATCTATGCTGTTTTAGCTAGACTATGGATTTATATATTCCAAGAGTTTGCCTATATTATTTTAATAGATGGAGTTTTGGACCTTATTGTTTATGTGGTTATGAGCTTATGTGAGTAGATGGATTTATGTGTTATATGTTGTATTGATTCTTATAAGTGTCATTATAGGATGGAGTGCATTGAGGAAAGGGTAATTGTTTAAGTATGGTGGACAACATAGTTATACAAGTACCACAACTTCAATGGGTTCCTAAGTATGATTGCATGAAAGAGGGTTAGTACATGCTTGTATATGATGAGATGTGGATTTTGGGAATATGTATGATATGTGGGTTTATGTAACGGTTGCCTACGTATGGATATTTTTTGGTGTGTTATATGTTTTGGGTTATAGTCATGTTGTGTGATTATGGGGTCACACGATATGGACTGGTTTTAGTGATGGGTTTTATGCCTTGTTGTAAGATGGCGATTACTCGTATGGAAAAAACGAGTGTATGACGCGATTGATTGATCTAACATGTATGGTAACAAGTATGTTTTGGGTGATTTAATAGGTATATATATGCGGATGTATATATACTAGTATGTGTTAAGTTATGATATATGGTCGTTCAGTGGTTATTATAACTTGAACGTACCTTGTGTTGCTCGTGTTTTATGGTGCTGGATTTAGATGGAGTTCCAACGACGTTTTGAGTCTTTTGATGTGTGTCTACATTCGGGTATGTATTTTAATTAATGAGAACTACTAAATATTTTTGCAAATAAGTCTGGCTAATTATAGGAAAATGACTTTGAAAATAATTTGTAAGTGTATGGTATGATATCGTGACTTACATATCTTTTTTTTATGTTTGTGGTAGTAAGTTATAAAAAAATTTGTCTTGAAAATAATTGGATTAGTTTTCTATGTAACATGTGAAAATACATTTTAAAGGGGTAAAGAAATTTTACAAAAAATTTCTTAAGTGGAGTTAAAATTTTAGAAGTATTTAACTAGACAGAAAGAGTAAAAAAGGAGATTTTATTATAGTAATGATAATAATAACACCACACCTTATAAACGTGTAGTAGTTTAGTTATAACCAGCCTAAATGGATTTTATAAAATAATAATAGTATAGAATAAAATGAAAAAAACACTGTATTTTATAAACATGTATTGGTTTCATTATAACAAGTGAAATAAGTTTAAAATTTTCTGAGGTATCGAAATTTGGTAATACTAACCGTGACGAGTCTAATTTTTCGTTGTTGGCACACTCCATTGGATCTTTTGGATTACCTTGTTTCATTTTCAGCTGTTTTGGCTAGGGTTCATTATGGTTGATCTTTCGGTTTACCCTATATTTATTAGGACTCGATCGTTTGGAATTCTTTTGGTACACGTCATGGTTGATTTAGTTATGCGGTTGTGGAAACGTTAGGATGAGAGGATAGAGTTGGGTAGTATTACTTATGGTTAGATATTAGAATGCAGAGATGTGTTTTGGTTTAAAGGTTGTGTTGAAGGAATGATTAAGATTTGTGGAGTTTTGAAACTTAGATTGGTTACGGGAATAAGGGAGTAAGTAAAGTTAGTTGACTGGTCGTGGGAACAAGATGTCATGCTATGAGAAGTTGGTTGAAGTACCATTAGGAGATTGATGAAAGTACCAGCGGATGTGAGGGTAGAGTAGAAATTTTCTACTAATGGAAAGATTGTGAAAATAACACGCAAGGGAATTGGTATAGTTATGGAGGCGATGTAGTAGTAGACACGTGAAGGAAAACATGGATGTGAAAGAACGATTGGTAAGAGGCTGATTAATGGTGATTACAACAAGTAAGGAAGAGTGAGCCATTGAGGGGTTGAAGTACCTTTAGAAATATTGTGGTAGATGAGTTGAAGTTAGAGGCTACTGGGTAGTGTGAAGTTCCTAGGTAACATCATAGAGACGAGAAGGAGTGCGTGAAGAGCTACATCGTGAATCAAGGAGCTGAAAGGACTACGTGCCGGCTGCTAGAAAGAAGCAAGAGATTTCGAAGGAGTCAAAGAAATTGCAAGGACTGGAAAGGTGACAAGCACTATGATGGGAATCTCTGTATGGTTCGTGATGAAAAAGGACAGATCGAGTACCGGAGTGGAGTTACAAAGAGCTAAACTAGTGGATCGTGACAAATTGAATATATAACATGGGAGATTAAGAACTCGTGGAGGTAACAAGGGGAGTCTAGTGACTACGCGGATAGAATTTTTGTGGCAATCAATATCGAGTGATGAGTAGTGAAGCTGAGCTGAATAAGTTCATGGAGAAGTTATTAGAGAGTCGGTTTTGTGAAGGTGTTATGAAAGATCTTTGGAAGAGACAGTTATGCATTATCCAATGCACTAGCGATTTCCATAGATTTGATGAATGAAGTATGGAATTTCTGTTGGACGGGATAATGTAGGAATTAGGGAGAACCATGGAAGGAGAGAACCAAGTACCTAGAAGATGAGGATTGAAAGTACCTCATGTTGGGTGCAAGATCAAAATAGAAGTATTCGAATAAGAATTTAAAATATGGCTTAGTTTAGACAAATGGAAACTAATATGGGTATAATATGAGAGTGTGATCCGCATGGGATCACATAAAACTCTAGTCTGTCCCTATTAGGAGGGAGTGGGAGAACTGATCGTGAGGAAAAACAAGTGAAGCTACTTGGAAAAAATTTGAGGTATAGATGACTTGAAAGACGGGAAGCATAACATCATGATGTATGTCATGAGCTGAGGAAGAAGAAGGAAGTGTGGATAGATGTGAATCATGAATGAAATAGGTCGAGATAGGAACCGAAGGTAAAACTTTGGTATAGCCTAATGAGTAGACTAAGGCACTAAGCATGATAATATTGTTGTTGTGTGGAAAGTAAATGGTACTGACCTATAATGTTTGATTAGAAGGCTTAGTATTGATCATCAAATGGTTGAGGAGTTATAGATGTGATGTGTCATGAGAGACGAAGGGCTTGGTCTAACTGAGACAAGATGAGGAGCGCTATGACCTTGAAGGTAAGACATTGTGTAGGTATAAAGGAAGTGTTGAGTATCAAGGAAAAAAAATCCTTCATTGAGAAAAGTGATAAAAGAAGTGTATAGGTGCTACTAATGAGCCATCCAAATTTAATGGAAGTAGTTGTAGCATGGGTTTGGATGGCAGTTGATAGACTAACTGAGATAACCGTTCTTTTGGTGATGTGTATAGATCATAAGTTGATTTGGATTGGAAGAGCCTTGTTGTGATGAACTAATGGATATGTGAAAGACCGTCATAGGTCAGTTTTTAAAGGAAATTTGAATTTTTAAGTAGTTTAGGGTACGGACTAAAGGGAGTTTTTGAACAAGATTGGATATGAGTATATCCAGCTAATTAGAAAAGGATGAGCAAGTGAGAGATTGATACAAGTATAGGAGTCGTGTTGAGAGCTTGGGTGACTGATTTAGAGGGATGTGGGAAACTCGTTAGCGATGTCTGAGTTTTCATATAATGATAGTTATCATACTAGAAGTCGATGAATGCCATTTGAGGCACTATATGGAAGGATAGGGTGATTTGTCCTTATGGTGGACTAAAATTCGTGAAAGAGACTACTAATGTGGAAATGGTGTTTGTGGAAAGGATGAGAGTAACAATAGATGATATGTTGAAAAAGAGGAAATCACTAAAGTTTAGTGACAATGTTATGTAGGAAGTTTCACCTATAGTAATGGGTGGCATGTTTTGGTAAAAGGGAAAGTTGATGTCAAGTTTTGTAGGTCCATTTATGATCTTTTGAAAGATTGGACCAGTAGTTTATGAGAATAGAATTACTTGGGGTAATTGAGTGGTACACATGATATATTTCATGTATTGAGATCGGTAAATGTTGTTTGAGAATGCATATTTTCATGTACGGTTATTCGAGATTTGTGTTAATAAGAGTCTTTATTTTATCAAAGAGTCATTTGTGAGATTTGTTGGCTGTGAGGTCAAGAGTTTGGGAATGAATTTAAATATTGTTGGTTACTATATGTGGTAATTTGAGACTTGAACTAATGTACACATGGAAATGAGAGGAGTTCATTTAGCAAGTATCCACATATGATTTGTTGTTTGTGTGTTTGATCCTAAGGAGTAAATCTCGGGACGAGATTTCTATTAGGAGGGAGTGATGTGACAACCGCGGTTCTGAGGTTCGTCACTTAGTTTTATTTTGTGCAAGTTACGTGTCTTTATGTGTTTATGTGCTAATTGGTGTGTATAGATTGTGGTTTGGATATCGTTTCGGTTACGGGGTACCTTGTGAGTGAAACGATGTGTGATGATTTCATGTTCATGAGCTCACAATGTAGTGACTATGAAATGAGATCATGTTGTTTAGTGGTTTTACGTATACGTATATGTATTATAGAAAATCGTATTTTTACGATTTAAGGTTTTGCATTTAGGGGTCTCGGAAGAGATATTTAGTCACGGGAATAATTTACGGGATGGTTTTAAGTCATTTAGGACTTAGTTATATAGTTTATTTTATATTCTAAAAGTTTTTATAAAACTGTATATTTTTACGTCTTTTACGGTATACGCGTAAATTTGACTAGTTTTGCGGTTTGGAGGTTTCGGAGGCTTTAGGAGCTGAAATAAATTAAGGGAATTTAAGGTAATAATAATTAATAGTTAATTTACAGTAGGTGGAGTATAAAAGTCGGCCAAATAGGGGTTTTGGCTTTGGGTTGGGCGGCTAAAAGAAAGAAAGAAGGAAAAGCCCAAAAACAGGCCCAATGGACTTGTAATGGGATTAGGGGGCCTTTAGGACTTAACCAAACCCAATCCATAACCAAAATAATCTTATTTTTAAGCTCCATAACAGCTCCTAGCCGAAATTCAAAAATGGTGGCCAATTAGGGTTTCAAAAATAAAGATCTTCCATTGATTTCTAAGGTAAAACCTTCAAAACCCTTGTTCTATTAATGATTTTAATCAATCTAATCATGTAATTGATCTTATGATGGATTAGGGTTTGTGAGTTTTCCGAGATTAGTGAGTTTAGGGTTTATATGGATTGATTACTTTGGTTATTATGAAGATTAGTGATGGTAATTAGGTTTTAATCATGTTTAAACTCGTTTTTAAAAACTGGGCAGAATTTTTGGTCCATTGTTTTGATCATATCTAGAGTTCTACAAACTTTTAATTTTTGAATCTTATGTCCCTGGAAAGGTAATTGAATTAGATTTCAAATTCAAGTAATGATAACTAAATTGGAGGTGGGGAAGTTGGTCAAAAACAGGTTACATCAGTCGGGTGTCAAAACAGTTTTTGGATCAGCTTGTTTTCATTTTATGTTTTGAATTGTTTGGGATACTTAGGGTTATAATTGGAGCTTAAAATGAACATGAGACTTAGATCATATATTAAATAAAATATCTGGAGAAGGGCTAAGTAATTGGGATAGGGTAAGACCCTCTGATCATAACAAACATTTCATATGTTCAAAATCGGTAGAATTTGAATAGGCGAAAGTATAAGTTGTATATCAGGGAATTAAGATTAGCTTTTATGTTGAGGCAAGGTCTGAGATTTTAGCTAACACATATAAGTTTATGGGGTCTTCATTACAAGGAATGTGGTTTAGGTTTGGTGGGCGTTTGGATCATAATACGGAGTGTGAAAAACGGGACTATTTTGGGTTAAATGTTAACGGGACGAGTTATGAACTAAACTAAGTTAAGGGCTTTATAGAGGGGTGTAATGAGATGATTATGGCATATAAATGGGGTTAAGTTGTAGGATAAGGTTAGATATCCATCATAGATTGATGATCCATTTTGGTATGTGTTTTATGTCTTGATTGTATACGTTTGTGTGTTTAGATTTGTGCTAGAGCGCGGGTACTTGGAGAAGCTTGTTCAGGTGAGTTTCATAGTCCCATGTCTTTTTATGATTTGATTTCCATATGGGATGGAAGAGATACTGTATGTTTTTGTAAAGAATGTTGTGAATGTTTTGATGGTTTGTGATGGACTTGTGTGTACACTTATGTCATTAACTGCTATGTGATTCTTGATTGTGTTTATGATTTGGATCAGGGGACACGTACCGTCTCAGTTATTGTGGTTTGACTTGGTACCAAGGGGATGTTGACAAGGCGCGGCCTTGGGATTGGTTCATAGGTGTATGGGCGCCTATGGGACCATGGTGTTTGGTAAGGCTGGGAGCCTTGGAATTGTGGTGAATGGTTAAATCTTGAATGTTAGTTGTTAATACATAATTGTAGCATATTGTCCATATGTTCTTTGGTTGATGGTTATTATTCATAGCTTATAACTGATTTGGCGTTGGAGTCTAAACCTATGACTCTCACCAACTTTATGTTGACGTGTTTTAGTGTCTCTTTCAGGTGAGAATGTGGTTAAGCGTGAGAATAGGAGTGGCTAGCCGGAAGGCTTAGGATTGCATTTGGAGGAACCCTCTTTCCTCTTAGTCTTTATTTATATTTGAATAAGTGATACTTTGTAGACACCTATATGTTTGTTATTTTTTAATTGTATGTCTTTGGTAAGAGTTAGACTTGTTACCTACTTACCTAGACGTCTGCATTTTTTGAGATATCTTCATGACATTGTGTCACCATTTATGATATTTCCATTTCATTTCGTTATCTCTATAGACACGCTATTGTTGTGATGATATCCATACGTTGCCCCCATATTCCGCCATGGTGGGGTGTGACAATTACCTAGACTTCTGCTAATAAGGCAAGTTGAATTTGGTACTGACTATATTCTCGGTGCTGCACCTGTGGCATGTGCACTATACGTCAGCACCATCTGAATCGAAAGAGTTACCGTGCAACTGAGAGAGTTGTCAGAGAAAGCTTTTATTCTACCGAGCTAGTCATCATGAAGAGCTTTGGTGTTATCATTCCTTATATTCATTGATTACCGTGAACTGAATAAATTGACGATCAAAATTCATATCCATTAACCAAGATGAAAGATTTGTTCGATCATTTACAAGGTTCTAGCATATATTCATAAATTTGATCCACGGCATGGTTATCATCAACTTCGCGTCCGCGAAAGAGATTATCTATTCCAAACACTTCATCCAGAACTTGTAATGAACATTATGAGTTTCATGTTATGTCGTTTGGATTGACCAATGCACATGTAGCATCCATAAATTTGGTGAATTACGTGTGTAGGCTGTAATTTGATAAATTCATGCTTGTGATCATTAAGAACCATCTGTTTGTTTATAAGAATAAGAAGGAGTTAATAATCATTAATATACTGCCCTGAGTTGGCCAAGTAATGAAAACCTTTACCTTGAGTATTTCACATGTGATTTAAGGCTTAATCCTTTACATTATTTAACCATGTGATTAATAGATAATGGAATCTATATTTACTCTTCAAAGATTAGAGCCATTAAGGCTTTGGGTTATACTAAAAAGAAACTACAAAAATGTTTTGACAAATATTTATTAAAGGATTTTTAAGGAATCATTCCCTTATAACCAGATCATTTAACTAAACTCCCTTAGGAGTAGATGTTTGTGTATACCTCAAGACAACCCAGGAGGAATTGAGGAAAACATTTAAACCATGATTTAAAATTTGGAGCGAAACTCTTTGCTTTTCAACTAAGAAAATTTTGACCGAAGTATAAACAAATTTTTTGTTTTCGAAAATTTACGGATCTTGTTAATTATTTTCGATAAATCAACAAAAATCGTGTTAATTTAATTCCAGTTTATTTTGAACATTTTTCTATAATTGGACGAACTGAGAAATTTAAAATTTTTACGTTTACGTTTCATAAAAATTAAATATTTATTATTTAATTACTAGTAATATATATCGATGCTTTAAACGTCAGATTGAGCAAAACTAATAAGATAATAGTTGAGACAAAAGTAAAACTTAGAAAATATGAAGAAAGAATTTCTGAGTGAATTGTGGTCATGATAATTATTTTATCAGGGAAGGTGAATGTAGATACTGACACATTATGTAGAAAGGGTAAAGAATCAATTAGGATGTGTTCCTTAGTAATGACTGTTCAAAATAATTTGCCCGAGCAATTTAAAAATAGTAGATGCTTGTAAAAAGGATAATATAAATAATAAAGAGTTTCGCGGCTAATGAAAACCACTAGAAATGAGAGCCGATGGCGTTAAATGTTTAAAAGGCCGCTTGTGGCTGCCTGAATATGGAAGGTTGTGAGATTTAGACATGTTGGAATCTCATAAGTTTAAATATTCTATTCATGCCATTTCTAATTAAATGTATCTTATCTAAAGAAGTTGTACTGATGGCCAAATATGAAAGCAGACATCACAACATATGTTGGCACATGTCTAACTTTTGCGAAGGTTGGGGCTGAATGCCAAAATCCATAAGGATTACTTCTACAACTTATAATTCTTTCTTGGAAGTGAGATAGAACCACCATGGTTTATTATCATAAATCTTCCAAGGTCATCATCTGGATTTGATTCGATTTAGGTCATCATCGACAGATTGACCAAATCTGCTAATATCATTCCCGTTAATGATAGGTTCTCGATGAAGAAATTGACTCTTTTGTATTTAAAGGAGTTGTGTAAGCATGGTGTGCCTGTATCGATCATCTCTATCAAGATCCTCGCTTCGCATCGAACTTCTAGAGATTTCCTCAGAAGTCATTGGGAACGAATCTTGATGAGAGTACTTTTTACCACCCCAATCGAAGGGACAGGGTAAAGTAACGATACAAACACTAAAAGTCTTGTTTTATGTTTGAATGATGGACCTTTTGAAATAAATAGGAAAATCGCTTTCCTTGGGAGAGATTATCGTTGATAATAATCGCATTAGGATCGAGATCAAATCTTGTGAGGATCTAAATATAAAGAGCATCTGTAGATGGGAGTTGGGACGAAGATACCCGACATACACCCATTGTGAGTTGGACATGTCTTTTAGGTTTAAGGTTTCCTATTATGACAAACCTAACCTTACAAAATACACCCATTGTGAGATGTGGATCTTGAAGTACAGGATGGGTAGCGAAGTTATGCCAAAAATTTTCACCATGGAAAAGAGAATTGATGATTTGAATGATCATGGGAAATAAGTCCCCGTTGTATGGGACCATTTAGGTAATGTAAAAAGTTGATTTGAAAGGCATATAAGCTGGATCTACCCTAGGACTTCAAGGGCTGCATGAATTATGTTTCGTATATCGAACTTGATAAAATGTCTATCATGTGAAAATCTGATTGTTTCTTAATGAAGTTTGGATCGGCAAACAGTTGCATTCATCAGAAACCCGTGAACATCATGGATAGAGAAAGTAAGTCAACTTGAGCCTGATCCTATTCCCGTAGTTATGTTTGATGAAACTCGCGTATTGTAATGAAATACACTTGAGAGAAAAGACCGAATGTGGAGGAAATGCCCACATGTCTTGATTCTATAAGAAGCGAGTAGTAAGATAAATCGATCTTTGAGGACAAAGATCCTCTTTAGGGGTAACTGCAGTGACTATCTGTCAATTTATGGTCGATATTTTATTCTCGAGTATTATTTGAAATCATTATTTTAATGTTACATTATGAACTCACTCATTTTGGGGAAGAAATTTGGGTTTACATCTTAAAGTAGAATCGACTACGTCTAAAATAGAGAACACTACGTTATGTGCTTACGTTTACATACACCATTTTTAGTGACAGTCCGACATTTCAGGAAATTAAATTTATTCTCGAATATTATTTTGGAATTTTAATTTGTGTTGGTTCATAAACTCACAAATTTACGAGAAGAGATTAGGACTTACGTGCATAATTTAGCGTCTTTTACGATTAAACCGGAAATCCTAGGTTTACGTATTTACGTTTTTGAACTCTGTTTTTTATGAGACAATTTTTAGTAGATTAGTTTTGTGCCATTGATTCATAATTTATAAAAACGTTTTTCGTAAATCGACCCGAGGGCACGTAAATCGAGGAAACTAGAATCGAGGAGTACCCGTAAAATAATAGAGGTGAGACAAGTTTACACTTGTCCCACCCCCATACAAGTGGCGGCCAAACTAGCCACACCACCCTTTGGTGGAAAGCTAGCACAAGCTTAAAGAACACATGTCCTTTACACTTTACAAAACCACTAAACATATAAACTAGCTAACTTTAAACCATTTACTCATACTCCTCACACATGCAAACTAGAAAATCCTCTCAAATCTCTCTCTTGCTCCTCTTTTTGGCCATCCCTCATTCTTCACCACAACACCACCATTGATCAAAAATCTTAACCACAAATCTTATGTTTAACTTGCATAAGATGATAACCCTTTGAAGACTTGGTGATTTGAGGTCATCTTAACATCTAAAAAGAAGTTTCCAAGGAGGTTTAGGGCTGATTTCCATGAAGGTGTTCATCCATTTGAAGAACTCAAAAGTTCATTTGCCAAGATTAAAGATTTAGTGACAAGAACCAAGCCTTATTCATCCAAAATCTCAACCTTTTCATCACTTTGGGGGTATAGAGATTGTTTCTTCCTCTCATCTTGTTATTTTGTAAAGTAATCATGTATTTTCTTCTTAGATGTATATGTATATGATGA
The DNA here is from genome assembly GCA_025667525.1 of Glebionis coronaria. Lineage (NCBI taxonomy): Eukaryota > Viridiplantae > Streptophyta > Magnoliopsida > Asterales > Asteraceae > Glebionis > Glebionis coronaria. The sequence goes on along the minus strand of CM046875.1, from coordinate 58,175,568 downwards.
TGAATGATGATCAAAGTATTATGTGGGGATTTTGTGTTAATAGATTGGGTTAAAAAGATTAAAATCTACAAGTTAAAATGTTAAAATCTTGATTAGATTTATGGGTTGTATAAAACAGTAAGTATCAATATGAACACTTGGTTAAATGGCTTGGATTGTTGAATATACAGATAGATATATGATTTTTACATATGTGGTGAGTTAGCCACTCAATGGAATCATTAAAATGAGCAAGATATGATAAAAATACTATTGAGGTACAAATCTGTATAGTCTGTTTTGGACGAATTATTAGGAATACTTAGAGGATGATTGAGCAGTAGCTATAGGAGTTATTTGTATCACATATCATGTAGTTTGTGCTTCTCAAATTTGAGCTTCTATCTCCTTATAGAACTCAAGATATGGCAAAAATGATGGAAGTGACTTTGATAATCAGATTTGTAAATAAAAGTATATAATATAAAATGAGCACTCAAGTAATATTATTATAAGATAAATATGTAAAACCCACTAACTAATAATAAGTAGTATAAAATAATTTATATACTATGATAAATAACTATGACATTTTTATAAAAATACACAATCAAATGTTTTCTAAAGTTATAAAACTATATATATAAGTTTTGCGTCTTTTCGGCTAAAACCGAAAGATTAACATTTTCGCCAAATAAAACTTAGACGGTAGGACCCGTCTAATATAACATTTTTATAACTCATCTACTGATATGTAAGTACATTTGACAAGTAAAAACCGATAAACCCGAGCTTTATAACTTATGGACATTAACGGGCCAAAGTAGCCTTATTGGACTATTAACCTAACTAGTTTGGCTAAACACTAATGGACTTACTCATGGGTTTAACCCACTTGGGCCCAACATATGAGTATAGACCTGGTATTAAAAGTATAAATGGGCTAATATAATGTATTGGACTTATAATGGGCTTATTGGGCCTTAATATGTAAACAAGTTAAAACTAGTGTAACTAGTCTAAAATTTGACTAACACATAACATTATAATGTGTATGAAGAGATAAAGTCCCACTTGATCATCATCATACTTATAATGTAATCATATATACATAGCCATTGTTTTTATAAATTCATTGGACAAGAGTCTAATACGAGTATTATTTGTCTAGGTTTCCGTGATTGAAGCACGTACCGTACATCCGAATCACCGATAACCCGCCTTTCCCAATCAACGTGAGTTCATATCCTCGCACTCTTTTAAAATGTTTTTATGAAATAAATTATAAACCCGCGAGGGAGATAACATGTTAGTTTTAATAAAAATAGGACACCAGTTGTCCCGATTGTTTGCTTATTGATATGGACCCGAATGATTATATGACCTGATGAATGATTATATGACCCGATGAATGAAAAGAAATGGATTATTATTAGTTAGGTTATGTCACTAAAAGTCCCATTAGCATGAATTGTGAACTACCAAGATTGTTAGACGCTTATGCATATAATAGTACTATTTGGGGAAGATCATCCCAGTTCGCGCCGTGACGGTTGATACCCGTCGTGCCACCTTGAGTGGTAAGCGAATTTATGTATGAGAAGATTTATATAAGCGTGAATATTGTGACGACACGCTATTTTAGATGGGCAAAGGAATTACGGGTTAGCTACCCGTTGTTTGTTATAGTAAGGTAGCAATGTCATGCGGCTGATAATAATCCAATATTGAAACTACTGATGTACGAACTGGATTATAATATATTGCCTGACTAGCAATACGGGGTCTTATTATTGATATTATGTTCGTGTTTTGGTTTTACATAACATTTTCATATTAATAAGTGTGAAAACACTAATCCTTTTACCACTTAGTTCCAATAATAACAAGACCAAAACGTGTATTTTATGTCGTAAAAGTCGGAATTATGCGTGGTTTGTGTTTTTATTGTGTTTTAGGACCAAAAGATAAAAAAGGAAGAAAACATGGGCTTTCACAGGCTTTTATCGAGGAAAACGAGAAAAATTGAAGTCAAAAATATTAAGAGTGCAAAAAGAACGGAAGTCCAAGGCCTATTCTGAAGATTTATCGAAGAAAAAGTCTAAAGACGGAAGTTTAATAAAGTCGAAGAACTCAAGTCTAATAGAAGAAGAAAATTATAAGACAAGTTCAATTTGTATCGACAAATCTCGAGACGACGTCGAGAAAGACAAAGCATTTAAATCGAGTCGAGAAGAAAGAAAGAAGGAAGCAACACATGCACCTTCCCTCCTCCTATAAATACCCTCCTAATGAAACATTAGGAGGGTGTTAGTTAATTTGTTCATTTTCAATTTTTAGTAGTTTTAGAGAGAGAAAGTGTTTAACTTTCTCTCATTAGGAAAGTTTCATCTTTTTATTCCTTTCTTGTTGAATCAAATATTTACTTTTGAGAGTTTAATCTTGTTTTTTATCTTAATCTTCTTCTACCTTTCTTGTTTTTAATTTTGATCTTGATTAGTGATAATCTTTGATTTTTCTTAATCTTGATGTTTGATTGATTAAAAAGTTTATCTTTTTATCAATCTTTAAGTTTTTATACGACTTAAGCTTTGAGCTTAACATGCTTATTGGCTTATTTTGTATTTAGCTTATTTGTTTCAAAGTTTTCTTAAAGTATTCGTCTTTTTAAAGTTTGATTTAAAAGTTTGCTTATTTAAGTTTTGAAAAGTTGTTATTCGTGCTTATTTAGTTTGTTTCATTATAGATTTGATTAAGTTTTGGTTTGAGCTTATTAAAAAAATAGCTTATAACTTGGCTTATTTTCGAATCACAAGGTAATCGGAAAAGTGTAAACCCCTTTCCAATTAGACATTCCGACTAGGGCCTCACGTTCCGATTTGTGCACTATTATTCCGATCACTCTGATCGGAAAAGGGTTTTGTCATTCCGATTGGGATCCCTTTTGGATTCCGATAGCTAATCTTTTTACACATTCCGATTGGGTGTATTCCGATTCCATCATTCCGATTAGTTTTGTTTTCCAACATTCCGATTGTATTCCTTTTGCCACATTCCGATTGCTTTCCTTTTGAGTATATTCCGATCGTATTCCGACATTGTACTCCGATTGGATATTTCGACGGGATTCCGACCAGGGATTCTGACGGGTTTAATTTCCTGTTTTTACAAAGTTTTAATTTCCAAAAATTGCACGCTTACCGAAATCTCTATTTTTACCAAGTGTTTTTCTAATTTTGTTTTTAAGTTTTCAATCATTTATTTTTAACTCGTTATTTTAGTTTAATTTTTTTAAAGCTTTTATTTTACTCAACGACATTTTCATAATTGCTTTTAGTTTAAAAATAGATAACCAAACCATTTTCTTTTCCACCAAGAACGACTGAGTCGCACTTTTGACTAGTATTCAATTCGAAAAGATCGGAACAACGAATTTTGATACTTAGTAAAATCTATGTTTTAAATGGCGCCGCTGCCGGCTCTTTTCGTTAAGATTAACGGTTTTAAGTGAGAGACGCGTTGGATTTTGGGATCCGTTCACTTTTGAACGTTATTTTTCTTGCTTAAAAAAAATTTCAAAAATCCAAAAAAATATAAAACTTTTAAAAATTCAAAAAAAAAAAGAAAAACATAAAAAACCAAAAATATTTCTTGTCTATTTTCTTTTCTTTTTGTAGGTGTGTACGTACCCGTGCTCGTAAGAAGAAAGCAGCTCAAGCCGAAGTCATTACTCCACCTATTGTCACCATGGACAATCAACCAATGATCGAGCTTTTGCAATCGCACGTAGAGGGCAACACTGATGCTATTGTCATACCCGAGATTGGAGCCAACAATTTTGAACTCAAATCCGGCTTCATTCAAATGGTCTCTACTCAACCTTTCTTGGGGCGTTCGCTTGATGATCCTCATGACCATATAAAAAGGTTCCTTCATCTCACTAATACGGTCAAGTATAATGGGGTTTCACAAGAAGTGATTCGCTTGCAACTTTTTCCTTTCTCCTTAGAGGGACAAGCCCGGAATTGGCTCGATAAGGAACCTCCACAAAGTATTCTTACGTGGACGGATTTAGAGACCAAATTCATCAACTACTTTTTCCCACCCTCACGTACTACCGCTTTGCGGAATGAAATCATTACATTTGAACAAAAGTACGGTGAGACATTTAGAGAATCTTGGGACCGTTTTAAGGAACTTTTAAGAAAGTGTCCACAACATGGTTTCACAAAAGTACATCAAATTAATACTTTTTACAATGCTTTAAGCATGAATGACCAAGATTCACTAAATAGTGCTTCGGGGGGTAATATTTTGGTTAAGTCTTCTAATGCCGCTTGGGATATTATTGAGAACAAGTCTAGAGTGCAAACCAAGAGTGTTCGGACTAATGTGGCTAGTGCTAGCACTAATGAGAGCGACAAGAGAATTGATAAGCTTACTTCGCTTGTTGAATCACTTGCTCCCCAAACCGCCAACAATGCCAAACAAATCACTGCTCAAGCTAATGCTTTGAGTCAATCATGTGAAATATGCGGGGGATCTCACTCATACACCGATTGTCCTTAGACTCATGACAATCCGGAAAATGTGTATGCCGCCAACGGTAACTTTCCTACGGGAGGCTATCAAGCACGTACACAAGGTGACCGCAATTTGCTCAGCTATCGCTCAAACAACTTTCTTTCACCACCCGGTTTTCCCCCACAAAACCCAAACAAACTCAATCGCAACAATCAAAACCAACCTCGAGCTTCAAATCAATATCAAACCCAAAGAACCCCATACCAACCTCAAAGAAACAACCAAGTTTACCAACAACCCGCTTATCAACCACCTGCCTACCATGCTCTTCCTCTCAACCAACCCATCGCATTACATCAAGACGTTGAAACTTACATGAGGACTAATGGTGTGATCGTGCAAAATCTTCAGCGGGAAATGGCGAACATGAAAGCAGATATGGTGAAACAAGGGAATGATCTTCGAGCCGATATGCGAAACTCTTTGGCAAGTCAAATGAATGACTTAAGGAACATGATGGCTAGTTTCTTCCCAAGTAATCAAGCCTCTGGTTCGGGTTCTCTTCCGAGTAACACCGTTGCTAATCCAAGAGGGGAGATGAAAGCAATCACCACTCGAAGTGGAAAAGGTTTAAAGGAACCCGAGCTTCCTACACCTACACCGGTGATTGTGACAAAGGGAAATGAGTCCCCTTCTCCAATACCTCCAACTTCTACTTCTCCAATTCCTCCAACTTCTACTTCT